>JAVGWX010000024.1:27716485-28203985 GCA_036924085.1 Ariolimax columbianus
CCGTATTGCCGAGTGGGTGAATAATTTGGTTGGATGCTGCTGCTGACTCTGTAATGAGCGAGATGTCGTCGGCAAATCAAAGGTGACTGAGACATCTGCCTTCAATATGGATGACAAAAGTGTCCTTGTATATATTTCCATTTCTTCTTCTTCTTCTTCGTACGCTGGTTACAGCGATATACGTTGCACTGTGTTACTTTGTTAAGCCTGTGGCCCAGTGCATCCGATTTCAACAAGCGTTTCTGTAGGGATGCCCTCCTTAGCCTTTGGCTGTCCCCAGTAGTTGTTTTTGGTCAGAGTTGTCTCTCTTAGGGAAGTTGTCTTGCAGGACTATCGAGTCTTCCCTACTCGTGTCTATAGAGTTTGGCAATGATATGATATGATTGACTATGTACTAGTTTGTACTATCCCGGAAGAGAGGCAGTCCAGTGTGTCTGTGTCTCAGGATCGTCACGTCCTGCCAGAAACGTAGCATATGCATGTGAGTGGGGTATCTCTTTGCTCCCTTTATTTTCTCGGCTCATTTGCAGTGATGGCACTCCTAGCATTCCCCGCCACCCGGGAGGTTGTCACAATAGGGCAGAGGTGCAATGTCCGCTGGCCTGCATCTCTTCTGCGTCCATTGGGATGACTGATAGCAGACAGAGGTAAAAAGCGAGGCAGAAGTGCATTTAACCAGGGGACAAGCCTGGTCATGGCACGGAGATGTTGTTCGCCTGGTGTGCAGACATATCTCATGGTCAGGGGTTGAGTCTCAACAGTTCGCAGTGAGGTCGCTGCTCTACTGCTTACGACACCCTGACTGAGAACTAAGTCTTCTACTGGTGGTTTCACACCTCATCGCTGTATGGGGTGAATATCGAGCGGCTTCCCGCCCGCTTTGATCGGCGGACGGCAGAGACCTCTTTCTGCGACTCGACCGGGTCGGGCTGAGACGCGAGCCCCAACCATATCGTAGCCACCCATCACAGTGGTGCTGAGATTTTGGGCGGGATTCCGGCTTAGAGGCGTTCGGCCGTAATCCCTCAGATGGTAGCCTCGCACCATTGGCTTATCAGCCAAACACATGGACCAAATGTCTGCGACCTGCGATTCCTCTCGAATTAAGCAGGATTACCGTAGCAATGCCCTGTCATTAGTAGGGTGAAACTGACCTGTCTTCCGAGGGTCTAACACCAGCACCCGTTCCCTATTAGACCCAACGAATCAGGAGAGGGCTTTTTAGTCAGTCAATGACCAAGTGTCTGAAACCTGCGATTCCTATATTTCCATTTAATTTTATCTATTTACATTTTTTATCTATTTACAGGAACTCAAAGTGGTTGACCGATTTAAATATCTGGGTTCAATTGTCATTGATGAAGGATCAAAATGTGAAGTGTTGGCCAGAATAGCACAGACAATAGTGGCGCTTGCACGGCTAAACAAAACCTGGCAAGATAAACGGTTAGCACTATGTACGAAGATCATATCAATACATACACTGGTCCTGTCAATATTCCTCTATGCTTGTGAGACATGGACAGTTACAGCTAACCTGCAGATGAGGATACTTGCCTTGGAGATGAGATGTTTCCGAAGACTTCTAAACGTCACGTACAAAAACCGAGTTACAAATGAGGAAATACGAGATAGAATTACAACAGCAATAGGGCCTTTTGAAGACCTCTTGGCAACTGTTAAAAGAATTAACTCGGTTGGTACAGTCACATATCGAGATCAAACGGTCTTGCAAATATGATCATGCCCAGAAAGGTGCAAGGCGGACGACGAGATGACAACATCAAAGAATGGATCAATTTCCGACCAGATCTGACACAGGCAGCGACTGTTGACAGAGAGGAGTGGCGTAGTGTTGTGGGGAAACCTTCATGTGTGCCCCAACGACCTCACTGGTTACTCAATGACCTGACCTGACCTACATTTCTATGACTACAGGAAAGTCAGCTGTCTACCTGAACTGCTTCCAGTATCTAGGGTGCTGATACTGATTGGCTGGGTAGGACATGGCAGCCATGATGGAGGAGGCATCAACTTTTTGTCATCATCTGTTGCAGCCATTCCATGTTTCTCCCGTGTGTCTGTGAAATATAAAGGAAGTATTTAACAAATTACAGAGAGTAGTAAAAGATGTACCTTCTTATTCTTCTTCTGCATTTTAACCTGAAAAAGACTTAACGAAGATGTGTCATATTTTACAGAGAGAGCACACAGTTGGACAGTGTGTATAATTCTTCTTTCCTGCAAAAAACTGCACACAATTTATTTTCTTGCGTGTCAAGTGTGACAACTGCAATAAATCCATCTTCCACGTACGGTGTTACATCTGAGAATGATATGGACATAGGTTTACCGCGCGAATTGAAAAGTATGGTGCTTCGTGTGGTGGCTACATTCTACTAAATTTGACCTATTTTAATCTGTGGGTGAATTAACGCACAAGTACCGGGAGGTCTACAGACATACGCAAGCCCCAATCCTAATGACAGTATCAATCAACTCACAAGGAAGGATCAGAGCACCATTTTCCAGCTGAGAACCCAGGACATCCCACTTAATCTTTACCGCTCTAACGGCTTGAGATTATGTCAACCTGGCCCTGTTCCACCGGCGTTGCACGTCACCGGCTCTGGGGTCATCACTTTATCGTATATAAACTACCGGGTTAATGCCATAGAAACAGCTGAACATACTGCTCTTTTGATTGTACAGAGTTCCAATTTCCGTTATGTGCGGTTAGACGAAAACAATGACAAATACGAAACTGCTGATCATCATCTCTTTGAGTGCTCGGTTCTCAACAATGTTAGGAAAATGCTTCTTCCTCTGAGACCAGATAAATTGAACACTTGTAAAACACTGAACAACAACTAACACGTGCATATGACACTGGTCCGAAGGACGAGAGAAGTGATGCTGCTGGATTTGTAACAACTTAATGTGGATTATGTTGTACTGTGTTTTGCACCTAACAGCTTAGTGCACCTGACCGCATTGCACATTTTTTTCATGGGTTTACTTCCAAACAGGGCGCAACTTTGCTAAATCTGAACATATGCATGTTTAGATTGTGAGGCGTGTCGCCAACCACATTGTTGTGCCTTCCTCATGGCGTGAAGCTAAACCATCTTGTGCTGTAAGCTCACAGTGGTAACCAATCAGGTTGCATTCTCTCGAGATGACTGAACCTTCTTATTATCTGGATTTTTTTTCTAGTTATAAAATAAAACCAAACCTTAACACTCTTTCTCCACCGCCTCATGGTGATCTAGGATAGTAGGCCACAACGAGACAGGTTGGCTAAGGAGAAAGGATCGAAGAAGGAAGGTAATGCTGAGGTCGAATGTATCGAACCAAAAGATGCAAATATCGCAATCAATCTGTAAACTACGGCACAATATCCCGTTACTTGCAAATCCCTTTTCAGGGCTGGTAGCGGGAGTTTGTGAACGTACGACGAAAAAGATACCGATAGTTCTTGTGCACACTCCTGCTCCGTCTCTTGGGCGTCCCTTTCTGTTGTATCCACGGTATGATTTCAAAACTATACAATTGGTGCACTGTTGACTCATCAATTGCAGTGTCTTCATCCAAGTGGTGGTTGTTGATTGATAAACACAACTAAACGAAAAACGGTCATTCTAATCAGGAGTGTTTTCCAAGCCATCTCAAGCCCCAAACAAGAAAAGACTCTCACACAAAATAAAATTCAACATCGGGCTGCGGTCCGAAAAAAACAGATATAGTTCTCCAGTCAATTGCAGCTTATTGCGGGATCCTTGGAAATGTGACAGCAGATGAACTCGCAAAAGCCAAAAGTAGTGGCATGCAAACTTGACATTCACAGAACTATAAAGAAGTAAAGACACTCATCAAACTAACCAGCACAAGGAATGCATGCCAGAAAATTACAGCATAGACAAACTTGGCGGACAAAGATCTTCAGACGGGACACTGCAGGCGCACAGCCCACCTCCACAGAATGGATCTCAGAGACACCGCCACGTACGATTGCGGAGCACCCAAGAAAACACCAGAACATATCCTGCAGGACCGCCCTACTTATGCAGACCAAAGAGAGGCCATCTGGCCTGACGAAGCAACCATGCTCGAAAAGCTGTAGAGGACAGACGAAGACCTGAAACGCAGTCTCCCTTGTGAACCTCACCGAGCTAGAAACATTGCATCAGTTGATCGAAGACGACGGCGGTTGTTGATTAACTTCGAAACGTCACCCCTGTGTGTGCTCCTGAGGTCAAATCTTTCATTCCCACAAACCCCAGCAGTGCCAGGACAGTGGATCCACTCAAGTTTCCCGTAGGTTTGAGGCCTCCCCGTTCACTATCCACTCATATCCGCACCTTCCAAAGCAAGGACATAGCCAGAGAGCATTACGGCCCCCATTAAAGAGGCCCCAGAACTGAAATCACTGCCTCAATCCCAACTTTGATTCTAGACGTTGTTGTCAAGTGTACCACTGCTGCTTTTAGCAACAGCCCTACCTCTCAACTCTTGCAAGAAAACTCAATTTCATACCTTTGTTAATCTCAATGTCCTCCTCCTCCTCCTCCGCAGTCTCTGTGATGTCAGAAAAGTCGATAGCTGATGGAGACTTATTGCCATAATCTGAAAAAAGGTTTTTTAGAAATATTTGCCAAAAAGTGTGAAAGAAATAGCGGAAGAGAAGAAGCAATCATTTTTTAAAATTGCTTTCTCGTTCGGCTTCTACTATGGTTGTTGTTGTTGAATACCCATAATGAGGAGGATTGCTCTTTAACTGATTAGCTACTGAATTGAAAAACAGGCTGTGGCAGAATTAAATTTAGGTCCCATTTTCCCATTTGCAGGTATATGTACACATTTAGCTGCAGTTTTCTTAATTATTAACATATTTTTATTAATGATATACCATTTTGTAGGTAAATGAATGTTCTCTAAGATAGATCTAAAACAATTGTGTGTTATTTTTTAGTAGGAAATTTGTAAATGGTAAATCATTATTTACAACAGAAAAGCATTACAAAATTATAAAAAAGTGCCAACTCACCGTAAATTTTTGAATGTCCAAAACATTTAATGTCTTTTACTTGGTGGTTATCACAAAGTATATCCAACAATAAGAAAAACAAATCCAAGAACACAGAAATTGGATAATATTTACACTTCTAATAGCTAATGTAACCACATGTAGGCCAGATCAGAAAAAATTAAAACATTTTTTGAAAAATAAACATTTAAAGAAAAAAAAATATATCTTTGGAAAATTAACATTAAAATAAAAATATATATCTCCAATTTATTTACAGTACATCAATGTCTTTAGTGAGCACCATCTGCAGGATCATGTGTATGGTACACTCTAAAACAGTTCTTCGGATGGAGATGTGGCTTTTCTGGGCAACCAATGCAATAAAAATTTGTGCGGGCTCTTTGCAGGAGTTGAGCATACAATGCAGTTCCTGTCTTTGTCTGAGTGATCCACAAGATGCACAGCACCCTCATATCTTTGAATTTTGTTTCCTTCTTTGAATTTTCTCCCAACTTTATTGCTGTTTGTGGTTACTACCTCTTGCAGGATGATGGATGCAGCCTTCTCAGTCAGCTGATGGATCAAATTTTCTTTGAAGACTTTCAAGGGGTTCTCATCAGCTTGACAGAGCGTGTATAATATATGAGCATTTACCTGTGAAACCTCAATGATCCAATAAAATATTTTTTTCCAACATTTTCTTGTTTTTCTTTGGAAACTGCCATAGTATGATACCATCTGGTCGCTATGGTCACATCCATTCATACACATGTTGTATCGCTGCACTACTTTGGGTTTTTCAACTGTGTTGCCTCGTCTAGTTGTAACCTGCTCCATCTGAACTGTAGTCTTGGTGGAGACAACAATACACGGCCTTTTGGCTTTCTTATCTCGCCAAGCAACACATATCTGGGATCCATAATTATTTCTGTACCACCTAGCTTCTCTGAGCTGTAGAGAAATGGTCTTCAACTGAAGCGGAAAATATTTCCTGTTGATGTTGAGTGTGCCAGTGTAATCAATACCCCTTCTCAACAGATATGTAATCACGGTGTCTACAGTGTAGTACCTATCCGCAAATACATGGTGGCCTTTTCCAATTCCTTACAGCAGGTAATCAAACACCTTCACGGCCTGACTTGTACGGTCATTGGCAAGGAGATATGATGTGTTTTTTCCGAAGTATGTCAATACAGAGTAGACATACCCTGTAGTAGAATCACACAAGCCAAAAGTCTTGATGTGATACTTGCTTGGCTTGGAGGCATTGTACTGCTTGTGCTTCCAGCGTCCGTTATAGCCTATTACCATTTCATCAATGGCCAAATCCTGAAATGGATAAAATGCATCCTGGAACTTTGCTATAAGTGAATTCAAGAATGGCTCTATTTTGTCTTTGCCTACAGATTCAGCATCTCCAACATGCATCATGGTGTGGTAAATGATTTCAAATCTCAATCTGGGAAACATCTGACTGTACCATGGGTTGTAGTTGTGCGGTTTGTGTGCCCAATAATCCTTCACCGATGCTTTTTTACCTAAACCTATTGCAATAATCACGGCCAAAAATGTTAACAGCTCATATTCACTGATAGGCTTCCAACTTGCAAGTGTAGACTTTTGTCAAGAAACTTGTTTGGATTTCTTCAATTCTGCATATTCAGTGATAGGCTTCCAACTTGCAAGTGTAGACTTTTGTCAAGAAACTTGTTTGGATTTCTTCAATTCTGCATATTCAGTGATAGGCTTCCAACTTGCAAGTGTAGACTTTTGTCAAGAAACTTGTTTGGATTTCTTCAATTCTGCATATTCAGTGATAGGCTTCCAACTTGCAAGTGTAGACTTTTGTCAAGAAACTTGTTTGGATTTCTTCAATTCTGCATATTCATTTATCATTGATACCAATGAATCTAACACATCTGGTGTTATCAAGGCAAACCAACAATCTAGTTCAGAGGAAGATGCATCTAGTTTTGCATGCAGACCTGGTTCACGAGTTGGAACAAAGGGAATACTGCCTGTTGTTTCACCTTCAGTTACTTGGTGCCACTGTTCTCTTTCTTGAGCTCCATTTTTTACTGAACTATTTGTAAATCTAGCAGCCGTCTTAGCCTTTTTAGGGACTTTTGATGGTCCAGGACGTGCACCATCTTCGCTATCACTACTATTTTTTTCGTATTCATCAAAATCAATTGAATCATTATTATCGACATCTGTTAGTGTTTCACTTACATCGTCTTCACTAGATGTATTATTTATCTGTTGAAACAAGTTTCTAGCCTGTTCAATAGTTAGACGAGCCGTACAAGTGCTTTTGGGGACCTTATCGCTTGTTGCCATGGTAAACAATTTTTTACAGTTCGGTAACTAGCTTGAAAATATGATAATTATGACAAGAATACAATTTTTAACATACGATTTGGTCCACATGTGATTCAAAAATCAACTTCCCTTCGGTAAATTAAAATCTCGTACCGAAACGGAAAACTATAAATTTATAACTTGTTTTACTATGAAACAAACATTGTCGCTCACAGCGGCTTATGGCCGCGGCTAAATAAGTGTTCTGGAGCTGGGAGCGGCTTGTGGTAGTTAACCAGTTAACGCACCCTAAAATGGACGTTAAGTAGTGGGTTGTCGTAGCTTTCCTCACGTCCTGAGCATGCTGATGAAGGTGGACAGATGTCCACCAGACGGTTGTGGAATGATTGGTTTCATCTGCGTGACGCTCACTACTACGGGATCACGTTGATCCACATCTCGTCGGCCAGGCTCCCTTGAAAACAGCCTGTTTCCAGGGAACGCTACATGGAAGAGAAATTGGTGTCTTGGTCGGTGTATTGTGGCTGACTCTGACGCGACGTCCTGTTCAGAATGCTGTGCCTGACCCTGACGCGACGTCCTGATCAGAATGCTGTGCCTGACTGGACTAGTGTCTCAGTTCCCAAAATTACTTGAGTTAGACTTTATTAAAAGATGAACATAATTATACTAAGATTGGGAATCAAGACGCTGAGCAGCGCATGAGCTGCAGTGGTCAGCGACCCATAGCTGACTGCTAGCGTCAGGGCCAGCGAACCAGAGCTGCCAAGACCCTTCTACACCTCCACGCGGTGATCCTGGATAACAGGCTGCAGCAGGGCAGACTGGCTAAGGAGAAGGAATCAAAGGGGGAATGCTAATCCGGTACTTAAAAAATGCTTGCTGAAGTCTGATGTGTTGGACCGAAAGGTGCAAATATCGCAGTCAAGCTGTAAACTACGACACAGCGCATTCCGTTCTCTGGACTACATTCTGCTACTTAAGCCCTTTCAGGGTTTGGTAGTGGGAGATTTAGAGCGAACAAAGCCAAGCCATGCTAAGATTGATATTTTTTTTATGAAACTTATTCTGGCCACACACAAAAACTGGCAAACTTGGCAGGTTAGTGGTGGTGCAATGTTAGATGAAAATAGATGTAAGTAATAAATGTCAGTAGCGGTGTCGTCTTTTTCTTCGGCGTTCGTCCTGAAAAGGACGGTTTCTGGCGCTGTGTTGTAGTTCCTTTACCCCTCTGAATAACAACAAAAGTATGGAACACACTCCCCCCCCCCCCCCCCCCCCCATAATTTGTCAGCGCGTCATGTTTTTCTAGGTTGCTCACTTGGAAAGCCTGTATATTTTGTTGTATAAATTCGTTTTGTTTGTAGACATAAATGAATAAAGAACTTGTTGGTGTTATTGTTTTTGTTGTACGTGTGTTAGTTTCTGAGATACAGGAAGTTGAAAATGATAAACAGCAATAACATGTAAATTTACCAATTTCTCCGGGAATCGGGACCTTTGGAATATTTTTATTTTTCGTTAGCCTTATTTCTCTATTCCCCACGCGGTGTGCGTTACACTGTGGTTTCTATTTTGCGCCTGTCGGCCCAGTGCATCTGACTTCAGCATCCATTTTATGTAAGGGTCTGCTTCCTCCTGCATTTTCTAAGGGTTTGCTTCCCCGGGGTAACGGCCGGTGCTGTGATGGGGATCGAACCCAGCACCTTCTTATTGTGAGCCGTGCCACTTAACCACTAGGCCACACCGTCCCCCCTTTGGAATTTGAAAATCATCACAGAACACTGATAGTGTTTCTTACACATATCGTCATATCTGACCACTGCAGCTCATGCGCTGCTCAGCATCTTGATCCCGGTTTCTCTCGATCTGACTTTTCCATGTCATGCGCCGATCAAATGTGAAATCAGCTAAACAATCACATCAGGAACAATTTGGGGGAACGGTAGATTACTTTTAAGAAAGCAATCACTGTGCAGTGCCACCGACAGGTCATTTTTGATATGACACTGCATTGGTGCACAATTTCTGGGGATTCTGTGGCGAAGTGGTTAAGCCGTCGGCCTCGTGATCAGGTGGTGTGGGTTTGACTCCGGACACCGCCGTATTTTTCACGGGTGCTTGATGCGGAGTCCCCTGCATCTCGTAGTCGCCCCTTAGTCGTCTTGTCCTTGACTTGCCACTGGGGTTGGGCAGCATGAGACGAGAGAATTAGGATAAAAATTAGCGCAGTTAATCCTCACTAAAAATAGCGCTAGCAAAATCAATTATGCCATCATCATCTATGATGGACGGCGGCTTTTGCCTGGCGCGCAATTTCTATAAAGTTCTGAAACTTTTAGAGCAAATTTTGTATGTTTCCAGATTACTTACAATATACTTTGCTTCTGTTGTTGCTACTGTATATCTATTTACTTTTCACAAACGATTACAATAATTTACCTTCCGTTATCTCTTCCCTTATATCGGAAACATCCACTTCCTCTGCAATCTCCTTGACCATTGACCCAATTCCCATTCGAGACAGAGAGCTCAGATGTCGCTTAGATTCCTGTCAAGAGACGCAGAACAAAACTTTAAAATAGAGCATTAAAAAGCTGTGTGATTTGAAACAAGTATGGGGGATCAAGAGGCTGAGCAGCGTATGAGCTGCAGTGATCAGCGAACCATAGCTGCCAAGACCCTTCTACACCTCCACGCGGTGATCCTGGATAACAGGCTGCAGCAGGGCAGACTGGCTAAGGAGAAGGGATCGAAGAGGGAATGCTAACCCGGTACTCAAAAAATGCTTGCTGAAGTCGGATGTGTTAGACCGAAAGGTGCAAATATCGCAGCCAAGCTGTAAACTACGACACAACACATTCCGTTCTCTGGACTACATTCCGCTACTGAAGCCTTTTCAGGGTTTGGTAGTGGGAGATTGAGAATGAACGAAGAAGAAGAAGAAGAAACAAGTATAGGAGTTCAAATACCTAGATAGTATGCTCGTGGGGACCCCACCCAAGCAACTGGTGCCTCTGCTGAAATGAGATGTCAGACCTGGCCAGAGGGTGCGGAGCTGAGGAACAAGCTGTGGGGCAGCCGCTCTGCCATGTGAAGACTGCAGACTCCATCATGGCGACTGGCCTGCAGATATAGCATGACCAAAGTTCATGAACACAAAGAAAAGGAAGGCATCAGAAGGATGATCACCAAGATTTAGGACTACAGAAGGAAAATCACTGAGCTTAGGACCTCCGAATAAAGATCATCGAGCTGAGGTTCCTAAAAGGAACATTACCAAACTTAGGACCTCAGAAGGAAGATCATCGAGCTGAGGTTCCTAAAAGGAACATTACCAAACTTAGGACCTCAGAAGGAACATTACCAAACTTAGGACCTCAGAAGGAAGATCACCAAACTTAGGACCTCAGAAGGAAGTTCATCGAGTTGAGGTTCCTAAAAGGAACATTACCAAACTTAGGACCTAAGAAGGAAGATCACCAAACTTAGGACCTCAGAAGGAAGATCATCGAGCTGAGGTTCCTAAAAGGAACATTGCCAAACTTAGGACCTCAGAAGGAAGATCACCAAACTTAGGACCTCAAAAGGAAGATCACCAAACTTAGGACCTCAGAAGGAAGATCACCAAGCTTAGGACCTCAGAAGGAAGATCAACAAACTTAGGACCTCAGAAGGAAGATCACCAAACTTAGTACCTCAGAAGGAAGTGTAACAGATCCCTATAGAGCAGAAGAGATTAGCGCTGGAAACATTCTCGGAGAACCAAAATTGGCTGAGAAAGTATTTGGATATCTCAGCTCAGACAAAGGTCATGTCAATCTGAAGTCACACCATGTGTATGCATTGTCAGGGCTGGGTTTGTTTTAGCATGAGAGAGAGAGGCAGTTTGTGCTTACTTCAAGCTGGAGACAATTGTCAGAGAGGGGTGGGGGTATAAAACAGCCAATGTATCAACAGGTCATGTTAGATTGACAGGGATAGCAAGAAAAGTCAGCTGGGGAAAATAAATTTAGTGAGAGGAAATTATTAGAGTGACAAGAGTTGTAGGCACAGCAGTGATTCGTTGACTGCTGACCGGTCAACAGGGAAGAGACATATGTACCCCGTGACCACCGTCATATTTATTTGGGCGAAGCTAAAGAGGCTATAAAAGTTGGAAACCAGGGACGGAGAAATCAAAGATTGACAGTGAGTCATTCCACTATACATCAGGGGCAATTGCACTACTGCCCATTGGCGCAAATGGTGGACTTCCTGTAATAAGCGAAACAAGAAATCTGATCACTTCGGGTGAGAAAAGTGTCTGTACAAAAAATGGTCTGGTGAAACCAATGGCTGAGTCATAAGGGGTATGGTGAATCCTGGGATACCAATCTCAAAGTCTTGTGTCGAAAAGGGTCTGGAGAACCCAAATGTCTGTGTCAAAATGGAATTTGGTGAATCCTGGGATACCAATACCGAAGTCTTATGTTGAAAAGGGGGTCTAGTGAACTCAGAAATTCCATCCCAAAGTCTCGTGTCGAAAAGGGTTTGGTAAACCCAATGTATATGTCAGAAAGGGGTTTGATAAACCCAATGTATGTGTATGTGTCGGAAAGAAAGGGGTTTGGTTTGGTTCATTCTCAATCTCCCACTACCAAACCCTAAAAGGGCTTAAGTAGCAGAATGTAGTCCAGAGAACGGAAAGCGTTGTGTCGCAGTTTACAGCTTGACTGCGATATTTGCACCTTTCGGTCCAACACATACGGCTTCAGCAAGCATTTTTTGAGTACCGGGTTAGCATTCCCTCTTCGATCCCTTCTCCTTAGCCAGTCTGCCCTGCTGCAGCCTGTTATCCAGGATCACCACGTGGAGGTGTAGAACGGTCTTGGCGGCTCTGGTTTGCTGGTCTTAATGCTGGCAGTCAGCTATTTGTTACTGAACACTGCAGCTCATCATCTGGATCCTGGAAAGGGATTTGATAAACCCAATGTATGCGTCCTTCCAGAAAGGGAGTTGCACCATAAGAATCCACATGGAACACAATCTCCCAGAACTGGTATAACACGGGCACTAGAGGGACACGTTTCCAACGTTAGGGAATAATTTTTTGGCCCAAGAGTGGATGGTACCTAAGCCTTCTCCGGGATCTCATTCTAACCCATGTAACAAGATTTTGTTTTACAGCATAGTTCAGTCAACCAGAGAGCGGCAGATTCATCACAATACAGACAGCCTGGACGCACTACAAGACAACACGGTAGCTATTTAACCACTAAATTGTACTTCACGATCTGTATAGATAAAAGTTGAGTGAATTGTATAGTTAAGATTGAAGATCGAGAATCTTAGTATATTAGTTTCAGGGGTTCCATCAAAAGCTTATGCTTAAATAATATGTGTTAGATAGAGTTGGAGATCAAGATGCTAAGCAGCGCTTGAGCTGCAGTGGTCAGCGACCCATAGCTGACTGCTAGAGTCAGGGCCAGCGAACCAGAGCTCCCAAGACCCTTCTATACCTCTACGTGGTGATCCTGGATTACAGGCTGCAGCAGGGCAGACTGGCTAAAGAGAAGGGATCGAAGTGGGAATGCTAACTCGGTACTCAAAACATGCTTGCTGAAGTCGGATGTGTAAGCCAAGCCAAGCTAGTTAGTTGCTTTTTGATATTGTTGTAATAATAACTTTTTTCTTCTTCTTCGTACGCTATCAAACGTCAACCTGAATTTTTTCTAAAAAAGCAGCGGTCATCCTGAGGCTGTCGACACTGCCATAGAGCTTGTCTAGTGTTGCCACTAGTGATGGCCACATCTGCTTTCTCTGGTCCTCGTATGTCGGGCAGTTTTGCAGCAGATGTTCAGTGGTCATTTTCCCGGTACCACAAATGCATTCATCAGTGCCACCTATCTTCAGTTTATTGAATAGGTGGTACCTCAGTCTGTTGTGGCCTGTGCGGAGTCTGAAGACCACGACCTGCTCTCTTCTGTTCAACTGATAATAGGCATCATTTTTTGTGTAGCCAGTATGTTCTGTTTCCCATTTGGTCATGTATCTGGCTCTAATAAGCCTTTTGGACTCTTCGTAGGTCACACTAGAATCTGGTTGTGGTAGTCTTGCACCTTCTTTTGTGAGTCTGTCTGCCTCCTCGTTGCCTTGGATGTTACAGTGGGATGGAACCCACTGTACCACTACTCTTTTTGGTGCAGACTGCTGGCATAGTTGACAGAGTACTGCTCTTAAGTCATTAATAACTTTTTTAATAACTGAATTGCTTGATGTGTTATATAGAATGAAGTCGTAGTCTTATATGTTGAGTCTTAACGTCAGAGTATTAAATATTTTAATGTTTAATCTTTACGACACACAGGTTGAGTCTGTCTGACTTACATTACCATTGCATAGCGGCGGCCGTTCTAATCAAACCTAAAAACAAACGGCTACGTAGTAATAGTCTGAACAATACTGCTGTTGGGTGGTTTGTTTAGAGCCTAACAGGCTGCAGGTCTACTTTGCTCTAGTCAAGTTTCTTCAACTGATTTTTCTGTGATAGATCTATTTAGATTGTTTATTTAGATACAATAATTATGTTTATAGTCGAAGTGACAGAAACGGCCATTACGACAAACATCTGTAATCCGTTGGTGATTTTTTAAATTTGTTTTTTCAACCGAGGGATGCTGAAAGAGAGAGAATCTAAGTGTGCTGTTTTTTCAACACTATCACCTTAATTTTTTTTATCTCAGAAACTAACACACACACAACAAAAACAACAGAACCAACAAGCTCTTTATTCAATGATGTCTCTACACACAAACAAATCATATTTAAACAACAAACAAAAAAGATACAGACTCGCAAAGTGAACAACCTAGAAAAACATGATGTGCTGAAAAATTATTCAGCAACTGGGGGACTTCCGTACTTTTATTATTCAGAGCAGCAAGGGTTAACATACAGTCTGGAATCCTAGCTCTATCACAAAAGATCGTCAAGCTTTGGACCTCAGAAGGGCGATCACCAAGCTGAGGACCTGAGAAGACATGTAAATTTGGTGAACCTAAAACAACAGCATAACATTCCTCTTAAGATTTTTACCTCATCAAGGAAGTCTTCGTCAAGCTCTCCCTTTTCATCTATGTTACCAAACAGGAATCCTGTCAGAGATGACACTGTTAACGACGCAGACTGTTCACGAGCAATCAAATTATCTTGTCTGCGGCAATCGCTGCCCCCGTGATCTGTGTCAAGGCCAGAGCCATGCTCTGCATCTCTCTCCTCATCACTATCCATTTCAAACAATATGTTCTGCAAGGTCAACCACAGCTACGGTAAATAACTCATGATACAACTTGTGTAGGTCATCGCAAGTCTCGACAAGAGGTGTCTGAAATGACAATGTTGATTCTGCAACGACAAACAAGTACAACTTTAACCCTTTCTACCCTAAGTCATGAAACAGAAAATACATATTTATAATAACAGGAAGATACCTCTTTGCATCACTCATAGAGTATTTGATAACAAATGAGATTTACATGATGTTCCAGTATGTTGTTGTTTGCTAATGCCCCCAATGAGCAGGTTACTCTTTCGTGCGCCCTAAAAAGGACATTAAGTGGCAGGTTGTCATAGCTTTCCTCACATCCCGATTGTGATGATAAAGGTCGACCGGGGTCCTCCAGGCACCTTGTTAGCCAGACTGTTGTCCTCGACAACAGCCCGTTTCCAGGACGACCAACAAGGAGGTCAGGTGAGGGTGTTGGCCAGTATATTTATCCTGACCCTGGCTAACATCAGTGTGTTTTGCCTGACCAGACGTTGGCCTCATCGTCCCATGTTCGAGTATAAAATAAAGAATTATAGTTACGGTTTCCAAAATAAATGTACTGAGCACGACAACGTGTAATGGGTTAAAGAAGATAAAACGCACGAGACATTGCAATAATAGGAACTTCAGTTATAGAAATCAACAGAAATTAAGTCCAACACAATAATAAAAATATGCTTAACTCAGACGTAAAGTCTGCAATATATGGTCTCTTCTGCACTTAGTCGATCCTCTTCTATCTCTAGGGGCGGTGGTTCTTTTTTGTATATTTGTTGTTGTTGAAGGCCCATAATGAGTATGTTTACTCTTTTGTGCGCCCCGATAACAGTGCTAAGTGATGAGTTGCTGTATACTCGATAAATGTTTTAACCTGTTCCGTTGCGGTCCTCATTGTGCCCAATGTTACAGAGCCATACAATATAGTATTCTTTACATTGGTGTTGAAGGTTCCTATCGTTGTGGTGGACTTCGTTTCGTCTTCCTACATTCCCTAACACAATGAAAACCCCTCACGCCTTTTGTATTATTATTTTGATATCTCTAAATGTACCTCCTACTTTGTCTATATTGCTTACAAGACATGAATAAATCCACCTCCTGTAGTATAGTCAATGTAGTAGTCACCTCCTGTAGTATAGTCACTGTAGTAGTCACCTCCTGTAGCATAGTCACCTCCTGTAGTATAGTCACCTCTTGTAGTAAAGTCACCTCTTGTAGTATAGTCACCTCCTGTAGTATAGTCACCGCCTGTAGTATAGTCACCTCTTGTAGTATTCTTCTTCTTCTACGTACAGGCTGTTTGGTCATGATAGATCTGTAGTCCCGTCACTAGGACAAAGTCTGCTGTCCTCTTCAGGTCCGGGTGCCAGTCCCACAGTTTTTGTTTAACCTCGGCTGCCTCTGGCCAGGTTTGGCATCGTAGGTCTATGTGTATTGGCCAGTCCTGTAGGATGTGGCCAGGCGTCTGGTTCCACGTGGGCAGTCACTTGTCTGTGATATCTTGAGTTGATATAGGTGACCTGATAGACTGCAGTCTGGCAAACGATGGTGGTTCTGAATAAGGCTTTGCAAGTAGCAGGATGAGTCCAGAGAACGGAATGCATTGTGTCGCTAGTTTACAACTTGACTGCAATATTTGCATCTTTCGGTGCAGGTAAGTTGTACTAATTGTGGATGATAGTTTTTGCCTCTCTGTAGGACAATACATGAATAAGTTGCAGGTGGCAGCATTTGTTCACCGCTGGTGTTTTGTATTGCTTATAGCAGTGATCTCCAATCTGTAAACAATACAATCTGAGTAGGCAAGTGTTTGTCTAATCTAGTGAACATTCTTAGTGCCTGTAAGATAGCCATAGACTCTGCTAAGGCTGGAAGAAATCTTCCCAGTAGAGAAAGTTCTATGGGTTATTTTCCAATTGTTGTATGTTACATAGATGCCTCCTCCACACTCCTTAACTGTGACTTTATGGATCCATCTGTGTATATGTGTCCAGTCCTTAGGGCTGTATTTTCCTTCAATCATCATCTTCCTGTAGTACAGTAAAGTGATTTTTTTTTGCTTATCCTCAAACCCACTTTTGGTGATTATTCATCAAGTATACTTTTTTATTTTGTATTTGGTTGTAGGACAGAAGAGTCAAGTCATCAGAAAAAGTATGTACCATCAAGTTGTTTTGTGAAACGACAATGAGTTCCATTTTCGTTGGTTGAAGTTGTGTTCCTCATAATCCAGTCAATGACTCAATAGTTAGTAGAAAGAGAAATAGTGATAGCCATCCCTGTCGCT
The DNA here is from genome assembly GCA_036924085.1 of Ariolimax columbianus. Classification (NCBI taxonomy): domain Eukaryota; kingdom Metazoa; phylum Mollusca; class Gastropoda; order Stylommatophora; family Arionidae; genus Ariolimax; species Ariolimax columbianus. The sequence goes on from JAVGWX010000024.1 coordinate 27,733,433, forward strand.
CACCAGTTCTTACCTCAAATTGCTCAGAAAGAATCATGGAGAACTCTACATTTCATCTGTTTCTTAAGAATGTTAGTAAACTTCAGGAGCATTCAATAGTGCCAGAACAACTTCCATAGTGATTTCCTGTCTAAACTGACAAATTTCAACTAATCAAACGCCTTTTCACAGTCCACAAAGATTAAACCAATAGTGATAGTCTAGAGAGACTAGACTATAATAATAGAGTGATGAGTTCCATTCTCCACTATGTCTACTCTAATGTATACCAACTATTATTCACAGTGTAGACCTCTAGATATCCGATCTGCACAAAACTTATTTTGAAGTACCGGTTTTGTCGAAACCGAAAGCCTGCCTATTATTATTAAGGCTATTTTGATTTAAATTTAACTTGTTCATCTTTCTTTTAACAAAAACCGTTTAATTATCAATCTATCTCTCTAAATTAGAGAATAGTTTAGACTAATAATTCTTTACTAATTGTAATGGACACAGTGACTGTCCCTGCTGTCGCCCTTGTTTTGTTTACGTTAGTAACTAAATCTACTTGATGATTATGATATTGAGAATACTGAATCATATATGATATAGTAATAGAGAGTCAAATTTTGTTATTGTAAAATTCAAAAATTGTATGCAAGTTTAGTAAACAATAACAATCATTTCTGATTTTCTAAACCCTATCTCTGAGAAACAGCTTAAATCATGGTGATTTGATTATTCTTCCTAACAGAAAGAGCAAAACAAGTTTGCATATTAGATCTACCTTGCTCAGTTATTAGGTTTACACGATGAACAAAGTGTACTCCACTCTAGTCTTCTCCAGCTTCCATTTTGGAAGAAGCTATGCCAGATTTTTGTAGATGGTCGGCCAACATTTTGTATTGTCTGTCTACTCGCGAGAGTGTCTGATTAGCGAAGTGATAGAGTATTCAAGGTCACGGCCACGATACGTAGTTCAACTTCCACGACCGTCACGCTCCAGTCGACCCAGCTGTAAATGCATTCTGGGGTACTACTGGGGAAGTAAAATTAGGCAAGGAAAGGAACTGGCCACCATACCTTATACAAGATGTGGCTTATCATACTCAAGTCTCTAACATCTTCATTCCTCGATATCAGTGTAAGCGTAACTACGGGCTTATCAGGCATATGTGACAAACCTTTACTTAACCACTTATGTCATTAGCAGACGGATAGGTGCAGTCTTCTGTGTGGTCATTGAGTCCCAAACCGTACACCTGAAAGCAGGCTGTTTTACAGTAATCTGGCCAACGAGGTGGGGATCGACGGGATTATCCCCGTAACGATGAATTTGCTGGAAAGCATTGCATTGTACTACAGCGAAGTGGACCAAGGCTCACTGTGTTCAGTACGCTTCGGGGTGTAAGAAGAGCCACGGCAAATTGGCTCATCATCATCATCATCATGTAGCATGTCCTTTGTAGAACGTCGCTCCCATCACAGTCTGTCTGAAAGAAACTCATTCTCTTGCCAAAACTCCAGCCTCCGCCACAGTCATACTCAGGCATTCCTGTATATCTTGGTGCCATCGTCTTCTTGGTCTACTCCTTCCTCTTTTGCCTGGCACCATACAATCCATCACCGTTTTCTCAAGACTGTTGTGTCTCTTGATGTGACCAAAGTAATTGCATTTTCTAGCCAAAATGGAATTGATAAACCAGTTCTCCTCTATGCTCAACTCTTGCCGAATGTCTACATTTGTTTTTTTTTCTCTGTCCGGGGTATTCTGAGGATCTTTCTGTAACATTTTGACTCGAAGGATTCGATTCTTTGTCTACAAGTTTTGGTAATCGTCCATGATTCGCAGCCATAAACTGCCACAGGGAAAACAAAGGCTCTCAAGACTTTTACTTTTATCATTTTTTTGGTGCTCTGCCATAATTTCTTCAGTCTCTGTATTGCCACAGCTAGTCTTCTTCTGATTTCTTTCGAGCAGTCGCTATTTTTCTCAATTCTGGAGCCCAGATATTCAAAATGTGTGACCTGATCTATTTCCTCACCACTCACTGTAAATTTATGCTGACATTCGGTTTTGTCGGTGGTCATTATCTTTGCTTTATTTATGTTTATGAACAGGTTTTGATCTTTACTTATGTCCATTAACGGCTGAAAGTAGCTGCTCTAGCCCTTCTGCCCTTCCTTATAGTATCACTGTGTCGTCTGCGTATCGTAACTCTGGAATCTCATACTATTGGTTGTCGGATGCAATTCGACAAACGTGTCAAACTTAGATACGACAGGCAGGAACACCTGTGCGGTTCTTATTAGTTTCCCTGCTTGTGCCCACTTGGATCGAGCCCTGGTGCCAGGGCTTTTATATGGCATCCAAAAAGAGGACATATCTGTCTTTTTCAATTGGAATATTCTTCTTCTTTGTTTCGGGTTTGTCCTTGTGTCTTTCAAAGTAAGGTTTCTTGACCAGGCCCTAGTATGACCTAGATTGAAGTACTGTGTACAGGTGTGGAGTCCTTATCAGAGAGGGGATATAAAATTGGTGGAAAGAATTTAAAAAAGAGCGACAAAGCTGATAGTGGGATTCCAGAATTACAGTTATGAGGAAAAACTCAGAAAAACCAGCTACACTCTCTTGAAGAGAGAAAAATTCGTGGTGACTTAATACAGGTTTATAAGATGATCAGAGGAATGGATAAATTAGACTATAATACGTTTTTTTTAAAAATACAGTCACACACAAGAACAAGGTGCAAAGCAACAAGTTGACTAAGGAGAGGTCCAGATTAGATATTAGGAAGTATTTTTTTAGTCAGAAAGTTGTGAATGCTTGGAATGCATTGCCACGGGAGGTGGTGGAAGCAGGGACAGTTAATGCATTTAAGAATAAATTGAATACGCATAGCTTTTAGAGCAAGATGATGTAAATGAAACTGGTTGTATACAGACTCTGCAGAATCTTCTAAACCAGTATAAAGAAGTTAAGTTATGTGCTTCATATACGGAGAGCGTCACTGCTTCTGTTATTTCTGATGTCCATCTTTTTTATAAGCCGATGCAATTGGGGCATCTTTGGCATCCATATTGAGACGCATCAATCACCTTCGATATGCCGACGACATAGTGTTCATTAGAGAGACAGCAGCAGACCAAATGGTGCAGTTACTTGATTGTGAGCGCAGGAAAGCGGGCTGGAGATGAATGTCTCGAAGACCAAAGCGTTGCGCTTTTGCGTCGCCAATTGTGATCCAGTTTTCCTTGGCGAGGTACTTCTTCTTCTTCTTCTTCTTCTTCTTCTTCTTCTTCTTCTTCTTCTTCTTCTTCTTCTTCCTCTTCGTACGCAGTCAGACGTCAACCTTAATTTTTTCGAAAAAAAGCAGCGGTCATCCTGAGGCTGTCGACACTGCCATAGAGCTTGTCTAGTGTTGCCACTGGTGATGGCCACATCTGCTCTCTCTGATCCTCGTATGTCGGGCAGTTTTGCAGCAGATGCTCAGCGGTCATTTTCCCGGTACCACACGGGCATCTGTCAGTGCCACCTATCTTCAATTTGTTGAATAGGTGGTACTTCAGTCTATTGTGGCCAGTGCGAAGTCTGAAGACCACGACCTGCTCTCTTCTGTTCAACTGGTAATATGCATCGTTTTTGGTGTAGCCAGTATGTTCGGTTTCCCATTTGGTCGTGTATCTAGCTCTAATAAGCTGTTTTGACTCTTCGTATGTCATACTAGTATCAGGTCACATGTTGCGACAAAATGGTTGTCGATGGAGCACGGCGACAGCAGTCTGGTACCTCCAAGGTAAAAAGAGATCGAGGGAAGACCTCCAGCGGGTTGGCCAGACTCCCTTGCTGTAAACAACAACAACCGAGACGCCTTTAGAGGAGGGCTTACCATTCACTGGACTTCCGTGGCACAAGACAGGGTCCGTTGGAGACGAAGTTGGGACCCCCAGCTACGCAGAGGAACAGGTCATCAAAGGCAACACATTCGATTACAGCTGATTTTTTAGTGTCCCGGGTTTGCCTTCCTTCTGCATTCCATATTAATGAGCCAGACTATACTAGTGTGCACGTGGTTGACCTGGACGAGTACATCTACCTTGGGGGCCTGCTCAACATGCAGAACGGCTTGAGCCCAGAGTTGACAAGATGGCGTCTAGTACATCTACCTTGGGCGCCCGCTCAACATGCAGAACGGCTTGAGCCCAGAGTTGACAAGACGGTGTCTAGTACATCCACCTTGGACGGCTGCTCAACATGCAGAATGGCTTGAGCCCAGAGTTGACAAGACGGCGTCTAGTACAATAAGTACATCTACCTTGGGCACCTGCTCAACATGCAGAACGGCTTGAGCCCAGAGTTGACAAGACGGCGTCTAGTACATCTACCTTGGGCGCCTGCTCAACATGCAGAACGGCTTGAGCCCAGAGTTGACAAGACGGTGCTGCGCGGGTTGGGCGGCTTTCTCTTCGATAAACCTGGTACTGTACAACATCCACAACCAGAACCTGCGCACCTATCTATACAATTCCACAGCCCTACCTGCAATATGCTATGCGGCGGAAACATGGTCACTCACGAAAGAGATGGAGTCCAAACTCAGAGCGACACAGGCCTCCCTCGAGAGAGACGCATGGTCGGCATCACGCTTCATAACCAGCGCGCAAAAAGTCTTCACAACTCGGACATACGTCAATTGTCCTTAGTGAAAGATGCAGTTGTTTATGCAGACAAGATGAAATATCGCTGGGGAGGCCACTTACTGCGAAGACCAGATGATCATTGGAGCACAGTGACATCAATATGGTACCCTAGAGATAAGAAACGACCACGGGGACGACCACCAACACATTGGTCCGGCTCCATTGCATCCCGCAACAACATTTACAATGCCGCAGATGAACGACTCATTATCCACTGTTTCACCGTGGCCCAAGACAGAGACCGCTGGAAGAGAAGTTCGGACACGCAATGGTGTAACCACCGACGAAGAACGGGTCATCCAGTAATATTAGTTAGACCGGTTCCAGATACACCACTAGGAGACGGAACAACATCTTTGTCAGCTGTGGTTCGCTGACCCTGATGTAAGCAGGTAGCTATGAGTTGCTGGCTAATGTCAGCTCATTCACTGCTGCATTTTCGCCTCCAAAAATAAAACCTGACACTAAACAACATTTGGAAATCCAGAGAAATCCAGATTCACACCAAAGTTAGAATACTCAAAGTCAGTGCTGCTGAATGGATCTGAAACATGGAGAACAACCAACAAAGACCCCAGTCCTTAGTTACTAGCAGCAGAAACCACCCAAATGGATTGAAGATTGAACTCGGCAATCTATGTAGATTGTTGTTACTGTTGTTGTTGAAGGCCGACAATGAGTAAGATTACTCATTATACTGGTTTAGAAGACTCTGCAGAGTTTGTAAACAACCATTTACATTTCCTTTCTCTAAAAGATATGTGCATGCAATATATTCTTAAATGCATTAATTGTCCCTGCCTCCACTACTTCCTGTGGTAATGCATTCCAAGCATTCACCACTCTCTGACTAAGAAAAAATATTTCCTAATTTCTAATCTGGACCTTTCTTTAGTTTATTTGTAGCTATACTTAACGATACCACAACCCCCCCCCCCCCCCTCCCCTCCCCCCCCCCCCCCCCCCCTAGTGATAACAAGGTATCTTCTACACATCCCACATCTCTGCATGGCAAAAGCTGCAGGACAGAAGAAAAAGAATGAGTTTTAATGCAATTTCACAGTGAAATTCAAGTCACAAGGAAACAAACCAAACTAAAACAATAAATGGGCTTTTATTACATCTCAACAGTGAATTTGATGTGATTGTGATTTCATAATGAAGTGTAATGTGATTTGACAGCGACTTTCATAGCACAATAAAATAATTCAGCAATAACAATAAATGGGCTTTTATTATACCCAAACAGTGAATTTGATGTGAGTTTACAGTGACTTTGATGTGTTCATAGTGAATTTGATGTGATTCCCCAATAAAGATGATACAAGAACTTTACTGCGAGTTTAAAGTGAATTTGCGCTTACAGTGAATTTCATGTGAGTTTACAGTGAATTTGATGCAGTTATTTTAGTAAATTCGATGTTAGTTCATAGTGAATTTGAATGCGATTCCCCAGTGGACTATGATGTGCTTTCACACCCCATACTTGTTAACTTCCCACAGCAAAAAACCTGCATAGAAGATCAACCAAAACTCGTCAATGGACATATAACCATAAATTAACTGGGGTTGTATTGTATTAGATAATCACTCTCGCTGTCAATTAGTGCATTTATTAAGAAATTTGCATTCCGCCTTAAACATTTTTTTAAAAAGGAAAGAGCTCATTGACATGTAATGTGGCATGTTGGGAATATGGTAAAAAAGAAAGTAAAGGTCTCGTCATGCCACGCAGCGCATTGGAAATATGGTGTTAGGCCCATATTATTTTGTAACCCACGGCACACAGTGGATGATGTGATTAGCATAACGCCGGCCGCCTTTACTTCACAGGTTTCTCTGGTACCCAATTTCTGTGGCTGGGTCGACCGCTGCTCTACCGCGGCCCTCTTGGGAATATGGTGCTAAAACTAATATTTTTTGGACCAGCGGCACACATTATGCAAGCTGCCTTTACTGACTTGTTCTGGTACCACTTTTTTAGGCCGGGCCGACTTCAGGAGCTGTTTGCTATCAGAAATATGCCCTGCACCGATTGAGGATTGAACCTAAATCGTTGGGCTCGGAAGCTAGTGCACTAATCCCTGCGCCACCGTGGCTCCAAATAGTTTGCAGAAATCAAAATATCAATAGTACTACGTCTGTTCTGCGCTGCCGGCAAGATATTTTCAAATAACAGATGTAAATAGTCTTTGTAACGTTACTTCTGCACCTAAGAGACTGCCCGTGGTGGACAGATATTGATTCTTTATAATAAATAAAACAAAAGGGGAGTGAGGTAAGGTTGTGTTCTATCCTCTACCTGTTCTCTCTATACAGCGAGTTTATCTTGAGAGACATACAATGTCAGGGATATCAACTGGCGGAGAGAACATTAACAATCCACAATATGCTGATGATATTGCATTGACAGCCCAGAACGAAACTGACTTACAGGAAATGGTAAACACAGTAGTTCAGCAAAGTGAAAACAAAGGCCTCAGTTTAAATAACAAGAAATCGGAGGTGATGATAGTGATGAAGAAACCGGACTCCAAAATGCTGCCTCAGAGCCAAGGGGACTGAATTGAGACAAGTTAGCAAGTTTAAATACCTGGGCACATACATAACATCAGATGGGAGATGCAATTACGAAATAAAATGCGGAATAGCATAAACAAAATCGGTCTTCTAGAACATGAAGGGAATATTGTGCAACAAAACCTTGTCGCTGGAACTGAGAATAGAGAGTCTTTGGATGCTGCATGGAACTGGAAAATTCTCAGGCAATGTCAGAGCGGAGGCAGAGGCACTGAAGGCTGCAGTAGAAGCAATCCTGACAGATGAAAGCAATGAAAGCCAGATAGTCCTGTTTACAGATGCCCTGGCCGCGGTTACAGCACTAAAAAGCCAGAAAAATGCTGAACTTAATGATTTAAGAGCATTACTCTGTCAACTATGCCAGCAGTCCGCACTAAAAAGAGTAGTGGTACAGTGGGTTCCATCCCACTGTAACATCCAAGGCAACAAGGAGGCAGACAGACTGGCAAAAGAAGGTGCAAGACTACCACAACCAGATTCTAGTGTGACCTACGAAGAGTCCAAAAGGTTTATTAGGGCCAGATACATGGCCAAATGGGAAACAGAACAGACTGGCTACACCAAAAAAATGATGCCTACTACCAGCTGAACAGAAGAGAGTAGGTCGTTATCTTCAGACTCCGCACAGGCCACAACAGACTGAGGTACCATCTATTCAATAAACTGAAGATAGGTGGCACTGACGAATGCACCTGTGGCACAGGGAAAATGACCGCTGAACATCTGCTGCAAAATTGCCCAACATACGAGGACCAGAGAAAGCAGATGTGGCCATCACCAGTGCCAACACTAGATAACCTCTATGGCAGTGTCGACAACCTCAGGATGACAGCTGCTTTCTTCGAACAAATTCAAGTTGACGTCTGACAGCGTAAGAAGAAGAAGGATGCTGCATGGAACCAGTACTGACATATGGCAGTGAATCATGGACAATTAGCAAGCAAGCGCATAGAGGTAGCAATAGAGATGTGATATTATAGAAGGATGCTGTGGGTACCATTGACTGCAAAGAAGACTAATGATACAGTAATTGAGGAGTCACAAACACAAAGACATCTTATTGCAAGGATCAGAACATGGCAGTCATCCTTTCTCTGACATGTTATGAGAAGAGGCAGCTTGGAGTACGTTGTGACAACGAGAAAGATAGCAGGAAAGAGGACAGAGAAAGGCAGAGAGAGAAGAAGTTGGACAGCCTGAGAGAATGGCATGGGCGACAATCAACAACAGAGTTGGTAATCGACACACGTGATAGTAGTGGATGAAGGCCCACGATCCCCAATGCCAGCCGGCAGGGCACCTGATGATAACAAATAACTGTTTTTTAGGCAACCTCATCTATGTTGCCACTTGTCCATTACAAAGATCTTTTGGCCGTAACGTGAATTGCAGTTTTTTTTGTATTTATGCTGAAGTCACAACCAAACCCCCCCCCCCAACTTATGTGTTTCACCTATCATATACAAACACCTTGTACAGGACAATGCCTACGTAACAGTGAACTCAAAACACACAAAAGCAGGCAAGAATGTAATCAAGAACATGACTAATTAAACAACAAACAATCAAGTGTACAACAACGAAACATGTGAATGTATCTGAATCCATCTCGGATGTGGATAATTTTTTTTTTTTTAAATGAACGAAACATGGATAAGCAATTACGACAAAATGATGACTTAATCAAATGAATGTGCTTGACCATAGTTAGTATCAATATTCAACGTCAGGCTCGCCAACAGAAAACGGAAGGGTATTCTTGAGCCTAGCAAACGGTAGAAAGATGGCGCTGTCAGTGGCAACTGGAAACTCTGCAGAAGCAGAGGCATTGAAAGCTGCTGTAGAAGCAATGAAAGCCAGATAGTCTTGTTTACAGATGCATTGTCCGTGGTTACAGCACTAACAAGCGGGACAAATACAGAACTAAATGACTTACAATCAGTAATCTGTCAAATGTGCCAGCAGTCCATACCCAGAAGAGTCGTGGTGCAGTGGGTCCCATCCCACTGTAACATTCAAGGCAACGAGGAGGCAGACAGACTGGTGAGAGAAGGTGGAAGTTTACCACAACCAGATTCTAGTGCGACCTACGAAGAGCCCAGAAGGTTTATTAGGGCCAGATACATGGCCAAATGGCAAACAGAACATACTGGCTACACAAGAAATGATGTTTATTACCAGTTGAACAGAAGAGAGCAGGTCGTGGTCTTCAGACTCCGCACAGGCCGCAACAGACTGAGGTACGATCTATTCAATAAACTGAAGATAGGTGTTACTGACGAATGCACCTGTGGTACAGGAAAAATGGCCGCCAAACATCTGCTGCAAAATTGCCCGACATACGAGGACCAGAGAAAGCACATATGGCCATCACCAGTGCCAACACTAGACAAGCTCTATGGCAGTGTTGACATCCTTAGGATGCTTTCTTAGAAGAAATTCAAGTTGACGCCTGACAGCGCACGAAGAAGAAGAAACGTCGGGCTAACTGGCACAGGCAATATTGGTCTCTCCACAACTATCTGGCCTCTCGTGATGTTTGCCTGACGATGAACATGTTAGGCATGCTTTTGTTTCCTGTATCATCTCTAGGGCATTGCATTGAGAGTGTTCTTGGAATTCAGGTGGCTAATCTGTATGTTTTTACCCTGTGTGAATGACTGGATGGGCCAATGCAATGAGTTGGAGAGATTTCTATTCTTCTTTCTGTGTCCCTTTTTCACTCAAGTCATAGTATAGGTCACCACTACAGCTGGCCTCCTTTTGCAGTGGTGGCTTCTGTAACAATCAGTTTTACATGATGATGTTGCTAGCCCATACACAACTGCCTTTAAATGTCTTTTACAACATGCAAAATCTGGCAAAGATGGCGCCATAACTGGCTGCGAGTCTACATTTCTCTACTGTTTTGGATCATTACGGATGCCGCCAGACCACGGATTCGCCTGGAATTCACACTAGTCGACGACTTACACTTGTGTTCACGGAAACGTGGTGTTGTTTTCCGTCTGGACTTGTTATTTCGTTATTTTTTTGTGATTTCTTCCATCCACTTATCCTGGTCTGGACGCCGGCTGAATGGCACTACGCTTATACCTGTGTCGTAGCTCACGGGTTAGTTCTGCCGGTTCACCGTCACGAATTTGGCGTGTGGGAATTTTAGATGCTACTATGATGAGCTGAATACAGCTGGGGAGAGATACCAGAGTTACTCACACGCTGAGTGTTGTCCATACGACCTCTTGTGGTATAGAAAAGGCACGACAAACTGCATTAGATGCCTTCCCACCTTTCTACCCTGCGGGTTACATGTTTACGGAAAGGCTTCGGTGGTAACCCTGAGGCAAAATCTGCATCCTATGCTATCTCCAGTCGTCTCGATGAATGTCTTGCCACTGGCAAAAGGTAGCTTAGGCTCTGTGAGTGAGGTTGACAAAAGGCACAGTTTCTTCCTCACTTTAATCCAAATCTCCGCGCAAGTCACCCATTTCAGCGGACACAGCAAGAGATACGACTGTCCACACGGCTGAACAAAGAGAGTGGTCTTCATCACTTGTGATGGACAACTACTATTATTACAACATGCATGGAGGTGCAGTGGACCAGTTTAAATGAATGTTCATCATCCTTCAGTTCCCATGAAAACGAGATGATCACTTTCCCATCTCTGTATTATATGTGGCCTATTGCTACTTTCAAACCCAGACGCTTTAACCACATACAGCAATGCTTTCGGCCTGTGCAAATGGCCAAATGTGCAGCGCCACAAGTTGGAAAGTCCTCTACTTTTGAGGGCTTATAATTTAGTGTTCTTATTTTGTTATTGGCTTTGCTATTAATGTATCATATATTGTGTGTTGTCTCTAGAGCTTTCTCTCCAACCCAGATGCCTAATTCACACAGAGCAATGCTTTTGGCCTGTGTAAATTTACTTAATATGCAATGTTTTACATGGGAGAGTGGAGAGTCTCTATATGTCTACACCAAACAATCAGTCAACCATCAGTTGTAATTTTTCTCACAATTGTACAATTAGAGATATTCTTTCTTTCATAATTCACCCAAGAATTCATTGCAACTGCATATTCCCAACAGCATCTAACAGCACAAGTGCATGAAAAAATTAGCAAGCAAGTACATATACAGTGCATCACTTTCCATTATTCTCACAGTAAACAATTGTCAATTATTGCTGACAATAAATAAAATTAAATCTCACATTTTCAGATATAAACTAAACTTATAAACTAAACTTATAAACTAAACTTATAAACTAAACTTATAAACTAAACTTATAAACTAAACATTTGATTGTAACATTTGCATGCAGCAAGACCTGGAGCCCTTCTTGCACTCGGTTAAGTAGTAGTATCACAGGCTACCTATACAGATTTTGAAAAGGTATTTGACGGTGTGGGTCAAATTCTAGACAAAGAATCGAATCCTTCGAGTCAAAATGTTACAGAAAGATCCTCAAAATACCCTGGACAGAGAAAAAAAACAAATGCAGACATTCGGCAAGAGTTGAACATAGAGGAAAACTGGTTTATCAATTCCATTTTGGCTAGAAAATGCAAATACTTTGGTCACATTAAGAGACACAACGGTCTTAAGAGAACGGTGATGGATGGTATGGTGCCAGGCAAAAGAGGACGGGGTTGACCAAGAAGACGATGGCACCAAGATATCCAGGAATGCCTGGGTATGACTGTGGCGGAGGCTGGAGTTTTGGCACGAGAACGAGTTTCTTTCAGACAGACTGTGATGGGAGCGACGTTCTACAAAGGACATGCTACATGATGATGATGGGTCAAAGTATTCTATGGCAACTGTTGAGACACTATGGGTACCAGAGAAGTACAGAAAGGAAGAATAACGTCTCATCAGGGTCAGGCAAAATATACTGGGCAAGACCCTCAGCTCGGCTTGCAAGTAGCCTCCCTGGAAAAGGGCTAAATGTAGTCTGGCTAACGAGGTAAGGGATCAATGTGATCCCCGCAGTAGTGAGTGACACGCAGATGAAGCCAAGAATAACACAACCGCCTGGAGGACTCCGGTCCACCTTCATCAGCGCACTCGGGATGTGAGGAAAGCTACTGCAACCCGCCACTTCACGTCCTTTTCTGGGCGCACTAAAGAGTAACATACTCATTGTGGGCATTCGTAAACAAAAACCAGAGAAGTACACAACCCTCTTCCAGAATATGTACAAAGATACAACTAGTAGAGTGGTACATGAAGGAGCACTGACTGACAGCTTCGGGGTGCAAACAGGGATGAGAGAGGGATGCCTGCTCTCGCCTTTCATGTTGGCTTTAGATTGGATAATGAAGACACCAATCGAAGGAAAGAGAACTGGTATTCAGTGGACACTATTGTCATAATTGGAGGACCTGGACTACGCAGATGATCTGGTACTTTTGTCACACAGTCATAGCCAGATGCAAGATAAACGACAGGGTGAAAGAACGATCAGCCAGTTTGGGACTGAATATCAACATGTAGAAAAACTAACGAGGTGAGGGATAGATGTCATCCCCGGAGTAGTGAGCGGCATGCAAATGAAGCTAAGCATAGCACAACCGCCTGGAGGATCCCAGTCCACCTTATCAGCATGCTCTGGATGGGAGAAAAGCTCAAACAGACCGCTACTAAACGTCCTTTTCAGGATGCACAAAAAAGGTAAATCTATCCATTGTGGGTATTCCTTCAACAACAAGAACCTATTTCGGCAGCACAATAGACACATCAGGATGTACAGATGCAAATGTAAGTAAGGATCAGAGTTGGAAAGGTGAGAAGGGTTTTACCTGACACTAAACAACATATGGAGATCCAGAGAAATCCAGATTCACAGCAAAGTTAGAATATTCAACGTCAGTCTCAAGTCGGTGCTGCTGTATGGAGCTGAGACATGGAGAACGAACAAGGACAGACAAAAAAGACTACAATCCTTCGTTAACAGATGCCATCGAAGGATAATGAGCATAAAGTGGCAGGACATAAACTACGTCACATCGCCAGACCCATATACCCAGCTGAAACAGGATGCGTCTGGCTGACAGGCGCAGGTATCACTGTAAACTACATCACAGCGTCCTTTTCAGGATGAACGCCAAAGAAGAAGATACCTATCGTTCAGATACAGCACTGCAGCAGAAACAACAACAAAACTTACATGACAACTAAAAGGCCCTCATTAGGTACAATGGGCAATATACATAAGAAGTAATCCGTTCATGGAAGAAGAACACATCAAAATCGCAGACAGTCAGATGGGTCCTGTAGCTAAGTATCTCTTTTTCATGTGTTCATCTCTGAACTGTTGTACAAAAACATGAATATATTACGGCAATGATAAAATAGAGAACTAAAAACAGCACACACATACACACCAGTTCTGCGTTCAATGGCACGAGACCTTACATCAATTTACAATTATAGTGCAGGCTGTAGATCTTTATCACATAATATATATACTACAGAGGCCTATCACACGTAAATGTAGGCAGGGTAGTTTAACCATTTGAACCTGGGACACATATACACCGGGGTGTGCGCAAATATCCCATTCCCAGAGCCATCGGTGTGACGAGTGGACCATTATTTTAAGATGTATTCTCGGGGGTAGCGAGATCTGGGCTGAACGTCCTGCTCGTTAAAGGAAAGTGAAGCGTCTGATATAGCCTCTCCTTTCCAGGATAGAAATCGCCGCTGGATTCACTGTTCTGCTTGTCGGGCAGGAGTTTCCATGCCAATGGCCTCTCCTACATTATTGTGTCCCCAGCAGCACCTTCATGAGGGGCCCCCTGTTTCTTACAGAGCCTGCTCTGGGGCGCGACCGAGTACCCGGCGGTATAACTGGGCGGGCAGATTGGGCTCATTAGTCTTGGTTGGCAGCCAATCTCAGAGAAAGTAAACTCTGACTAAACCCGGGTAGACGAAGCTCGTTAGCCTGTTCAGGCAGTTCGCCTGGGAGAGGAGGAACTCTGATTTTAAACCCACAAGTCCCAGGGAGTACTGGATAGTCTTGGGACAATGAGAGTATCATCGGATGTCTCGAGTAACTAGCATCTGTGGGCAACGACTCCACTGCCTTGTGGAAACCTCGAGAGAGGGTAGAGCTACGGGAGTAAACCCAGACAGAAAATCCGGAGTGGTAGCACCCAAGGCGGAGGGTTTCAAAATTTCGAACTCATTTTGGCAGCTCCTGCAGCTGAGCTGGTGCCAAATTGTCATGCTTTGCATTCCTTTGGATTACACCAGCGAGGCAGATCCTGCAATTTGGGCAGCCTAGGGTCTCCATATTCAACGCCCAGAGATGCTACTCACATTAAATAGTGACATCTACACAGTACCCACGTTTCCTGAAATAGCAAAGCATTTCTTCACAATGATTTTCATGATGAAAAGTGGTTTTGAAAATTCAGGAAATGGCTGTTCTAAAAGGCTAACAACAGAAGTAGTTGAAAGTAATTTCAAGGATTTTGAGGCTGATAAATTGGATTTTGATTATTCTGAAAAGGATCGGAAAGGCGACATGTGACTTGGACTATCATTGATTATGATCAAGCCAGATGTGTTCCTGTTTTTTGGAGGCTCAGACTGCGGTTCTGTGGGGTATACCACGTAATGTATTTAATAGAGGATGGTCTTCAATAAGTCTATTCCACACTCTATTAAAGTAGGAGCATTGAAGATTATCAGGTGAGTCAATTTGAAATAGAAAAACTCAAATAGAGCACACAGAGATCAAGACGCTGAGCAGCAGCGGTCAGCGACAGATAGCTGACTGCTAGCGTCAGGACCAACAAACCAGAGCTGCCAAGACCCTTCTACGCCTCCACGTGGTGTATACTGGATAACTGGCTATGACAGAGCAGACTGGCTACGGAGAAGGGCTCGAAGAGGGAAGGCTAATCCTGTACTCAAAAATGTTTGCTGAAGACGGATGTATTGGACCGAAAGGTGCAAACATCACAGTCAAACTGTAAACTAGCGAAACAACGCATTTCCATTCTCCAAACTACATTCTGCTGCTTGCGAAGCCCTGATTTTCAGGGCTTCGTAGCGGGACATTGAGAATGGATGAAGAAGAAGAGAATTATCTTTCCTCAGATGTCTACTTTGTGCGTTTTTTCTCAGAGGCACAGGGGAATGAGATTTACGGGTTAGGTAGCCAGGGTTCAAATGGGTAAGACTACCACAATTAAAGCAGCCGCAGTCGGCTCTAGCGGCGTTCTTATACAATAAACATGGTGTCAAATTTAAAATGTGAATGTATGTGCAAATAGCGAGTTTTCATAAATGTAATTTTTCTTTTTGGTCAGGTAAAATAGCTTTTTTGAGGAGTATGTAGCTAGTTAGGATACCTCTTTCCTAATCTAGAGGGCTTGGGTTCGAACCCTGGTAAGGACCTAGATTTTATTTTTTTAGGGGTTTAAAAAGAACTTGTATATTTAACTTTCAAGTTAAGGGCCTTTATATCTCAACCATATTAATCCCTTAGCAAGGGAAAGAAATGCAGCAATGAAAGGGAGTTTGATAGACTGATCAGGTGATCTCGCAACCGGTGAGGTCGTTGGGGCACACATGAAGACATCCTCACAACACCACGCCACCCTTTTCTGTCAGCGGCCACTGCCTGCGACTCTTCTGCCCATGGTGGTAGCTTGTGAAGCCATGATGTCAGCTCTTTCATTGTCCTGAACCCCGGCATGAGTAGGACAGTAGATCCATGTCAACGCCTGGAGGTTTGAGGCCTCAACAGCTGCTTTTCCCTCGTATCTAACCCATGCCTTCTGTACCTTCTGAAGTACGGCTTGAGCGTCTGTCACGATGACTGCCCTAGTAATAAAAGACTCAGATATCCATTTCAGTTCTGAGGTCACTGCTTCCATTTCCATTCTCATATTGGAGGTTGTTGACATGTATGCCATACTGCGCTCAGCAACGACCTCTCTTCTCACTCTAGCCGAGAAACCCCAGCCTGATGTCCCACTTCGCACGACGTCGTGGTCAACCTCTTGGTTTTGGACCTGAGACCTGAATATGATGATATTAATAATAATAATAATAATAGTTGCTTATCGCAAGCGAAGATGGCGACAGCATAAGACTATTGCTGCGAAATGTGTACTCTGATGGCGGTAAAGACCAATCCTGGAACGGCACACCCTGTCACATTCAAGACACACATTCAGGTTAACGGCTGCTTGGGGAACATGCCTAGTCCATTGTAGCTAAGACATTTTCAGGTCTGGTCATCCCGTAACCAGTGAGGTCGTTGGGGCACACATGAAGACAACCTAACAACCCCTCGCCACCCTTCTCTGTCAGTGGCCGCTGCCTGTGATTCTTCTGGTCGGAGATTGGTCCATTCTTTTATGTTGTCCTCCCATCTCTTTTTGGGACTGCCTCTTCGTCGTCTGCCATGCACCTTTCCGTGGAGGATTGTATTTGCAATACCATTTGATCTCGATATGTGACCGTACCAAGCGAGTTTCCTTCTTTTGACAGTTGCCAAGAGGTCTTAAAAAGGCCCTATTGCTGTTGTAATTCTATCTCGTATTTCCTCATTTGTAACTCGAAACTTTGTGCATGGCGTTTAAAAGTCTTCGGAAACATCTCATCTCCAAGGTTTGCATCCTTCGTTGAAGGTCAGCTGTAACTATCCATGTCTCACAAGCATAAAGGAATATTGACATGGCCAGTGTACGCATTAATCTGATTTTCGTGCATAGTGCTAACCGTTTATCTTGCCAGATTTTGTTAAGCCGAGCAAGCGCCGCTATTGTCTGTTCTATTCTGGCCAACACTTCACATTTTGATCCTTCATCACTGACAATCGACCCAAGATATTTAAAACGGTCAACCACTTCGAGTTCCTGACCAGTAGCTTTTATCTTGCTGTTGAAGCCCTTGGCGTTGTTGGTCATTAATTTTGTCTTTCCAGCGTGATTCCAGATTGATCACTTCGCCATTTTAACCACAATCATATTTTACTGGACAATAAAATATACCCCATTAAATGTATTTATGTGAAATTAAATGCTTTAATAACTGCTAAATTGAAAGTTGCTTCAATCATTTGTAATTGTAACTGTTTTCGGCACGGTAGGATTCAGTGGTGGGCAAAACATCAGTTCCAGTGTTTGGCTGAGCAGCGCATGATCTGCAGTGGTCAGCGACTCATAGCTGACTGCTAGCGTCAGGGCCAGCGAACCAGAGCTGCCAATTCCCTTCTACACCTCCACGCGATGATCCTGGATAATAGGCTCAGGCTACAGAGAGGCAGACTGGCTAAGAAGAAGGGATCGAAGAGGGAATGCTAACCCGGTACTAAAAAAAATGCTTGCTGAAGTCGGATGTGTTGGACCGAAAGCTGCAAATATCGCAATCAAGCTGTAAACTACGACACAACGCATTCCGTTCTCTGGACTACATTCTGCTACTTAAGCCCTCTCAGGGTTTGGTAGCGGGAGATTGAGAACGAACGCAGAAGAAGAAGGTATCTACTTCTTCTTCGTTCGTCTTCAAGCCTCGACTTCAATGACTGTAACGAAGGCAGCAGTCGACTTGAGGCTCCATGCACTTCTGTACAGCTTCTCGTGGAAGGACACTGGCTGTTGCCAAATGCTGCAGCTTTTATCGGTATACGATGGGCAGGACTGCAAATGTGTTCTGCTGTCATGGGGGCTGTGCCGCGGGTACAAAGGTCCGTAGTGCCAATCTTAAACTTGTTGTACAGATGACATCTAAGTCTGTTGTGCCCTGTGCGTAGCCGGAGAATGATCACCTGGTCTCGCCTGGAGAGTTGGTGGTAGGCATGTTTTCTATGTGGCCAGGGTAGACTTTTTTCATTTTGTCCAGTACGTAGCCAGGGCAAGAATAGCACCACTCTCTGCCAAAGATGGATGTGTCGGACCGAAAGATGCAAATATTGCAGTCAAGTAAACTAGCGACACAGCGCATTCCGCTCTCTGGAAAACATTCTGCTAGTGCTTGGTAGCGGGAGATTGAGAACGAATGCAGAAGAATCACCACTGACCCACAGGGCAATGCGTAGAGGCGACTGTGTGACATGACATAATACCGGCCATGGTCATGTGGTTTATTAATAGCAGCATAGATGGCACCTAACAGGCCGATGGTCTACTTTGCTCTAGTGTTTTAGTCTATTAAGATGGACTCGCACATCGGTTAACCACCCTCCATTGTCACTCCATTAGAGTAATAAGCTGCTCGAACCTAGACCGCTAAGCAGGAAATCCTCGCCAGAGCTGGGTCCTGCACAGGGGCATCCATCCTTGTAGAGGTACAGGTCGACTAAGACAGCTTTCGTCTCATCTCTTTTTGTGAGGCCAGTATTGTTCTTTCTCTTCCTTCATGAACAAGCAACTTTGAAGGATGTGTTCCACAGTCATGGCACGTGCCCCACATGGACAACTGTCTCAACCCTCATTCTGCTGTAAGGGAAGGATGACTCTTGTGTCTATTATGCCCAGTTGTCAGTCTGAAAGTGATGACTTGCTCTTTTCTAGATGTACCATTAGTAGCCGCCTTCTTTTTTTTTTGGGGGGGGGGGGGGGGGGGGGGGTTTTGGGATCAACCTCATTATACAGGATGATTGGGTCTGTTTGTGGGGGAAGTTCTTCCATATTTTGCTAGTCAGCTCCATTGCCTTTTGCAATGGGAGGAAACCCATTGAATGACCAGCCTTGGGCGTTAGCTGTGTTAGGCTGCGCGAGATCTATATCCTTATATTTTTTTAGTAATGGGTTCGATCCATGTTATCAACATGCCCCATAAACCCAGATGTAAATGGATACCTAGTGCACTGTTTGGGAAGGGAAGACAGCAAGGAAGGGAACTGGCCACCCCACCTCATACAAATCTGAGACATAGTACAATGAAGCCTATAGCAACCTCATCTCTAACAAATGAATCTGCTACCTCTAAATAGCATTGATCGGTCAAGATTTGCAGTTGTCATCACTTTAATATATGAAAGCGAAGGTGATCCACTTTTAGGGGACCCTAAAGTGTCACAAACATGTGCCTGGGCTGAGGCAATGAAACAAAAAGGATGTTTAAAAAAACAAACCCAGTTATTTGTTAAGGCATCTATTTGAGGATGCAGCTGAGATCAGTAATGTGATTGAATAAATGTGATTGAAGCCACATTTGGTGTCTGGTGTTGAAGTAGTTTACTTGGCATGTACAGCTTCGTTATGGTTGGGCAGATAATGGCGTGGTCACAATGTGCAGTGTCAGGTGTCTTAATGAGGGGTTTGTGGTGAGGCGAATTGAAGTAAGTGGGTAATCTACTGGTGACTCAGTGGTGAGTGGTTTGGCGAGGTCTGATTGAGTTGGTAAGTTCCGATTTAATGGTAGCAGTAACTGATGAGACCCTGGGTGGGTAGGATTAACTGATGAGACCCTGGGTGGGTAGGATTAATTGATGAGACCCTGGGTGGATGGGATTAACTGATGAGACCCTGGGTGGGTAGGATTAACTGATGAGACCCTGGGTGGATGGGATTAACTGATGAGACCCTGGGTGGGTAGGATTAACTGATGAGACCCTGGGTGGGTAGGATTAATTGATGAGACCCTGGGTGGATGGGATTAACTGATGAGACCCTGGGTGGGTAGGATTAACTGATGAGACCCTGGGTGGGTAGGATTAACTGATGAGACCCTGGGTGGGTAGGATTAATTGATGAGACCCTGGGTGGGTAGGATTAACTGATGAGACCCTGGGTGGATGGGATTAACTGATGAGACCCTGGGTGGGTAGGATTAACTGATGAGACCCTGGGTGGATGGGATTAACTGATGAGACCCTGGGTGGGTAGGATTAACTGATGAGACCCTGGGTGGATGGGATTAATTGATGAGACCCTGGGTGGGTAGGATTAATTGATGAGACCCTGGGTGGGTAGGATTAATTGATGAGACCCTGGGTGGATGGGATTAATTGATGAGACCCTGGGTGGGTAGGACTAACTGATGAGACCCTGGGTGAATAGAACTGATGAGATCCCGGGCAGGTAGGATTCATTGGTGAGATCTGCCGAGTTGATTAGTTGATGAGGTCTGGATGAGTGGATTCTCTGGAGTGGATTCTTGTGGCGAGACCGTGGTGCAAACAGCTGGTGAATGACAGAGATGCGTGTAGTGAGTGGGCGTAAGGATAAGGCAATTGTTATGTACATAAAAACCGACCACACACGTATAGGTCAGAGTCATAAACATGGAACACGTGCAAACTTCAAGATAAAATATGCACCATACATCCTTAGCTTACATCCAAATTACAGAACCACCGTCAGCATCTTTTGGTTCATGTCACGTCATCGGTGGAGTTTGTCTATCGTTGGAAACCTCTGATTGGCTACGCTGAATATGATGGAAACTGTCCACAAAAGTTGACACCCGCTGGTAATTTATCCACAGTTAGCTATAATTTTGATCTTTGTTTGTTGGATGTATCAGGGCTGTAGCATTTCTCTGTTTTCTGCATCTCCCTTTGCTGCGTCCATGTTTAGTTTGACAGTCTCACGATCCTTGGTGACATTCTCAAAATCTTCATCCCTGTCGCCGTCACAGGTCTCGTCACTTTTCCACCTCTTCTTGCCATCTTTTCCTTTACCAATGAGCGCTTTCGTTTCTGAATTGATGCTCTCGGATTTGTCACTACTGCCGGCCCGTGAGAGACTGCTGCCTTTAGAGCTTACAGTGGATGCTGATGACGAAGGAACATCAGAACCCCCAACTGCTCCCTGCAGGAGGCTGTCTGACGTCTGGTCCGATTCATTGCCCGCATTGCAGAAGTGAAGGCATGTGTGAGATACCAGCGCCACCTTGACACTGTCGGTGTGGTTGTCTTCCACGTGAGAGCTCACTTCAGGCTCCTCGTGATTGACCATGATCACATGACCAACCTCTGTGTCAGGCCGAAGTGACTCCTGGCTCCCACCAATCTGAGGAGAAATAACATCACAGTTCATCAATGAATTCTTTGACTTTGTTGCACTCTTTTTTACAATTTAAGTTTTTTCATATATTATAAGGTTCGCCACATTTTCACAACTGGACTGCGGCATATGTGCCATTTATTCTGGCACATCTGCTTCAGCCAGATTAAAATTTATGTTAAGTCTCTTTTTGCTGTCACCAGACAACCTTCAAGGCAGTAGATGTTTTGAAAACTTCTTCGTTGTATGTTCTCAATCTCCCGTTACCTACCAAGACCTGAAAATAGCTTTGCAAATAGCAGGATGTTGTCCGGAGCACGGAATGCGCTGTGTTGTAGTTTACAGCTTGACTGCGATATTTGTACCTTTCAGTCCGACACATCCAACTTCAGCATGACATTTTTTAGTACTGAGTTAGCCTTCCCTCTCCGATCCCTTCTACTTAGCCAGTCTGCTTGCTCTGTTGCAGCCTGATATCCAGGATCACCACGCAGAGGTGGATAGGGGTCTTGACAGCTCTGACCTTGATGCTAGCAAGCAGTCAGCTTTGCGTCGCAGACCGCTGCAGCTCGTGCAGTGCTCATCATCTTGATCCCCATTTAAAATTTAGTTATCTTTGTTCTAGACTCTTCTTCTTCGTTGTTCATTCTCAAACTCCCACTACCAAGCCCTGGAAAAGTCTTCGTAAGTACCAGGATGTTGTTCAAAGAACGGAACGCACTGTCTTGTAGTTTACAGCTTGATTGCGATATTTGCACCTTCCTGTCAGATACATCCGACTTCAGCAGGCATTTTTGGGTACCGGGTTAGCCTTCCCTCGTCAATCCCTTCTCCTTAGCCAGAATACTCTGTTGCAGCCTGTTGTTGTTTGCAAATGCCCACAATGAGTAGGTTACTCTTTTGTTTTATATTTTGCCTGACCCATACAAGCATTTCTGATCAGTATATTTTGCCTGACCCCTACTGGCATTTCTGATCAGTATATTTTACCTGACCCTGACTAACATGTCTGATCAGTATATTTGCCTGACCCTGACTAACATGTCTGATCAGTATATTTTGCCTGACCATGACTAACATGTCTGATCAGTATATTTTGCCTGACCCTAACTAACATGTCTGATCAGTATATTTTGCCTGACCCTGACTAACATGTCTGATCAGTATATTTTGCCTGACCCTGACTAACATGTCTGATCAGTATATTTTGCCCGACCCTGACTAACACGTCTGACCAGTATATTTTGCCTGACCCTGACTAACATGTCTGATCAGTATATTTTGCCTGACCAGACATTACCCCCCTCCCCCCCCCCCAATTGCCTCCTGTTATCCAGGATCCCCGAGGTCAGAAGGGCTAGCTAAGGCACGAGTAGATCGCAGCTGTTAAGGCATTTGACTTGGAGAGGCTTGTATGGATTTACTGTCCCTGTCATTCTGAAGTTCAGGGCAACGAAAGAGCCGACATCCTGGCTTCACAAGCACCAATTATGGGTACACCAGAAATGGATAGAAGTGGCATTTTGAAGTCTAACAATGACCGCATATTGGATGACGACACCCCAATAGATGAATCAGCAATTCATAGTCTGCAGATCTTTGATATCGAATAAGGCTCGCTAATTTTATATTTTTGTTGTGATCTGCTCTTAGTTCTTGGTCGATCTGTACTGCTACATTAGCAGGTTCCCCATATGCAGGTCCCAGCTCTGGTGTGAGCTGGATGTAGCCGGTAAAGGAGGTATTCGCTCTTAGCGGGCTAGGCTCGAGCAGCTTATTACTCCGCTGTATTGGGACAAGCACCATGGTGGGTGGTCAACTAATGTGCGAGTCCATCTTAATAATAGACACTAGAGCAAAGTAGATCCGCAGCCATCTATGCTGCCGTAAACAAACCACCTAATCATGGCCGGTGTTATGCCATGTCGCACAGTTATTCGCCTCTTACAACATGCTGTGCGTGGGGCAGTGGTGCTATTCTTGTCCTTGTCATACATAAAGACCACAGCGGACCACTCTGGACATATTTCGCTTTTAGCAGTCCTAAATTAAATATCTGTTCGGTAGAGCTTATTCCCTGTCTGGACTATGACTGTTCCTCAGAAAATTTTTTCTCCACTTGGGGTTTCAATCTGTCGTGATTTGTTAGTTCTTTTCATTCATTCCTTATCCCCGATGAAGGTCTTGTAGGAGTCATTCTGTTTTTTGTCCTGGTGCATTCGCTGAGCCATTACCTATATATGTTTTTTATCGACTTGACACCATGCTCCAAGTGAAACAAAGCAGGAAATAAAGATGGGCATTATCATGAATACTGACAACATTCTTAACTCTTTAGTTTGTATCGTCCGGCACACGCAGCAGAAAATCTCACATTAGCCGCCCGTCTTGCCCACATTGGACCTCTGAAACATGCATTTGTGTTTCGTGATTCAAATTTTGCTGTGGCTCTATCGTGGTGGTTGCGCCCGCACATGAGGTTTATCTGTGTGATTATTTCCGGGAGGTTGATAGAAGCGTGTTACGACACTTGAAAGTCTAGCCAAATATTGCAACGAAAGCTGGGCTCCAAGACCGTAGACATGGATTTATTATTTGATCAGCCCAATGATCTCGCTTCTGGATTACTTGTAGATATTCTTCTTCATCGTACGCAGTCAGACATCAACCTTTATTTTTTCAAAAAAAGCAGTGGTCATCCTGAGGCTGTCGACACTGCCATAGAGCTTGTCTAGTGTTGCCACTGGTGATGGCCACATCTGCTCTCTTTGATCCTCGTATGTCGGGCAGTTTTGCAGCAAATGCTCAGCGGTCATTTTCCCGGTACCACACGGGCATTCGTCAGTGCCCCCTATCTTCAATTTGTTGAATAGGTGGTTCCTCAGTCTATTGTGGCCAGTGTGAAGTCTGAAGACCATGACCTGCTCTCTTCTGTACTTGTGGATATTCAACACATGCCCAATTCAGACTTTGACTGGGACGCATAATACGAAGGGTATGTGAATAGGAATTGACAGATATATTGGCGATACACACGACGAGGCAAGTACTAACAAAAATGTTTCTCTTCAAATTCTACCTGTGCAATAATGTCATTCTTCATACTTATATATATATATAATCTTTATTACCAATACTTTATGACATAGATACTTTAATTAGCGTTCATGGACTGAAAAGGGTTAAATAATTTCTCAATAAGTATTCTGAAGACATAAAAACATGTCGATGTTAACCCTTCTCTGTCCTGGCCAATTTTGTCTATTTGTGTTTTTCCGTACAGGCCAAAATGCAAGAATTCTGTGCGTCAAAGTTTTATCCAAAATAAAATAAATTAATATTAAACAAATTTAACTAAACTTTTTATCTAAACATGGTAAGACACAAAAATTAAACAAAAAGTATGCATGATAAAGATTACATATTAGTTTAAATAACATTAATGCGCAGGTGGAAACTGGTGAGAAAATTGTTACGTTACCTACAACATGGTGTATTTCGCCGATATTTTGGTTTATTCTTTTACATTTACTTTTCGTATTATGTGTCCCGGCCAAAGCCTGAGTGGGTGTATGTTGAATATCCACGAGTAATCCACATGCATGATCATTGGCCTGATCAAATAATAAATTATTTCCTAAGCAAAGAATTCATTTCTGAAAAATTGGCCAAATATGAAAAACATATCTGAACAGCACACCACTTTTGAGAAAATGGAGGCGTCCTCTGTCCCGGATGTTCAGTTAGAATTTTGTCTTTCTAACCAAGAAGAGCTCGTTACTGTGCACAATGGCTGATGCTAGCGTTCAATGGGCGACTTCAGTCTGATAAGTTCAACTTTACAATTTCCGGCCGGGTGAATTCAGCACTGCTGAGCTGAAAATAGTTAAGCAGCACAGCAGTTTTTCACCAACCTGCATGCCATACGCTCGCAAAATGTCCATTTTACACATAGGACATGACCTCTGGTCCTGCAGCCACGGATCAACACAAGACTTGTGAAAGACATGGCTGAAGATTAAAGAGAACAAAGCAATAGGGAACATGAATGCCATGGTCAAACAAGAATGAGAGAAACTCTAAACATTATACACTACACATCAACAAATAAAGTATGAAACTAATTACCACAAGCAGCAATTTAACTCAGACATTTATAAACATATACCCGAGTGTCCGAGAGGTTTGAATATATGTCTCCTTACAAAGAGGTATAAGTTCAAAAAGCTTCGGTATGACACAGATTTTAGTAACGAATGTGAAATAAAACCTAGCTGACACACTGAGTAGTAACTGCAGAGCACGCTGCCTTTATTCCTCAGCTTTATAAACTCCCCTAGAAGAGGTAGTAAAGGCTACAATAATACAGGGTTTCCCACTAGCTGGTGGCAACGAATCATCCTCCTCTTCGTATCGCAGTAAGTGGTTCAAACTCCATCCCATGCGTTCTTCCTTATGATGGTTGGTCATCAGCCGAGCTACCCATTGTGAAGACACCTTCCGATACTTCAGTTTCTTGCTAACCACCATTTGAACTGTCCCTAGCGACACAGCGTATATCTTTGCTAGCAAATGTAAGCTCCGGCGATGGTCCACCTGAATTGCTGCATCAATTTTGGCGATGGCCTCTTCTGACGCAACAATATGAGCCGGACTTGGTTCTTCTTTAAACATCATTGTCCAGTTCTTCACATTTGTCTTCAACACACTTTTGCAGAGCGGAGGCAGTCCAGTGTCCCAGTATCGTCTCATCCTGCCAGGAACATATCATATTCATCTGGGCCGGCTATCCTATCATTCTTCCGTCAATTTTGCCAGCCCATATGTAGTGATGGTATGTGTGGCATTCCCCGCCACTTGGAAGATTGCTGTCTTAGTGTCACAAAAGCGTCACACCCTATGACAAGGTATGATATACACACACACACAACAAAATACAACAAAGAGTCAGCGATTTCAGGTGAACTGAAACCGACTACCGTCAAGTCCATCGTAATTATCATTCTGCGGAGAGAATGCAGACTGGTGGGAAAGCGGACCTTGAAATTAAACTACAAAAAATAAGTGAAAATGTCCAGGATTCTGATGCTGTCATATAAACCGATGGATCTGGGCTATGCGAAAAAAAAATGCTTGGAGCTTCTCTGCTAGAGTGAGAGGCAGTGTCGTTGCAGTGATGAGTGGTGCATTCTTGACAACAACGTCTAGTATCAGTATTGAGATAGAGGCACTGCCTTTGAGGTGGTTGGTTATCTGGGACTTCTTTAACGAGGGCCATAATCATCTCTTGACTGCTGATTCTTGATTCGGAAGGTGCAGAAGGGCTGGATGTGGCATGAGTGGATAGTGAACAAAGAGATATAGAACCTCTAGGAATTTGAGTGGATCTACTCACCTGGCCATGCTGGCGTATGCGGAAATAAAAGAACTGACATCCTGGCCTCAGAAACTGAGGTAGAAAAGGGAAATGGATGTAGAGAGAAATGGAATGGGATAGAGAGAAGGAGAATAAGATAGAGAGAGAGTGAGAGAGACAATGGAATATAGAAAGAGAGAGAAAAAGAATGGGATTCTGCCGAAGACGGATGTGTCGGACCAAAAGGTTTAAATGTAACAGTCAAGCTGCTGTAAAATAGCAACACAACGAAATCCGTTTTCCGGACTACACCCTACTTGCAAAGCGCTGTTCAGGGCTTGGTAGCTGGAGATTGAGAACGAACACAGAAGAAGAACAAAGGGATAGAGAGAGAAAGAAATGATAAGAGAGAAAGAGAATGGGATAGAATGAAAAAGAGAATGGCATACAGATAGAGAAAGAAAAAGAATGGGGGAGAAAGAGAAATAGAATGGGACAGAGAGAGAGAGAGAGAAAGAGACAGGGATAGATAGAGGTTTAGTGGAACTCACCGGCAGGGTAATATTCTAATCACTTCATGGAATTTGTACGACTCGATACACACAGCACACTGGTCATAGTCGGAGTCCAACTCCTGAACATTCATGAAAAACACAAGAGAATTCATTGATAATCCCATGCTGTCATTCATGATAAAACAATTTATTATTCATTCTAAGTTCTTTACACTGCAGAAACAATACCCCAAATATGATACATGTTTCTGCCGAAGACAGATGTGTCGGACCGAAAGGTGCAAATATCGCAGTCAAGTTATAAGCTAGCAACACAACACATTCCGTTCTCCGGACCACATTCTGCTACTTGCAAAGTTCAGGGCTTGGTGGCGGGAGATTAAGAATGGCTGGCTTGGCTTCATTCGTTCTCAATCTCCCGCTACCAAACCCTAAAAGGGCTTAAGTAGCATAATATAGTCCAGAGAACGGAATGCGTTGTGTCATAATTTACAGCTTGACTGCGATATTTGCACCTTTCGATCCAACACATCCGACTTCAGCAATCATTTTTTGAGTACCGGTTAGACAAAGAAGATACACGTTTAAATGAGTGAATAATTAATTTTCAACAGGATAGCAAAAATTAAGAAACTCGTGTAGTGTTTCCATGTTATTGTTACGGATCCAGCAGTATTTAGGCTCTTGCCCTTCTACCCATTGCCATGTAACGGTATCTGCATGCGTTTGTTAGGTGTTAGCACCATTGCTGTTGTTGTATGCTTACTCTTGTGTGGGCCCGAAAAGGGCGTTAGGTTGCAGTAGTATTCCTTGATGATCCCCACCTGGTTAGCCAGACTGCAATAAAACAGCCTGTTTCCAGGAAGAACTGCATGGGTATGAGGTGGGGTCTTGGTTAGTATGATCCCCTGACCTGGCTAGCAACATCTGATCAGTGTGTTCTGCATGACCAGATGTTAGTACTATTTATCTAGGGGACCTGTGCCGGTTCATTCCATTTTACAAATTGGTGTTGTTCTGGACTAGCCTACAGGAGCTGCGTTGACAATCTAGATTTAAGACTTGCACGAGGGTCGTCCAGATACTTGCTCATTCCACTTTCGGGTGTCAGACATTTGCTGTTCACTTTGAAGTAGTTACTCTACTTAATAAATTTTGTTTTAGAGATAACCTGGTGAAATCTTTATCTTTACTAGACGCTCCTCATACACTGCACCTGGTGTCCAAACATAGGGTGCCTTGAATCGTTCCGTTTCTCTCCTTCAATTTCTGATGAGACACTTGTTAGTCTCAGATGGTACCTACACTAATTACGGGGTATTTTTCAATTGAAAGAAACTCAATCTCTTGTCAAATCTTAAACCTGCTCAAGAGTCATGCCCAAGCATTCCTTGACATCTTGGTCCCATCCCATTCTTGGCCTGCCACTGCCTCTCTTATCTGGCACCCTACCGTCCATTACCATTCTCTCGAGACGATTGTGTCTTTCTATGTGGTCATAGTTTTTCAATTTTCTGTTCATGATGTAATTTATGAACCAGTTCTCTATGCCCAACTCTTGTCGAATATCGGCATTATTTCCGTCTATGGTATTCTGAGAACCTTTCTTTAACATTACAAATCGAAGGAATCGATTCTCTTCATTGGGGCTTGGGTAACTGCCAATGCTTCACAGGAAAAACACAGGTTCTCAAAATGTTCACTTTTGTTGGTTTGCTGATATTCTGCCATAGTTTCCTCAGGTTGTGAAACCTCTGCACTGCCATAGTTTTCTCAGGTTGTGAAACCTCTGCACTGCCATAGTTTCCTCAGGTTGTGAAACCTCTGCACTGCCAGTTTTCTCAGGTTGTGAAACCTCTGCACTGCCAAAGTTTTCTCAGGTTGTGAAACCTCTGCACTGCCATAGTTTTCTCAGGTTGTGAAACCTCTGCACTGCCATAGTTTTCTCAGGTTGTGAAACCTCTGCACTGCCATAGTTTTCTCAGGTTGTGAAACCTCTGCACTGCCATAGTTTTTTCAGGTTGTGAAACCTCTGCACTGCCTGCCATAGTTTTCTCAGGTTGTGAAACCACTGCACTGCCATAATTATGATAACAATATGTTTTGAACACTGAATTTATTACAACTGAATCTTGTACTAAAACGTCTGCCAAAGTCTAATTTACTGCTTAAATTTCGTACTAAGAATGTATCGTTTAATTTATCATTAATTATTGGTAACCACATCTAAAATAGTTGTTCCAGCACAGTGGTATTCTCAGCACAACTCTCACAGCGTTGCTCCGGAGTGAAAGAGTTTAGAGCTTCTATTGTGGCTCTATAGTTGCATAACAAAGATCTTCTTCACTTTTTGTTGTTACTGATAACAAAAATGTTCCACTGTGTCACAGCTACCCACCTTATCGCCTGACCTCAGAGTCCTTTGTGGAATCTTGGCGATGGCTTTTTTGGCAGCACAGGCAAGTCTCCTCTGAAAACAAGAAAAACAAACAAATACTGTTTTGACTGAATGCCTAAAGCAATGCCTCAACAGACAGTGAACAAAGATCAGAGCAGTCCATGTTTCAGTCCCATACAGTGTAATTGGCTATACATGAGTAAGTCTTCTTCTTCATCCTGAAAAGGATGTTGTGTTATAGTTTATGGCGAGGCTGCGATCTCTGCGTCTTTCGGCCCGACACATCCGATTTAAGCTGGTTATTTTGGGTATTGGGTTTGCCTTCCACTGCGATCCCTATTCTCTTAGTCAAACTACACTTGTGCAGCCTGTTTCCAGGGCTGGTGCTTGAAGGCGAAATAGGGTCTTGGTCAGCTGTGGTTCGTTGACCCTGACGCAAGCAGCCAGCCACAAATCGCTGGCTGT
This sequence comes from Ariolimax columbianus, assembly GCA_036924085.1. NCBI lineage: Eukaryota > Metazoa > Mollusca > Gastropoda > Stylommatophora > Arionidae > Ariolimax > Ariolimax columbianus. Next base: position 27,763,412 of record JAVGWX010000024.1, read on the forward strand.
AGTCGGCACATTCACCGCTGTATCTTTGACCCTATTTCCAATTCTCTTTATGCCATGTGGCATTTGAGGCTTCTTCAAGGACTGTCAATGCTTTTCTGTTTTAGGTAACCTTTTGGGCAGTGTCTCATGTCAGAGAAGCACAGCTTATCCTCATCTTCTTCGTTCATTCTCAATCTCTCGCTACGAAGCCCTGAACAGGGCTTCAGAGTAGCACGATGTAGTTCGAAGAACGTAATGCGTTGTGTTGTTAGTTTACAACTTGACTGCAATATTTGCACCGTTCAGTCCGACACATTCGTCTTCGGTAGAGCTCATTCTCAATTGTGCATCTCTAAGTAGTTCTACCTTTCTTTCTCTTGCGCTGTTCTGTCCACATAAGTGCTATTTTTGAGGGCATGTCGCGGACTCATTCTCGTGACATATCCCAGTCATCATCTTCTTCTTGGTTGGTGTCCTGTAGGAGTTTGTAATTTGATTTTTTCTTGTCTGTTAAAAACACTCTGATAATTCTGCGAAAGCATGTATGGAGAAAGGCTTTTAATCTCTGGGATATTCTCTTTGTCATCCTCCAACATAGGACTGAGTGGTCTTGAGGTAAGACGTCGGCCTCGCGTGCTAGACGCCTTGGGTTCAAATCACGGCTGAGATGAGAATTTTTTCACATGGAATTTCTGGTATTTCTTCTGATAGTAGGGTTATGCACGTTAATAATTCCTCAGCAGTTGGAAATCTAAAAGAGTAGGCTCAGCTGCCGATGCTCTATGCAATCTATTACAGGATCCTCGATGGTGCTACGGAGTTTGTGCATTCTTCGACTAAACTAAACATCCTCCAACATGTCGAACCATACAAAAGGATTGATAAGACACTACTACCATATACCCGAAGTTTAGTTTTCCTACTATATATATATAGTGGATTTCCAAATTGGTTTCAACACTGCAAAAGCAGTCCTAGCCTTGTTTAAGTGGGATTTGATGTCCTCTTCCGTTCCTCCTTGGAGTGATTTTTGCCCTATATGAGTAGTGATTATTTTTTTGCTCAGTTCAATTCCAATATTCTTTGAGGTTAGCAATTTCCGTTTTTCTCTGAAGACCTTCTTTGCCCATGCCGAGACCCTAATTAAAAAAACAAGTATGAACACAATCACTAGCGAGTGGTTCCCCTAATTACTACAGTTTGAGAACCACAAGCACAAACAGACGACTCACAGCAAGTCTTTCCTTGGCATGGGAGTATCGGAATCTCTGGATGTAGTAGAAAACCAGCCAGGCAAGTGAAACAATCATTAACACAATGAATGAGATGGACACAAACAGCACAGATGTCTTGCTGATACTGTTCTGAACCTGTGAGGGAATAAACTCTATTGGGCCAGGCTTCATATGCATGTAAACAGTGTAGCCCTTGTCTATCAAAGACACTATCTCTTTACCATCCTCTTTGCTCATTAGCACTGCAATGCTTGAGGGAGCTGAAAGGAAAGAACGCAATTTCTTCATTCAGTTGTATCATTTAATTTTTCTGCTCATAATCAATCTGTCTGTCTGTCTGTCTGTCTGTCTGTCTATCTATCTATCTATCTATCTATCTATCTATCTATCTATCTATCTATCTATCTATCTATCTTTCTATCTATCTATCTATCTATCTATCTATCTATCTATCTATCTTGAGTCCACTTATGTCGTTAGACATCGTGGGGAGGTGTGACCTCCTTTGTTTCATATTTTTTGACAAGTGAAAATCCACTGGTGACTTGCCAGGTCAATCCCAACGCCTATTTTTGGGACGTGGAGGTGGAAGCGTAAATTAGAGCAAAGTAGACAGGCAGCCTGTAAGGTGCTCCGCTAACCACATAACCAAGACCTGATGTTATAGCCACACAGTCTCCTTCTTGCGATATATTCTCTGTGGGGCGAATATCCCTAGTATAATTTGAGCAGATTTTTAACTTGGATTTTGCCTGAGCAGCGGCCGTTAGACCTACTCTTTTCGATTTCCAACTGCTAAGGTATTTTTAACGTGCGCGCCACTGCACATGGGTGTCTGATCTCACTACTCGGAGATCAGTGAAAATATTTACCGGATGATCCACGTGAAAAAATTCCAAGACCCCCAGCACCCGAGGCAAACACCTTACCTCAAGACCACTGGGTCCCCCCATAGTCTATATCAAAGAATGTTCTATTTAGGCACTGTTAAGTATAAAGGTGGTTAAGAAGACTAGCATCTCGTCAGGCAAAATATACTGATCAGACATGTTAGTCAGGTTCGGCAAAATATACTGATCAGACATGTTAGTCAGGTTCGGGCAAAATAGACTGATCAGACATGTTTGTCAGGGTCAGGCAAATATACTGATCAGACATGTTAGTCAGGTTCGGGCAAAATATACTGATAAGACATGTTTGTCAGGGTCAGGCAAAATATACTGATCAGACATGATAGTCAGGGTCAGGCAAAATATACTGATCAAACATGTTAGTCAGGTTCGAGCAAAATATGCATGGTGAACTGAACTGTATTTGGGCTGAAATCAGCACCAGACATGCTGTTCACAAAACCAGAGACTACAGTCAACGGGCAGACGCTGAATTCCGTAGGCAAATTCACGTATCTGGGCAGTACTTTGTCAAGATCTGTCAGCCTCGACGATGAGGTGGCAAGCAGAATAACAAGGGCCAGCAAAGCCTTTGGTAGAATGCGCTCGATGGTCTGGGCACGTCGTGGCATCAGTGTCAAGACCAAACTCAAAGTCTACCATGCCACCATCATTCCAACCCTACTCTACGCCTGCGAAAGCTGGACTGTATACTCAGGACATGCAAGGAGGTTAAACCACTTCCACACAGGTTGCCTGAGGCGAATATTCCACATTCAATGGCAAGATCATGTCACCTGACATCGAGGTTCTCTCGATGGCTAACATGCTCAGCATTCATGCACTGCTAGAAAAGCACGCTTAGGATGGGCCGGACACCTCATCCGTATGTCAAACGAATATTCCACATTCAATGGCAAGATCATGTCACCTGACATCGAGGTTCTCTCGATGGCTAACATGCCCAGCATTCATGCACTGCTAGAAAAGCACGCTTAGGATGGGCCGGACACCTCATCCGTATGTCAAACGAACGGCTCCAGAAGAAGCTTCTCTACGGCGAGCTGAGAAAGAGATGGCGCGAAAGAGGGCTCACAAAGAAACGTTTTAAAGATGGTCTGAGGGACCCATAAAAAAGATGCCAGATAGACGTCGACACCTGAGAATGTATTGCGCAAAACAGATCTGACTGGAGAAGCGCAGTCAAAGCGGGTGTAGCTACCAGCGAATACCACCGTGTTGTTACAGCCCAGAGCAGACGCGAGATCCGGAAATCACGAACAGCGGGAACACCAACATCTTCTACAGACATCGTGTGCCCGTTATGCAGCAGATGTTTTCGTGCCCGCATTGGCCTGTTCAGCGACATGCACACCCACACCCAACATGGAAATCTGTGACAAGGATGATGTCGGCGGTCCTTATCGACAACGATGGACAGCTATTATTATTAGGGCTGAAACATGGACTCTAGTAAGGAAGATGAAAAAGTTTGGAAGCATTTGAAATGTGGTGCTACCATAGAATTGAAATAGTAAGTTGGACAGAAAGAATATCCAGTGATACTGTTCTTTTGCTACTGGCTTGAAGGATAGCTGGAAGTGTGTTATTACAGATGCTGCATATTTCGTCATTTAGAGGCAAGCCGGATTAATGAGTTTGTCATTATTTCCCTGTGACATTTGATATGAACAATAGCGATTGTGTAGATTTGACAGTTGTCTACCGTAACACCGATTACCTTGTCTGATTACTTGCCCTCCTTACATTGTGTGACATTTGATATGAACATAGCGATTGTGTGGATTTGACAGTTGTCTACCGTAACACTGATTACCTTGTCTGATTACTTGCCCTCCTTACATTGTGTGACATTTGATATGAACAATAGTGATTGTGTAGATTTGACAGTTGTCTACCGTAACGCTGATTACCTTGTCTGATTACTTGCCCTCCTTACATTGTGTGACATTTGATATGAACAATAGTGATTGTGTAGATTTGACAGTTGTCTACCGTAACACTGATTACCTTGTCTGATTACTTGCCCTCCTTACATTGTGTGACATTTGATATGAACAATAGCGATTGTATAGATTTGACAGTTGTCTACCGTAACGCTGATTACCTTGTCATCCTTACATTGTGCAACATTTTCTAAACAAGGTGGAGCATATGGAGCAACAATTGACTAGTTATTCAGTTCTCGCACATCATCACAATTTGGCCGAATGACCTCCGCTGACTCCTGTGGGTTTCAGGCAAGCTGGGTTAAACATAGTGCGTCTGTCACTATGTGGGTGGCTTTGACTTTCATTCTGTGACAACACTTTGTGAATATCTGGAACATTATTTAGTACTTACATTTTCCTGTGCCATTTGTTATGAACATAGAGATCTTTAGCCCTGGTCATCCTACATTCCTAATCTATTGGATGTCACACACTCGCTTCCTTGTGTGACACCTGTTTATAGGAAAGGCTTCGGGAGTAAACTCTACGGAAAATCTGCATTCCGTGCTATTTCCAGTTGTTTTTTTTTGGTTTTTTTTTGTGCCTGCCTTATTTTTCTATTACCCACGGCAGTGTGCGTTGCACTGTGTTTTTATTTTGCACCTGTCGGCCCAGTGTATCCGACTTCTCGAGTCTAGGCTCGAGTAACTTAATACACCGCTGTGTTGGGAGAAGCGCTTACAGAGGGTGGTTAACCGACGTGCGAGTCCATCTTAATAGACTCAAACACTGGAGCAAAGTAGACCCGCAGCCTGTTAGGCACCATCTATACTGCTCTAAACAAGCCACCTAACCATGGCCGGTGTTATGCCAAGTCACACAGTTAGTCGCCTCTTATGACACGCTCTCTGTGGGGCAGTGGTGCTATTCTTGTCCTTGTCATACACAAAGACCCCGGCAGACCACTCGTATTGTTCCCTGGAAATGAGCTGTTATCAAGACAGTCTTACTGACGAGATGTGGAACAGCGTAACCCCTATAGTAGTGAGCGCCACACAGATGAGGCCAAGCATAGCACAACCGCCTGGAGGACCACGGTCCGCCTTCATTAGCACTCTCAGGGTGTGAGGAAGGCTACTACAATCTGCCACCTAACGCCCTTTTCGGGGCGCACAAAAGAGTAAACTTAGTTATTGTTGGCATTAAACAAACAATCAAAAAACATCATTGCATGAATTTATTATTGTTATTCTTCTTTTCGCTTATGTCCTGCTTATGCCTTTCAGCGTCATGTTATGAAGAAGTGACTGGGTCCGAGTATGTGCTTCGTACACGAGGAGCTTTACTGTTTCTGTTATTTCTGTCATCCATCTTTTTCGTGGTCGGCTCTTGGCTTTGTATCCATTGTATCTTTAAAGCATTGCTTTCGGAAGGATTCTTTCTGGTGTTTAACGTTGTCCCGTGGCCGAACCATTTGGTTTGCTATCTTTTGATGAGATCTAGCACTGGTGTTGTACATACTTGTCTCCTAATATCTTCATTTCTGATTCTACCCATTCTTGTTTCTCCAAGCATTGCCCCTCTGTTATTACAATGTTTCTTTTATCTTTGTTTGTCAATGTCATATTGTGTTGTATAGCATTCTTTTTTATCCATTGTCACGTGTTTACATTGTAATATTGGGGACATCTGTCCAATAAATCATTGTTGCTTTATTACATATGCGTTGGATTTTAGTGTCTCCTTTGCCATCTGCTGAGATTGTTACCCAGTATGTGACATTTTTCACCTGTTTTACTTGTTAGTTTTGTATAAATATGTTTGTTTTTGGTTCTTTTCTTGCAAGTCATAACTTGGGCTTTCACTGTGTTGATTTTCATACTGTAATCCGCACAGGCCTCATTAAGATTGTTGATATTGTTCATGCAGTTGTTTTTCTGAAGTCCACTGATTTTTTTTTTCCTTCCCTGTTCGCCTTATTTTTCTATTCCCCAAGGCAGGTGTGCGTTGCACTGTGGTTTTTATTTTGCCCCTTTGCACCTGTCGGCCTAGTGCATCCGACTTCAGTATGCATTTTATGTAAGGGTCTGTTTCCTCCTGCATTTTCTAAGGGTTTGCTTCTCTGGGGTAACGGCCGGTGCTGTGATGGGGATCAAACCTAGCACCTTCTGGTTGTAAGCCGTGTCACTTAACCACTAGCCCACGCCGTCTCCGTTAATTAAAGTGATCACTGAGGTGGTTTCCCTCACTAAAGTTGGCTTTTTTACATGACATAGGATCTATTGAATATTGCGTCTATATACGTGATAAAACAGTATGATTGTTATCTATTTTAATTTGATGTCAGCTAAATAAACATCAGATTTAAAAAAAAGTTAAAATCACATAGAATAGGTGGGGTGGTTGCCGAATGGATTGAAAGTTGCTTAATGAAAAGAAGGCTGAGAGTGGGCATAAATAAGGCGTACTCCGAGAGGTGTGAAATAAAAAGTGGAGTGCCACAGGGCTCAATTTTGGGACTGATATTGTTCTTGATATATATAAATGATTTGGACATTGATATAAGATCCATGATTGAAAAATGTGCGATGTCACAATACTACGTAGGAATGTCTCATCGATAGCAGAGGTGGATATATTGAGGTCGGATTTGGATCAAATTCGAGACTGATCTGTGAAAGGGTACAAAAAAACAGTGATAAAAATGATAGTGAAATTCCAGTTACAAAGAAAGACTCAGAAAAACCGGCCTAGTGTCTAGAAAATAGAAGAATTCGAGGTGACAATACAGGTTTATAAGATAATCAATCACAGGAATGGTTAAAGTAGACTATAACAAGTTTTTCAAAATACAACTACCAACGAGATCAAGAGGCAGATACAAATTTAGTTAAAAAAAGTTCCAGATTGGATATTAGGAAATATTTATTTTTTTAGTCAGAGAGTGGTGAATGCTTGGAATGCATTACCCCAGGAGGTAGTGAAGGCAGAGACAGTTAATGCATTTAAGAATAGATTGGATGTGCATAGCTTTTAAAGCAGTGTAATGCAGATGTGAGTTGTGACTGGTTGTCTACACTTTTAAACTACAGACTCATTAAAACAAAAGTGAAAGGAATATTAGACAAGGATGAACAGAACAGTGTGCAACGTAGGATAGTGATCCTCAATTTCCTGGATGAAGAATACCCACAAGACCTCTGGATCAGAGTATACACAGATGGGTCAGCACAGAATGCAGTAATAAATGGTGGAGCGGGAGTGTACATAGAATACCCAAACAACATTAGGGATACAGTCAGAGTACTAACTGGAAAATTCTGTCATATATATGATGCAGAAATACAGGCAATCAAGGTGGCAACTGAGAAACTGTTGAACACCAATGTCGGTCCACAACCTGTAGTATTTCTTACAGATGCACAATCAGCACTCCAAGCACTTAAATTTGAGAAACTGCCAGATCTACAGGCTCTACTGTCTGAACTGAGCAACTAGCGCAAGATTGTCATGCAGTGGATACCTTCTCATTGTGGAATACCAGGAAACGAGAGAGCAGATCGACTGGCAAAGGAGGGTGCTGCAGACGAGCAACCAGATGTGCCAGTTACATACCAACAGAAGATAAGGATGATCAAATCAATCAGAAAGCCACCAACGGTAACACCAGACGATTACCATAACATGAACAGACAAGAGCAAACTGTTGTGTTGCCCCTTAGAACAGGACACAACCGACTCCGCAGCCATATGTACACAAAAATGAAGATTGGCAACTCAGCCATCTGTACATGCGGACAGGCACCCCAGACAGCAGAGCACATACTACAAAACTGCCCCGAATCTGGCCCATAGAAACAACACTGGAAGAGAAACTTTATGGACCTGTGTGTGAACTACAAAAGACAGTGAAGTTTATACAAGAGACAACATTGCAGATATAGACAATATTTTAAAGCGAACGAAAGAAGAAGAAGAAACCACAGACTCTGATGCGTCTTCTAAACCAGAATAAAAAATGTTAAGTTAAGTTAAAAGTATGCTGAAATAAACCCCTTCTCTGCTGCATACAAACATGAAATAACTAACTTATTAACTGCCTATCACTCGACTTACCTTGCCCATGGTCCATGAGCGTCGCTGTTGATGTTGTTATGTTATTGTATATAGCTATTGCTGCTGCATTGTGTTCTTGCGTAGCGATTTTAATTTTGTTTGCGAACGAACACTCGCCTCTTTCTACTAAGGCGATCCAATTTTCGGATGGAAATTTTGTATTGCTGTAGGTCGCACACCCAAAGTTATTAACAACTTGTTGTCCCCCAGCTTTAGTTACAACATTCATTGCCTGCATGACCAACCCTGACACACTTGAGATAACGCTTTGCCTGCCATACCTCCCGCTGTACTGTCTCACTACTTCTTTTCTTGTGTTAAAATCTGAATACGAAACATTGATGTGAACAACTTGATATCTAGCTGAGTCTGGCGACGTCTGGGATAAATTTGAGTCATCTGAGCAAGCATAAGGTAGAAACACTATCATAATAAATAGGAAAACAACTCCCCTGCAACGGCCGAACCACCATCTTGGAAATCCAAACTGACAACTCCACATCAAGTCGAACTCTGACATACCCGTAGATCTTTCAAAAATCTTCATATATAATTTATGTAATATGAAATCAAGAGAATAACACAAGCCCTTTTAAACACAAGATGTTTTCCTCTGGACTTGGTAGAAAGAATGATATCATAGTTAATATCCGAGTCCCGAAATGGCCTCCACAACTTATTATTAAACTTCGTAATTTAGCAGACAAACTTGTGTACGACGTCATCCGTGCGCATGAGCGCCTTCTGTAAACATTCTCCGGGTTAGTAAGTGGAGATAAGCTTTTTTACTCTATTTGACTAACACATAATTCAGTGGGGTATGATTGAACGGACAATGGTAACAAAAAACAGTTGTCAATAAACCCAGGATGCTACAACGAACACAGAAGCTACAATGAACAAAATACGACACCTCTCATCTCAGGATATTGAACAGCAGGTGATCGTAAATTCGTAAATTAACACAATGAAACTATACACTAAGGGACACATTTGTTAAGGATCTAGGTGCAAGGTAAAAAAATTTAGGAGCAATGCATAGTGCAGGATCTTGTTGTTATTTTTTGATTACTCTTCTGTTAAGGGCGTTCAGTGCCGGGTTGCGAGTTGAAGGTTTACCGGGGTCCTCCAGTCGGTTGTGCTTGGCTTCATCTACGTGTCACTCACTACTACAGGGAGCACGTCAATCCCCCACCTCGCTAGCCTATCAGGCTACCAAGAAAACAACCGTATCCACGGAGACCTGCGTTTAAGTGACGTTGGAGGTCTTGGTCAGTATATTTGATCTGACCCTGAATAACATGTCCGATCAGTATGTTTCGCCTGACCACATGTTGGTCTCCCATAATGCTGGATAAAAAGAATAAACCGCGATGGGGGAAACTGCGCATCGTTTCTAGGAGACCTGAAGCCATGTCCGGGAAATGTTTCCCGAAATGACTATTGGATGTCACTTCAATACAGCGGATGCTGTTCTCTTAATTGTGGTTGCTCGGGAAGAGACTTCTTATCTTCTCCTTCTTCTTTTGTCCTGCTGCTCTTGCCATACGACCTCGCATAGAGGAGGGATACGTAGATTTCTTGTTATCGCCAAGTTGGAGATTTGGGCTGTCGTTAGATTTTTTTTTTTTAATTTTTTTTGGCGTTCGCCTTATTTCTCTATTCCCCAACGTGGTGTGTGTTGCACTGTGGTTTTTATTTTTACGCCTGTCTGCACAGTGCATTCGACTTCGGCTTGCATTTAAATAAGGGTCTGTTTCCTCCTGCATTTTTAAGGGTTTGCTTCCCAGGGGTAACGGCCGGTGCTGTGATGGGATGGGGATCGAACCCAGCACCTTCACTTATCCACTAGCCCACTAGTCGTTAGGTGTAACTTTCAGAGAGTGTCAGAGACACCCTCGATCCATAGACTTCTGTTTCTAAGAATCGACGTCACTGCACTCTGGGCATACCCATAGGCGCTCAGTCTCACTCTCTCTCTTATCAAATGGCGTAAGGTATGGATGCTGATAGTCCCCGTAGCTCGTTAGTTGTACACTCTCCTGTACCGTTCTCTCATGCGCCCCACTCCACTCGAACCTCGTTTAATGGCGAAACTTTGCAGTCTGTGGATTGCTGCTTCATCTATTGTGGTGTCCTCATCCAGCAGGCAGTCATTGGTTGATTTCTATCCATCACTAATGTGCCCATGATGGGAGCTTGTGAAGCCAAGTTGTCAGCTCTTTCATTGCCCTGAACCCCGGCATGAGTAGGACAGTAGATCCATGTCAACGCCTGGAGGTTTGAGGCCTCAACAGCTGCTTTTCCCTTGTATCTAACCCATGCCTTCTGTACCTTCTGAAGTACGGCTTGAGCGTCTGTCACGATGACTGCCCTAGTAATAAAAGACTCAGATATCCATTTCAGTTCTGAGGTCACTGCTTCCGTCTCCATTCTCATACTGGAGGTTGTTGACATGTATGCCCTACTGCGCTCAGCAACGACCTCTTTTCTCACTCTAGCCGAGAAACCCCAGCCTGATGTCCCACTTCGCACGACGTCGTGGTCAACCTCTTGGTTTTGGACCTGAGACCTGAATATGATGATAGTAAAAATAATAATAGTTGCTTATCGCAAGCGAAGATGGCGACAGCATAAGACTATTGCTGCGAAATGTGTACTCTAATGGCGGTAAAGACCAATCCTGGAACGGCACACCCTGTCACATTCAAGACACACATTCAGGTTAACGGCTGCTTGGGGAACATGCCTCGTCCATCGTAGCTAAGACATTTTCAGGTCTGGTCATCCCGTAACCAATGAGGTCGTTGGGGCACACATGAAGACAACCTAACAATCCCACGCCACCATTCTCTGTCAGTGGCCGTTGCCTGTGATTCTTCTGGTCGGAGATTGGTCCATTCTTTTATGTTGTCCTCCCATCTCTTTTTGGGACGGCCTCTTCACCGTCTGCCTTGCACCTTTCCGTGGAGGATTGTATTTGCAATACCATTTGATCTCGATATGTGACCGTACCAAGCGAGTTTCCTTCTTTTGACAGTTGCCAAGAGGTCTTGAAAAGGCCCTTTTGCTATTGTAATTCTATGTCGTGTTTCTTTATTTGTAACTCGATCTGTGTACGTGACGTTTAGAAGTTTTCGGAAACATCTCATTTCCAAGGCCTGTATCCTTCGCTGAAGGTCAGCTGTAATTGTCTATGTCTCAAAAGCATAGAGGAATATTGATAGGACCCATGTACGCATTAATCTGATTTTTTTCTGTGCGTAATGTTATCCGTTTATATTGCCAGATTTTGTTACGCCGTGCAAGCGCCGCCATTGTCTGTGCTATTCTGACCAACACATCACATTTTGACCCTTCATCATTAACAATCGAATCCAGATATTTAAAACGGTCAACCACTTCGAGTTCCTGGCCATTAGCTTTTATCCTACTGTTGAATCCCTCAGAAGTGAATCAATGCTCAACATGTTAGTATTGTCAAGAATTTAAGAGTTAATTACTTTGTCACCTGATCCTGAGCAACTTACGCAGACAGCTCAAGTAAAAACGTGTTAGCTGGCTATCATGTCTTCCATACACTGTCCATGTCTCACGGGTATGCAGCAGAATGGATAACACCACAGCACTATACACTTTTACCTTGCGATACTGATGCCTTGTCGGCTCCAAACGTTTCAGTGGAGCCTCCCAAAGGCAGGGCTCGACTCTGCAATCCTGTTATTGACCTCACTATAGATATAGGGGACGGCGTGGCCTAGTGGTTAAGTGGCACGGCTCACAAACCGAAGGTGCTGGGTTCGATCCCCATCACACCACCGGCCGTTACCCAGGCGGAAGCAAACCCTTAGAAAATGCAGGAGGAAGCAGACGCTTACATAAAATGAATGTTGAAATCAGATGCACTGAGCCGACAGGGGCAAAATAAAAACATAGTGCAACGCACACCACCTTGAGGAATAGAGAATTAAGACGAAGATAAAAGAAAAAAAGGAAAAAAAACAAACAAACTGCAGATAATATGCTCTTGCTGCAGGCTGGTCCTAATGTATTCTGATAAAATAACCAAACCACTTGATATGCTGAACCTAAATGTAGGCCCTAACTGGGTTTGTTGAGAGTCAATGTAGGCCCTAACTGGGTTTGTTGGGCGTCAATGTAGGCCCTAACTGGGTTTGTTGGGCGTCAATGTAGGCCCTAACTGGGTTTGTTGGGCGTCAATGTAGGCCCTAACTGGGTTTGTTGGGCGTCAATGTAGGCCCTAACTGGGTTTGTTGGGCGTCAATGTAGGCCCTAACTGGGTTTGTTGGGCCTCAATGTAGGCCCTAACTGGGTTTGTTGGGCGTCAATGTAGGCCCTAACTGGGTTTGTTGGGCGTCAATGTAGGCCCTAACTGGGTTTGTACCAACTGTCTGCCTCAGCGGGGTGTTGCGGATACGGTCAAGAATTGTCTTTCCGGCTGCACTTCTCACACACCACATCTCACAGCTCTGGATCTTCTTCTTCTTCTTCTTCTTCTTCTTCTTCTTCTTCTTCTTCTTCTCCTTCTTCTTCTTTTTCTTCTTCTTCTTCTTCTTCTCCTTCTTTTTCTTCTTCTTCTTCTTCTTCTTCTTCTTCTTCTTCTTCTTCTTCTTCTTCTTCTTCTGCGTTCATTCTCAATCTCCTGTTACCAAACCCTGAAGGGGCTTAAGTAGCAGAATGTAGTCCAGAGAACGAAATGCGTTGTGTCGTAGTTTACAGCTTGACTGCGATATTTGCACCTTTCGGTCCAACACATCCGACTTCAGCAAGCATTTTTTTAGTACCGAGTTAGCATTCACTATTTGATCCCTTCTCCTTAGCCAGTCTACTCTGCTGCAGAATGTTATCCAGGATCGCCGCGTGGAGGTGTAGAAGGGTCTTGGCAGCTATGGTTCGCTGGCCCTGACGCTAGCAGTCAGCTATGGGTCGCTGACCACTGCAGCTCATGCGCTGCTCACCATCTTGATCCCCAGCTCTGTATCTGACTTTTATGTGTTTCTAGTAAGGACCAAGATTTGACATTGATAACACAATGTAGGAATAAACAGTGCATTAATTAGCTTCATCTGGGGGGGGGGGGGTACTAGGATCCTAGATGTACCTAGATCCTTAACAAATGCCCCCCCCCCCCCCCCCCTAATTGCCTTAGTGTACAGTTCTACTGTGTTAATTTACGAATTAGGATCAAGATGCTGATCAGCGCATGAGCTGCAGCGGTCAGCGACTCATACCTGACTGCTAGCGTCAGGGCCAGCGAACCATAGCTGCCAAGACCCTTCTACACCTCCACGCGGCGATCTTGGATAACTGGCGGCAGCAGGGCAGACTGGCTAAGGAGATGGGATCGAAGAGGGAAGGCTAACCCGGTACTAAAAAAATGCTGAAGTCGTAATATCGCAGTCAAGCAGTAAACTACTACACAACACATTTCGTTCTCTGGACTACATTCTGCTACTTAAGCCCTTTCCGGGTTTGATAGTGGGAGATTGAGAATGAACGAAGCCAAGCCAATTTACGATCACCTGCTGTTCCATATCATGGATGAGAGGTGTCGTATTTTGTTCATTGTAGCTTCTGTGTTCGTGGTAGCATCCTGGATTTATTGACAAACATTTTCTGAAAGCCGCTTAAATTCATCCTAGAGTTCATCATGCATGACGCTGTGGAGCCTTTCAACGGGCTAAGGACGATCTTCCAGTTGCATGGGTCTGAAGCTCACTGATTATGAAGTAGATGATTCGGTGAAGGACCACGTGAAAGAATTACAATTTGAGGAGCTCTTCTTCTTTGCGTTCAGGATCTTTGGTCATGCTATATCTGCAGGCGAGTCGTCATGATGAAGTATGAAGTCTTCACCAGGTAGGAGAGGCCACAGCTTTTGTCTCAGCTCCGCACCCTCTGGCCAGGTCCAGTACCTTATTCCCCTATGGGATCAAGATGCTGAGCAGCGCATGAGCAGCAGCGGTCAGCGACCCATAGCTGACTGCTAGCGTCAGGGCCAGCGAACCAGAGCTGCCAAGACCATTCTACACCTCCACGCGGTGATCTTGGATAACTGGCGGCAGCAGGGCAGACTGGCTAAGGAGAAGGGATCGAAGAGGGAATGCTAACCCGGTACTAAAAAAATGCTTGCTGAAGTCGTATGTGTTGGACCGAAAGGTGCAAATATCGCAGTCAACCTGTAAACTACAACACAACACGTTCCGTTCTCTAGACTACATTCTGCTACTTAGGCCCTTTCAGGGTTTGGTAGAGGGAGATTGAGAACGAACTAAGCCAAGCCAAGCTAAGCCATTCCTCTATAGAGTGGGCATGCTCAGGATTCTGGCCTGTTCCACATGGGCACTCATCGGTGTGTGAGATCTTCAGTCGGTATAGATGTTCTAGTAGAACAGTGACCATTTTCAGGCGAAATAAGGTAGTTTGTTGGTTTCTTTTGAGTTGGTGAATTGGGTCTGGTGTACTGCTTATGTTCCTGTCTTCTCTCAATTGGTGTATATACTGATTGCTGATGATGTTCTTGATTTCTCTATGGTACTCGATGATTAAATTGTGCCTTTTTGCTGCCATCTTTAGCCAGTGCGCAGCTTTCTCATTTCATGTGATTCCGCAGTGGGACTTGAGCGCTATTGTTTAGGATCTCTGGAGTTTTCCTTGTTTCGCTCTGATTTCTGAAAACAGCGGTTCGTTTTTTGTTTTTTGTATTGCCTCTATTAAAAATCTGCAGTCTGTGAAGACAACAATTTTTGTTAGTGGTTGCCTTTCTGTTTGAAGTATTCTCAGTGCTCGCAGGAGGGCCATCCTGCATTTGAGGAGCTAATATATCGTCTGTATTAGAGTTTGGCTTCCGGAGACAAGGAAGCCGAGGCTAAAAAAAATGTTGCTTAGTTCCTTAAAGATGTAGTCTCTTGCTGAAATAAGCTATTGAAACTTATGTGAAGATTATCTATCTATCTATCTATCTATCTATCTATCTATCTATCTATCTATCTATCTATCTATCTATCTATCTATCTATCTATCTATCTATCTATCTATCTATCTATCTATCTATCTATCTATCTATCTATCTATCTATCTATCTGTCTGTCTTCTGTCTGTCTGTCTGTCTGTCTGTCTGTCTGTCTGTCTGTCTGTCTATCTATCTGTCTGTCTGTCTGTCTGTCTAATCTATCTAATATATCTTCAGTCCACTTATGTCGTTAGACGACGTGGGGAGGTGTGGCCTCCTGTATTTCATATTTTTTGGCAGGTGAAAATCCACTGGTGACTTGCCAGGTCAATCCCAACACCTGTTAGCCCCTGGAATATACGATCGCCTATTTTTGAGACTGTGAAGATTATCACACGGCTAAAAAAAGGTCACTCAATTTATGGTGGAGCCGCGTAGCGCAGTTGTTAGCACGCTGGCAGTCGCATCTGAGTGGTCCTACATCCATTTCCCAGTTGAGGCGGTAATGTTTTTTTTTTTTCAGACTGCAATTGCTCCCCGGTCGACCCAACCTTAAATGGGTATAGCTTCAATCCGGGAAGTAAAAGCGCGGAGGGAGAGGAGATGGCTACCGCCCTCGTGAAACTCATGAGCCTTTGAAATGTGAGATCGCTAACACCTCACATCCCTACGGCAGTAATGCTATGGGTTACTTTACTTTACTTTTAATCATTTTATCAACTTCCTGATGGTCTACTTTTGAAGTATCCAAAAATTCCAGATAAAACGGTCAACCCAGGATTTATTTTTCGAAAAGGTAATCAGTAGCTCCCTCTATCGGATAAACCTCCAAAAAATGAGTAGAAACGATAACTCATTTTCTTCCACTTCCATCTGATTTGTATTGTTGTTATTTGAGGCGTAAGCTTGTTTTCATTTTCACTAAGATAAGATTGTTTAATGTTTTCTTCTTCTTCTTCTTCTTCTTTTTTTTCTTTTGTCTTCTTTTTCTTAATCTTTTTCTTCTTCTTTTTCTTTTTCTTCTTTTTCTTAACCTTTTTCTTCTTCTTGTTCTTTTTCTGTTTCTGTTTCTTAATCTTTTTCTTCTTTACCTTTTTCATAATCTTCCTCTTCTTCTTCTTTATCTTTTTCTTCTTCTTCTTCATCGTCATCGTTCGTTCTCAAACTCCGCTACTAAGTCATGAAAAGGGCTTTGCAAGTAGCAGGATGTAGTCCGGAGAACGGAATGCGCTGTGCCGTAGTTTACAGCTTGACTGCGATATTTGCACCTTCGACACATCCGACTTCAGCAGGCATGTTTTGGTACCTGGTTAGCCTTCTTTCTTCAGTCCTTTCTCCTTATCCAGTCTACCTTGCTGCAGCCTGTTATCCAGGATCACCACGTGAAGGCGGAGAAGGGTCTTGGCAGCTTTGGTTCGCTGGCCCTGACGCTAGCAGTCACTTCTGGGTCGCTGGCCCTGACGCTAGCAGTCAGTTCTGGGTCGCTGGCCCTGATGCTAGCAGGCAGTTCTGGGTCGCTGGCCCTGACACTAGCAGTCACTTCTGGGTCGCTGGCCCTGACGCTAGCAGTCAGTTCTGGGTCGCTGGCCCTGACGCTAGCAGGCAGTTCTGGGTCGCTGGCCCTGACGCTAGCAGTCACTTCTGGGTCGCTGGCGCTGATGCTAGCAGTCACTTCTGGGTCGCTGGCCCTGACGCTAGCAGTCAGTTCTGGGTCGCTGGCCCTGACGCTAGCAGGCAGTTCTGGGTCGCTGGCCCTGACGCTAGCAGTCACTTCTGGGTCGCTGGCCCTGACGCTAGCAGTCAGTTCTGGGTCGCTGGCCCTGACGCTAGCAGTCAGTTCTGGGTCGCTGGCCCTGACGCTAGCAGTCAGTTCTGGGTCGCTGGCCCTGACGCTAGCAGTCAGTTCTGGGTCGCTGGCCCTGACGCTAGCAGTCAGTTCTGGGTCGCTGGCCCTGACGCTAGCAGTCAGTTCTGGGTCGCTGGCCACCACAACTCGCACATTGCCATGTGTGTTTTCAAAAATAAACGTTAAATAAATTAACACTTTATTAATTTTTACAGCAAAATATTTTTAATTTTGTGTTTTATTTGTCCTGTTAAAATGTTTGCGTCGAATGGTAACTTTGGTCTAGGCTATGCACCTGAAGCAGAATACCCCATAATACTGTTCTGTTTCTAAGAATACACTCCGGGCATACCCATAAGTGCCCAGTCACTCTCCGTAAATGTTGAAGGATGTAGTAGCTGGTGGTTCTTGCAGCTCGTTGGTTGTACACACCTCTGATCCATTTGGGAAAATACCAATGAAACGTCATAGGAGAGGCCAACTAAATTACAAAACTCATCAGCACTCATATTGTGCCAAGGTTTATAATCACTCCATGCATAGGGGAGCCGCGTAGCGCAGTGGTTAGCGCGCTGGCTTCGCATCTGAGTGGTCCTGTGTTCATTTCCCAGTTGAGACGGTAATGTTTTTTTCAGACCGCAATGGATACCGGGTCGACCCAGCCTTAAATGAGTACCGGTTCAGTCCGGGAAGTAAAAGCGGCGAGGGAGAGGAGATTTCTACCGCCCTAAAAAAAACACCTCACACCCCTACGGCAGTAATACTATGGGTTACTTTACTTTACTTTCCACACAGAGAAATTAAACAAATGACGGTACAAAACACAACAAATCACTTTTAAGAGTGATCCTTCCACAGAATCCTGCCTGAAACAAATTGAATACCCATTTTCTTTTATTTATTTACAGTATACAACAACCAGCGCTCCTAATGAAACCAGTCTTTAGAAATGATTACCCCTTTCATGACAGTGAGTTTTGGAAATAATGTTCCCGGGGTTTAACGAAATCTGTTCAGCTTTAAACCAAATCGGGGATCAAGATGCTGAGCAGCGCATTAGCTGCAGTGGTCAGCGATCCATAGCTGACTGCTAGCGTCAGGGCCAGCGAACCAGAGCTGCCAAGACCCTTCTACACCTCCACGCGGTGATCCTGGATAACAGGCTGCAGCAGGGCAGACTGGCTAAGGAGAAGGGATCGAAGAGGGAAGGCTAACCCGCTACTCAAAAAATGCTTGCTGAAGTCGGATGTGTTGGACCAAAAGGTGCAAATATCGCAGTCAAGCTGTAAACTACAACACAACGCATTCCGTTCTCTGGACTACATTCTGCTACTTAAGCCCTTTCAGGGTTTGGTAGCGGGAGATTGAGAACGAACTAAGTAAAATGAAGCCAAGCCAAACCAAATCGCACGGGGCTTGAACATTTATGTCAGCCTTCGGTACGTTCATAGCCAACTGTAATAGAAACTACGGATGGCCATGATCTAACAGTCGTTCATTGATTATTTCAGTTCAGTTCATCCCGTGACCTATTGTGATCGTTGGGGCACCCCTGCTGACATCTCCACAACACTGCGTCATCCATCTCTGTCTGGTGTTACTATTTGTTCATACTCGAGTCGTAGGTTTTTTCCTTTTATGTATGTTGTCTTCCCAACTTTTACGCGGACGCCGGTGTGATATGGTGTTCATTGAACAACTGCATCGTGAAAGACAACCTCCCTAGAATCACATTTAATGGCTGTGTCATAGACAGAAGCGGCAGGTTGAAATATCTCGGAATAACATTTGACCGGAGCCTGTCATACAAGTACCACGTCGACCAAACTATAACATTTGACCGGAGCCTGTCATACAAGTACCACGTCGACCAAACTATAACATTTGACCGGAGCCTGTCATACAAGTACCACGTCGACCAAACTATAACATTTGACCGGAGCCTGTCATACAAGTACCACGTCGACCAAACTATAACATTTGACCGGAGCCTGTCATACAAGTACCACGTCGACCAAACTATAACATTTGACCGGAGCCTGTCATACAAGTACCACGTCGACCAAACTATAACATTTGACCGGAGCCTGTCATACAAGTACCACGTCGACCAAACTATAACATTTGACCGGAGCCTGTCATACAAGTACCACGTCGACCAAACTATACAAAGGTGCAAGAGAGGACTGGGTGCACTCAAGACAATGGTGGCTGCCAACTTGGAACAGAGGCTGCTATTCATACTCTATCGCCAGTTAATTCTTTCGGTCATTGATTATGGATTGGGTATACTCACCCTATCAAGATCACAGTGTGAACGGCTGGGACGAATCCAAAATGAAGAAATGCGGCACGTGTTGGGTGCACCAGAGATACCCCGATAATACAGATGAGGTACATGCTGGGACTGCCGTCAGTAACAGGGGCCACTTCCATTTCTCTCTCCTCTTACCTCACTCTGTTTCATTTGACTCTATCTTATAATCACACTCTTGCACAACTTTCACAACTTTCATACGCGTCCTCATGGTGAGGCCCTTCCATTGCACTTTGGTTGGGCTAGCTTCTGAGGGCGCACAAACCTAGCATAGGTACATACAGACGCGTACATTCATCCAAGCACTGGTTCATGCATCCTGATATCGCTCAATGGACTACGGTCTGGGGTGGAAAATGGCGCGCCTCCGCCAGTAGAAACTAGTGAGGCAAACATCTAAGCAAAAAAAAGAAAATATTTTTTTTTGCAACGATATGATGATGATCTGATAGGAAAAAAAAAAAAGAAAAAGAGGTCCCTATCAATTTTATGAAAAAAAAAAAAAAAAAAAAAAACATTTACCTGAGATGCGATACTTAAAATAAATATACCCATTCCCAATTTTTGGCACACCAATCCCTGGAAATCGAAAGAAAGACAGAACCTCCGAATTTGGACGAGAGTACCACTGGGGAAAAAAAAGGAAAAGGATTTACGGAAAAAGGATTTGGCAACCACCTATCAATCACAGAGAGGATCAAGAAATGACATGAAACACTCTTGCATTACTAAAACACTAGGTTTCGGTACATACAGATACACACAAGCATCCAAGCACTGATTTATGCGTCCTGATATCGCCCAATGGTTAACGGTCTAGGGTGGAAAATGGCGCGCCTCCGCCAGTAGAAACTAAAGAGGCAAACATCTAAGCAACAACAAAAGTATGGTATTTGTAAGGTCCTTGGACCTTGAGTCGTGGCCATACCAAGTCAGCTTTTGCCTTTTGATCTTCTTCTTCTTCTTCTTCTTCTTCTTCTTCGTTCTTTCTCAATCTCCCACTACCAAACCATGAACAGGGCTTTGCAAGTAGCAGGATGTAGTCCGGAGAACGGAATGTGTTGTGTCGCTAGTTTAGTTTCCTTGCGATATTAGCACATTTCTGTCCGACAGATCCGTCTTCGGCAGCGCTGATGACTCTCTGTTACTCTATCCTCCTATCACCAATGTGGACCCATTCTTCCGCTTTGGCTATCGTCTCAGCTGGAGTGACGTGTCCGATTGTTGTCTCAGCCTGTGCCATCCATGACAACCCTCTCTTGATTCTTGATCCCTTGATGTCTGAGATACTACTGTGCAGAGGGTGCCGCGTTTCTGTGGGGACACGCATATAGGCTTTGACTTGTGCCAGTTTATGTCTGGATGTCACCGATAACAATCCCAACATGAACCGCATCATCACAATCGGGGTATCTCTAGTGGAGCCCAGAACCAGTCGCATACCTTCATTCTGAATGCGTTCCAACCTTTCACACTGTATGTTCCTCTGTATATTCATAACAATGCGTCGTTGAGTATTTGTCCTATTTGTTTACATATTGTTAATGAGTCATGTGAAAACTACACGAAAAGAACCAGCCGGAGCGGAACACACAAAACAAATGAACTACCCCAAGATAATTGTGAGGTCATTATTTCGTATCAGCATCGTGTCACGTGTCATATCTCAGAGCAGTGATTCTCAACTCTTTATAACGCGCGAACCGCTTTTATAATCGTCATGTAACCTGCGACTTGCTTCTACATTTGCATGAAAAAAGATTTTTAATTTGAAAAAGATGAAGCAATTCATTATCATTATAATCATCATCAAGTGCCGTCTCCGCAGTGGAGGTTGACGGTAATATCAGGCGTGTTCAAATGAAACTGGATTTAACTGTACCAAGTGAACATACGTACGAAGCGCGTGATGACGTCACTTCTGTTGATTAAAACAAAAAGCTGAAACCAAATTGCCTATTCAAGAAACCTCAAATAAACCCCACACCTGTAAACATACAACATAAACATGAATAACAAATATCGTAAATAGCACAAATAAACTGAACAAAAAAAAACATAATAACTACTACAATAACTTAATCGTTTATTGACCACATTGAAAAAACGAAAGATAAACCAAGGTCAAATGTTGTATCAACAAATATATGTGAGAGGAAATGTTATTTTTGAAGCCAATTGTTTTAATAAAATGTCCTTTTTTAAATGAGACAGCACTTGTCTTTTGGTTCGCAAATACTTAATTCGGGATCGATTATACTTCTAAATGATTTAACAGGTTGAAGACTTTATTATAAAACATCATCATCATGTGGCATGTACTTTGCAGAACGTCGCTTCCATCACAGCCCGTCTGAAAGAAACTTGATCTCCTGCCAAATCTCCAGCCTACTCCAGAGTCATGCCCAATGATTCCTTCACATCTTGGTGCCATCGCTTTCTTGGTCTGCCTCTTCCTATTTTGCCAGACACAAACCTTCCATCAAGATCAATGTATCTTTCAACCTGGCTCTCAATCTCCCACTACCAAACCATTGAAAGGGCTTAAGTAGCAGAATGTAGTCCAGAGAACGGAATGCGTTGTGTCGAAGCTTACAGCTTGATTGCGATATTTACACCTTTCGATCCAACACATCCGATTTCAGCAAACATTTTTAGTACTGGATTAGCATTCCCTCTTCGATCCCTTCTCCTTAGCTAGTCTGCTCTACTGCGGCCTGTTATCCAGGATCACCACGTGGAAGTGAAGAAGGGTCTTGGCAGCTCTGGTTCGCTGGCCCTGACGCTAGCAGTCAGCTATGGGTCGCTGACCGCTGCAGCTCATGCGCTGCTCGTATCTTTTGATGTGGCCAAAGTATTTCAATTTACTGTTCTTCATGTAATTTATCAATTACTTCTCCTCCATGCCCAACTCTTGTCAAACGTCTGTAATTTTTTCGGTTCATGGTATTTTGAGGACCTTTCTATAACATTTCGACTCGAAGGACTCTATTCTCTTCCTTGAAGTATGGGTAATTGTCCATGTTTCGCAGCCGTATACTGCCACAGGAAAGACACAGATTCTCAAAACTTTCATTTTTATTGGTTTGCTGGTATACTGCTATAGTTGTACATCCTCTACATCATAGACACCCAATAATTTTCTAATAATATGTCGTACGTTCATAGTAAATTTGCGAATATAAAATTAAACACTAAAAAATGACACCAAACAACAGTCTTTTCATCCCTATAACTCCTTGCGATTTCTCGATAACTTTAGGGTTCTGGGAAACCCTAGTTGAGAAACGCTGCTTGATGCTCAACCCATGACCTAATTAAGCTAAAGTAGGTATTGCTCTACGTCTGATGCCCCTATTCTATTGTTACCATCTAAATTCATGATGTCGCTGACCCGCTACTCAGTGACCTCCCACTACTACCACTTGGTTCTTGCGTCGTAATTCACCCCAAACAACAAAAAATATATTTAGCACTGGATGTGTGGGTAGTGCCTCACAGAATAGTCCACTTTTTGACTGTGGGGGTGTCAAACATCGCGCTTATAAAGGGATTGCTAATAAACCTAGATTTAATCAACAAACTTTGTTTTTTTTGTGGGTTTTTTTATTGTATGTGTTTGCCTCACTAGTTTCTACTGGCGGAGGCGCGCCTATTCCGCCCCAGACCGCAGTCGATTTGGGCGATATTAAGACGCATAAACCAGTGCTTGGATGCGTGTGTGTATCTGTTTGTACCTCGCCTGGTATTTCCGTGATGTTCCTCCCGTTGTTC
This sequence comes from Ariolimax columbianus, assembly GCA_036924085.1. NCBI lineage: Eukaryota > Metazoa > Mollusca > Gastropoda > Stylommatophora > Arionidae > Ariolimax > Ariolimax columbianus. Next base: position 27,786,494 of record JAVGWX010000024.1, read on the forward strand.
CTCGCTTTTGATGTTCCTAGTTGTCCGCCGTAGGTATTTGCATAAATATGCACAATTGTTTTCCTGGGACCATTTTGGGATTGAGTATATTTATTTTCTGTCATACTTGATTCGGATCTCTTTTTTTATTTCCTGATTTAAATATATAAATCCCCCCCCCCCCCCCCTTTAAAAAAAATATATATAAAACCCCCTCATACATTTTATACACAATTGTGAAGATAGCAGTGTAGTGAGGTGTACAACGAGAATGAATGAGGTGGAATGATTGGGAAATATGACAAACAATATACTTGATACATAAGGATTAAGAGTACAATATAAATTAATTGAAAAGTGTCTTCCTTCTGTTGTGAGGCCCACTTGTGTTGACTTCCTTCCGTCTGGTCTTGGTGTATCAGGTTTTGCCCTACCACAGGACACATACTGAATGTATTGAACGTTTTTGGGAAACGGCAAAGGAGAGAAAAAAGCGCCAAAATGGCACACACTGGCGTCTGCTTGATTCGTAAATGTGCGAGTTAATGTCGCAACGAGGAATCAAAGTAAATGGTTTGGACGTTTCCAGCGCCGTTCTTGTCGCCATTGTTTAATTCAGGCCACCTCAATAATTAAAACAGTGCTGTTTGGTGGCCCAATTATTGTAATCAGCCTGCAAGAAAATTTCCTTCTGCTCCGTTTTAGAGCCCTACATTCTTCTTGAGATTGGTCTAAAAACTGAATAAAACCATCTTTTCTACAAATCTTTCTTTTTCTAAATTTTTACTTATTTATTTAAAATGAAATTATATCGACCTGTCCTCCCCTTTAACCCGAAACAGAATGTCCCGCTGCAGTTTCCAGCTGTAAAATACGTATGATGGTAACCCAGAGAACTCTGTTTGGGGTGAATTAAGACCTTACCACTTCCCTGGTCCAGGGAACATCAAACATTTATGTGATAATATATAACGTATTGGATTCTTGTGGCTGCCTCTCCCTGGATCGTCACCAGTCATTTCTCCTGTTTTCTCGCCCCCCTCTGTGGTCTCACAGACTGACCCCCCCCCCCCCCCCTCCCCCCCTATTCGCTACTATCATCGTTTCTTGATCTGTGACGCAGACCGTCCATTTCTTGTCCTCTTAGGCGATGCATCATTCTTGATATAAAACGTCTCCTGTTACCACTGTTATCATGAACATTATCTTCGTTGTCTTGGGCAAATCTGGTGACTCCATCAAAACCATTCCTACCACGCCAAGCCGACATCACGACCCGGCGTCTTGGAATAATTTCGCCATTTAAATCACCGATTCTGTTGCTTCCGTAGTCCTCCGTTTCATGACGTGTCTGGTACGGCAAACTATGAGAAGATCTCGCCTCTTCACTACTACTGTCAGCACTGCTATAATCAACGCCTCTCGTTTTGCTTGTTCTGTGCTCCTCGCTTCCACTACTACTTTTATCTTCATTACTTTCATTATCACTCCTCTTGCTTCCTTCATCGTCATCGTCGTCTGCGCTCCTTCTCTTCCTCGTCTGTTGACCTTCAGTTCGACCTACGTCAGCAGGGGATTTTACGTCATTCTTCCGGTTGTTTGAAAAATAACGTAACATTGACGGAATAAAATTATGATTCTGACGATGATTGTCCAAGAAATTGTTCAAATCGGACCTCTTATCTTGGACCTCATTTTTAACATCGACCTTCATTTTACTCACTCCAAGGTCATTATGAAAATAATTTAGATGACCTTGAAAAAGCTCATTGCCAATAATTCCCTTATTTCGCTTCTTGTCATTCTCCGAATGATCAATTTGAGAATATCTTGGATGAAATTGGTCAGCCTCTTTTTCCTCATTTCCAGCATTGTTTACGGTACTGAATCCAGAGCTCACGGCGTCAGAGTCACGACCTTGGTTTTTATGGCTGAAATAAAGAGACAGACTATGTGTGATTATTCACAAATGTTATTTTCAAACATTAAAGGTTAAAGGCTAGACTTCATCGCGGCGAGTCTCCATATCTGGATCGGTCCCTCTTAGTAGAACGGGATGCCACCTGCCGGACTATCACACACAGCACAAACTCCATAGCTCCAGCAATGAGCCCAGGGATCTAAGGCAAAAATTGCCATCTTGAACCGATTGGAAAGATGAACCATATATTTTTTTTGTTCTTTAGTGTTCGTCTTATTTTCTCTAATCCCCAAGGCGGTGTGCGCTGCACTGTGGTATTTATTTTGCGTCTTTCGTCCCAGTGCATCCGACTTCAGAATGCATTTTATGTAAGGGTCTGCTTCCTCCTGCATTTTCTAAGGGTTTGCTTCCCCGGGGTAATTGCGATGGGGATCGAACCCAGCACCTTCAGTTTGTGAGCCGTGTCACTTGACCACTAGCCTACGCCGTCCCCTATGATTCAGGGATCCCTCCAGCCATGAACCCAGGAATCCCTCCAGCCATGAACCCAGTGATCCCCCAGCCATGATCCCATGGATCTCTCTAGCCATGTACCCAGAGATCCCTCCAGCCATGACCTCAGGGACCTCTCCAGCTATGAACCAATGGATCTCTCCAGCCATGACCTCAGGGACCCCTCCAGATATGACCAAAGGGATCCCTCCAGCCATGACCCCAGCTGTGACACAAGGGATCCCTCCAGCCATGACCCCAGGGACCCCTCCAGCTATGACCCCATGGAACTCTCCAGCCATGACCCCATGGATCTCCGGAAAAATTACCATCTGCTACCGACCGCCGCATCTCGAATTCGAACCACGACCGTCTGAAGACGAGAAAAACACCTCGACCACTTCAACAGGGTGGGTAGCAGCCCGCATGAATAACACTAGTTGAATTTAAATTCAAAATAATGTTCTAAATCTACCAAATCTATTGCGGGATCCTCACCTGTGCTCCGCAGGTCCGTCCATTGTGCTGAGATTTTCCAAAAATATGGAGAAGAATAGAGCACATATGGGTTAAAGCGCAAGAGCTGCAGCGCTCAGCCACCCGTAGCTGACTGTTAGCGTCATGGCCAGCGAACCAGAGCTGAGCAGCGCAAGAGCTGCAGCGGTCAGCCACCCATAGCTGACTGTTAGCGTCATGGCCAGCGAACCAGAGCTGAGCAGCGCAAGAGCTGCAGCGGTCAGCCACCCATAGCTGACTGTTAGCGTCATGGCCAGCGAACCAGAGCTGAGCAGCGCAAGAGCTGCAGCGGTCAGCCACCCATAGCTGACTGTTAGCGTCATGGCCAGCGAACCAGAGCTGAGCAGCGCAAGAGCTGCAGCGGTCAGCCACCCATAGCTGACTGCTAGCGTCAGGGCCAGCGAACCAGAGCTGCCAAGACCCTTCTACACCTCCACGCGGTGATCCTGGATAACAGGCTGCAACAGAGCAGACTGGCTAAGGAGAAGGGATCGAAGAGGGAATGCTAACCCTGTACTAAAATAATGCTTGCTGAAGTCGTATGTGTTGGACCGAAATGTGCAAATATCGCAGTCAATCTGTAAACTATGACACAACGCATTCCGTTCTCTGGACTACATTCTGCTACTTAAGATCTTTCAGAGTATGGTAGCGGGAGATTGAGAATAACGAAGCCAAACCAAGCAAAACCAAGCCAAACTAAGCCAAACCATGGCGTTAAACCGTGTGTAACTGACGTTGATTCTTGGACTAAATCCAAAACTAAAACCCAAAACTAAAACCAAAAACGCATAACACTTAACGCCTTATAATACATCCGGTAGTTGCGTCTTAATTCACCCCAATCAGAGTTCCGTTGGTTCCCATCGTATGTAATGGGGCATTCCGTTTTGGGTTAAGACCGATATAACTTTATTTTAAATAAATCAGTAAATGCTTAGATAAAGAGAGAAGTGTATAAAAGATGGTTATTGTGAGTTTTGCGGAAGGTTAGGGTTAGCGTTAGGTTTATGGCTATGGTTACGTTTAGGTTTATGGTTAAGGTTGTGGATAGAATTAGATTACATGGCTGCTATTATATCGTCTGGCAGCATGGATAAGCATGAATAATGCTGCCTAATCATGGACGAACGTTGACAGATTCAAGATATTCTCGTCCATTCTAGCAGAATGTTTGACCTTTTCAAACAGACACAACTTATTCTATGACGCCACTGCCTTATTAAATATATATTTCTTTTGTTTGGGGTGAATGAAAACGCAAGTACTCTACATTCCTTACAAGCAACATTGCATGAGAGGATGGAGAAGTATGTACAACTATCGTGTTACAGTAACCATCAGTATCCAGAACTTTCGATCATATACTGAAAGAGAGAGACTTAGTACCTGTGGGTATTCCCTGAGGTCAGTGATGTCTATTTTTAGAAACAGAAACAGGAAGTCTCACCATTTTTGGCTCGCCATTCCCGCCCATGTAACACAAGTGTCATTTTCTAGCAGAAACTGTCACGAATTTTACCTACCATCTCAAATCTGTGGGGTTACAGGTTAAAACCGGTCTACTTCCCATCACCGCAGCAACGACGACAACCAAAAGAACAAATGCCGATCTCAACATTGTCAGCTGTTGCTTCCCCCATTCAAAGTAGCTGTCAAGAACCTGCAATGTTTTCCAAATTGGCAAATCAGTAATGAGGTCAAGAGGTTATATCCTATTACGGGTTTTCTGTAAGGTTAGCCAATGCGTCCTGATATAACCTACAAAGACTACAGTCGGGATGAAAGCGCCGTGCCTTCGCCAGTAGAATCTAGAAATACAAACCCAAATTAACAAAAAAGATACGTACAGATGCCGCCATGATTTATTGGGGCCAGTTACATGGACAAATATGAAACAGAGCATACTGGCTACACAACAAATTGTGCTTATTTAAATTACCAGTTGAGCAGAAGAGAGCGGGTGGTGGTCTTCAGACTCCACACAGGCCACAACAGACTGAAGTACCATCTATTCATTAAACTTGAGATATGTGCTACTGACGAATGCACATGTGGTACTGGGAAAATGACCGCTGAGCATCTGCTGCAAAATTGCCCGATATACAAGGACCAGAGAAAGCATATGTGGCCATCACCAGTGTCAACACTAGACAAACTCTATGGCAGTTTTCACAGCCTCAGCATGACCGCCGCTATCTATGAACAAATTCAAGTCGACGTGTAACAGCGTACGAAGAAGAATAAAAAGCAGAAGAAGAAGAAGAAGAAGAAGAAGAAGAAGAAGAAGAAGAAGAAGAAGAAGAATAAAAAGAAGAACACGAAGAAGAAGAAGACTAAAGAATTACTGTAAAAGAAATGATACCATTATTTGAAAATTCAAGTCGACGTCTAACAACCTCCAAAGAAGAAGAAGAAGAAGAAGAAGAAGAAGAAGAAGAAGAAGAAGAAGAAGACTAAAGATTTACTGTAAAAGAAATAATACCATTATTTGAACATTCAAGTTGACGTCTAACAGCGTCCAAATAAATTGGATGCTCATAGCTTTTAGAGCAAGATTGTATACAACCAGTTTAATTTACATCATCTTGCTCTAAAATAAAACCATTATTTGAACTTAAAAGAGCAGCTTACCAGCGCCTGTGTGTCTATGTAACAGTCAATGTATTTTTCTTTATGGATAAAGTCTTCATATGGGCCTGGCACCACACTTTCAACCACTGTCAGAGTACGTTTGACTATATTAGTACTAATTACGAGTTATATACTAACAGACTAAATTAGACACACTGTCAAAAATACTGACATCAACACCCACTGATAGTCGGACACATGCGATGTCTAGTTCAGGGTCACCCAAACGGGTGAACTGTGAGCATACAATCTGCTATGGTGATTAAGCAAGGGATCTCAAACTCAGACCAGACCGCGGGCTGTATGAGAACATGTTGAATGGCTCACGGACTGAACTGGGAATACTTGGAATCCTGGTATTTAAACAGGCATGTTCATGTCGGTTGTGATCCCCGACAAAACACAATGTCAGCATAAATTTACAGTGGGTGGTGAGGAAATAGATCAGGTCACACATTTTGAATATCTGGGCTCCAGAATTGACAAAAATAGCAACTGCTCGAAATAAATCAGAAGAAGACTAGACATGGCAATGCAGAGATTGAACCGCCTGAAGAAATTAAGGCAGAGTACCAACAAAATGATAAAAGTAAAAGTCTTGAGAGCCTGTGTTTTTCATGTGGCAGCTTATGGCTGCGAATCATGGACGATTATCAAAACTTCCAGACAAAGAATCGAATTCTTCGACTCAAAATGTTACAGAAAGATCCTCAGAATACACTGGACAGAGAAAAAGACAAATGTAGACATTCGGCAAGAGTTGAGCATAGAGGAGAACTGGTTTATCAATTCCATATTGGCTAGAAAATGCAAATACTTTGGTCACATCAAGAGACACGACGATCTCGAGAGAACAGTGATGGAAGGTATGGTGTCAGACAAAAGAGGAAGGGGTAGACCAAGAAGACGATGGTACCAAAATATCCATGAATGCCTGAGCATGACTGTGTCGGAGGCTGGAGTTTTGGCAAGGGAGCGAGTTTCTTTCAGTCAGACTGTGATGGCGGCGACTTTCTATAAAGGACATGCTACATGATAATGTGGTGTTCATGTCTGTTGCCAGGTAGGCGAAGGTTATCGGCTATCCGTTGCAGGGATTTTAAACTTCGTGTGACTTACTAGGCCTGGCGGAAGGTACAAATAATTTGTGTCGATTTTTAACATGAATATTGAATTTTATCCAGGCAGCGGTCGTTGCGTTTACTCATTTCGATTTCTAAATGCCAGGGGATTTTTAGCGTGCTCGATACTGAACGCGGGATTCCGATATCACCACCCAGAGATCAGGGTAGTTTTTACCAGAAGATCCATGTGAAAAAAATCCTGGCCTCTACCGTTATTCGAACCCACGACCTCCGACACCCAAGGAGGACACCTTACCTCGAGACCACTTTAAATAAAGAATTGTACTAAATAAAAAAATGTACTTTCCTTCAACATCTTCATCACTACATTGAAGGTCATTTGGGACAGTACATCTCTCTATCAACTAATCAAAGCTCTTCGCTCCTCTCTGTGCGTGGGCTATAGACAACATTCCACCAGCATACACGGCCCTGTGCTACTTGTTCTGCCTATCTCTAGATGCAACCAGTTGATATTAGTTCAATTCTGCATGTAATTTTTGGGCTTTCCTCCTCGTTCTCTCTTCCAATGAGAATTCCATGTAAGAACCTGTCTGGTTATGTAGGAAATGTCATATCCAGCCCCATTTTTTCGCTTAATTTCGCTCTCATCACAGTCTGTCTGAAAGAAACTCTTTCCCTTGCCAAAACTCCAGCCTCCGCCACAGTCATGCCCAGGCATTCCTGGATATCTTGGTGCCATCGTCTTCTTAGTCTACGGTCTCTTTTGCCTGAAACTATACCTTCCATCACTGTTCTCTCAAGGCCGTTGTGTCTTTTGGTGTGACCAAAGAATTCTGTCCAAAAATGGAATTGATAAACCAATATTGTACCAATTGTGCTGCCAAAATAAGTAAAGGTATCCACTTCTACCAAATGCTCTCCCTCTATAATTCGTTCTTTGATGAAAGTATTGTTTGATTTGATTTGGCTTGGTTTGGCTTCGTTCGTTCTCAATCTTCAGCTGCGATGTCCCGAAAAGGATTTAAGTAGCAGAATGTTGTCAAGAGAACGGAATGCGTTGTGTCGTAGCTTACAACTTGACTGCAATATTTGCACCTTTCGTTCCGACACACCCGGCCAGCAGGCATTCTCCTTATCCAGTCTGCCCTGCTGCAGCCTGTAATCCAGGATCACCTCGTAGAGGTGTAGAAGGGTCTTGGCAGCTCTGATTCGCGGGCCCTGACTCAAGCATTCAGCTGCAAGTTGACCGCTGCATCTTACGATGAAAGTGTTGTTTAAGGACTGGCTTTCTTCATGTTGATATTTAGTCCCAAGTTTGGCCGATTATTATTTCACCCTTTCTAGTTTCTCTTGCATCTGGCTATGATTGTGTGACAAACAAACAAACAAACACATAAACAAAAACTTTAAGCAGGGGCTCGACTTCATTGCATTAGTTTTTTTCCCTATTTTAGCTCTGTCTCTCTCGGTAGATGGATACCCCATCTGTCGAGAGCATCGCGCAAAGCACGAACTCCGTAGCTCCAGCGATGAACACAGGGATCTCCGGAAAAATTGACATCATGGACGGACCGTCGCAGCTCGAAATCGAACCCCGACCGTCTGAACACGAGGCAAACTGCTTGACCACTAGTAGTCCAGGTTTACCAATTGTGTTAATAGTGTCCACTGAATACCAGTTTTTTTTCCTTCGTTGGATGTCTTCATTATCCAATCCATATCCATGTACTATGATAAAAATTGAAATTGACAACAAAAAATGCAAGAAATGCAAGAATAATAATTAGAACAATAAGAAGAAAAAGAAGATGAAGAAAAGCAACAAAAACTATTACAACAAAAAGAGCAAACAACAAAAACTATTACAACAAAAAGAGCAAACAACAAAAACTATTACAACAAAAAGAGCAAACAACAAAAACTATTACAACAAAAAGAGCAAACAACAAAAACTATTACAACAAAAAGAGCAAACAACAAAAACTATTACAACAAAAAGAGCAAACAACAAAAACTATTACAACAAAAAGAGCAAACAACAAAAACTATTACAACAAAAAGAGCAAACAACAAAAACTATTACAACAAAAAGAGCAAACAACAAAAACTATTACAACAAAAAGAGCAAACAACAAAAACTATTACAACAAAAAGAGCAAACAACAAAAACTATTACAACAAAAAGAGCAAACAACAAAAACTATTACAACAAAAAGAGCAAACAACAAAAACTATTACAACAAAAAGAGCAAACAACAAAAACTATTACAACAAAAAGAGCAAACAACAAAAACTATTACAACAAAAAGAGCAAACAACAAAAACTATTACAACAAAAAGAGCAAACAACAAAAACTATTACAACAAAAAGAGCAAACAACAAAAACTATTACAACAAAAAGAGCAAACAACAAAAACTATTACAACAAAAAGAGCAAACAACAAAAACAACAACAAACAGAAGACGAAAGTCGAGAGTGCCTGGCCTAGGCAGAGATAACTTAAACAACATGCATGTTACCATTTGATAACCACGTACGTGGATATCGGTCGCAGAGTGATATTCTAAACTGTTATATGCGACAACAAATTGATAATAAATAATGAGCTAACGTTTATCTTGATGGGGTAAATTTGTTTCGTGTGTCCCAGCTGATTCTTTTCGTATAGTGCTTAACTTAACTTAACCTCTGTATACTGGTTTAGAAGACTCTGTAGAGTCTGTATACAACCAGTTCCATTTACATTTCTATGCTCTAAAAGTTATGCGCATCCAATCTATTTTTAAATGCATTAATTGTTTTTGCCTCCACTACTGTAGCAATGCATTCAAATCAGTCATCACTCTCGGACTACAAAATTATTCCCGAATATCTAATCTGGTTCTCTCTTTAGTTAATTTGTAGCTATACCCTCTTGTTGTAGGTGGTTGTATTTTGAAAGGAGGCTGCGTAGCCTAGGGGTGACACTCGCTCGGTTTTCACAACCCCAACGATCCGGGTTCGATTCCCACTTGTTGTCCAGTTTGGCAGACACTGGGCTTTTTTCTCGGGCGAATGGAAACGTACGGAAAGTAATGGCAACCTACCACATTGCACACTTTCCAAGAAACTTGTAATAGCCAAATAGGTGGCGGTTGTAAGAACCTACGTTCTGTAAAAGTACATGCGACTTACTAATGTATCAATTACTTTGATTATCTTATAAACCTGTATTGTCACCTCGAATTCTTCTCTTTTCTAGACACTGTCATGGATTTTAAAAATCTTTCCTCATAATTGTAATTCTGGAATCTCACTATCAGCTTTGTCGCTCTTCTTTGAATTATTTCCAGCATGTTTATATTCCATCTACACAACCGGTTAATCACCTGTTTGCCTTAACAAATAATTACAAGTCAAACCATAACCTGTACATCGCACGATAGAAGAGGAGCGACTAAGTAAGTAAGTTATATCTCCTCTAGGATAATGACTCCACACCTGTACGCAGTACTCAAATCTGTTTCTGTTTCTAAGAATCGACGTCACTGCACTCCCTGCATACCCATAGGTGCTCAGTCTCTCTCATCAAATGGCGTAAGGTATGGATGCTGATGGTACCTGTAGCTCGCTGGTTGTACACTCTCCTGTGCCGTCCTCTCATGCGCTCCACTCCGCTCGAATCTCGTTTAATGTCGAAACTTTGCAGCCTGTGGATTGCTGCTTCATCTATTGCGGTGACCTCATCCAGCAGGCGGTCAATGATTGATTTCAAAATGTCACTTCTGTCCATCGCTAATGTGCCCAAAATGGGAGCCCGTGAAGCCAAGATGTCAGTTCTTTCATTGCCCTGAACACCGGCATGAGCAGGATAGTAGATCCAGGTCAGCGTCTATGGGTTTCTTCTTCTTCTTCTTCTTCTTCGTTTGTTCTCAATCTCCCACAACCAAACCCTGAAAGGGCTTAAGTAGCAGAATGTAGTTCAGAGAACGGAATGCGTTGTGTCATAGTTTACAGCTTGGCTGCGATATTTGCACCTTTCGGTCCAACCCATCCGACTTCAGCAAGCATTTTTTTAGTACTGGGTTAGCATTCCCTCTTCGATCCCTTCTCCTTAGCCAGTCTGCCCTGCTGCAGCCTGTTATCCAGGATCACCGCGTGGAGGTGTAGAAGGGTCTTGGCAGCTATGGTTCGCTGGCCCTGATGCTAGCAGTCAGCTATGGGTCGCTGACCACTGCAGCTCATGTGCTGCTCAGCATCTTGATCCCGCCTAGGGGTTTGAGACCTCAACAGCAGCTATCCACTCGTACCTAAGCCATCCCTTCTGTACTTTCTGAAGTACAGCTTGCGCGTCTGTCACGATGACTGCCTTTGTTATAGAAGTCTCAGATATCCATTTCAGTGCTGAGGTCACTGCTTCCGTCTCCATTCTCATACTGGAGGTTGTTGACATGTATGCCCTACTGCGCTCAGCAACGACCTCTCCTCTCACTCTAGCCGAGAAACCCCAGCCTGATGTCTCACTGCGCGCGACTGATCCGTCGGTGTATATAACAGCATCACTTCCCTGCGTGTTCTCAGTTATCAGCTGATTCACCGCGCGCTCTGCTCTCCCCTTGCACCAGTCTCTGACTTCCTTGCCTAAGGTTATGATGACCCTCTGGTACTCTATCATTCTATCACCAGTGTGGACCCATTCTTCCCCTTTGGCTATCGTCTCAGCTGGAGTGATGTGTCAAATTTTTGTCTCAGCCTGTGCCATCCATGACGACCCTTTCTTGATTCTTGATGCTTGATTCATGATCCCTTGATGTCTGAGATACTTATGTGCAGAGGGTGCCGCGTTTCTGTGGTGACACGCATATAGGCTTTGACTTGTGCCAGTTTATGTCTGGATGTCACCGATAACAATCCCAACATGTACCGCATCATCCCAATCGGGGTATCTCTAGTGCAGCCCATAACCAGTCGCATACCTTCATTCTGGATGCGGTCCAACCTTTCACACTGTGTTCTTGATAGTGTGAGGATGCTTAGTCCGTAATCGACGACTGACAACACGACCTGACGAAATAGGATGAACAGGAGGCGTTGTTCCAAGTCGGCAGCAGCCATGGTCTTGAGTGCTCCTAACCCTCTCTTGCATCTTTGTACGATTTAGTCAACATGGCAGTTATAGGAAAGACTGCGATCAAATGTCACTCCGAGGTATTTCAACTTGTCACACCTGTCGATGGTGCAACCATCAAAAGTGATGCCCGGGAGTTCAGCCTTTACTATGGAATTATTCAAAGAGCACCACATCATGCAGGCCTTGTTCAGATTGATCTTGGAGCTTGAGTCGCCGCAACACTGTGAGATTCCTTGCAAGGTTTCCTGGATGTCTTTGACTAACTCTTGCCTGTCTGAGCCAGTCCTGTACGTTCGGATGTCATCGGCAAATGTCAACGTTCGCCTTGTCCCTGTGGGTTGAATATTGGCCACTTTTACTGTGTAAATGTTGAACAGCACCGGTGAGAGCGGAGACCCTTGATGCAGTCCTGGACATATTCACCTCGTTTCTGATGTCCACGATCCCACGCGTAGCACAACTGTTCTTTCCACCAGGGCAGCTGATATCCAACTAACCAGCCCCGGGTTTAAACCACACTGTTGCAGACAGGTAATTAAGGTCCCAAAATCGACACGGTTGTATGCGTCTTCCAGGTCGAGTGACACCGCGACTGTTTCTTGCTTTGACTGAACCCCTCGTACGCATCATACACGAAAGTTCCAGCGTTAGCCCAGGTCTCCTTCGCTGTTCTATAGCTGCCCAGCGTATATGGTATAACCAATGATTTATACAATTTGGCTTGGCTTGACTTCGTTCGTTCTCAATCTCCCGCTACCAAACCCTAAAATGGCTTGAGTAGCAGAATGTAGTCCAGAGAACGGAATGCGTTGTGTCGTAGTTTACAGCTTGACTGTGATATTTGCACCTTTCGGTTTAAAACGAGTACCGGGTTAGTATTCCCCATTCGATCACTTCTCCTTAGCCAGTCTGCCCTGCTGCAGCCTGTTATCCATGATCACCGCATGGAGGCGTAGAAGGGTCTTGGCAGTTCTGGTTTGCTGGCCCTGATGCTAGCAGTCAGCTATCGGTCGCTGACCGCTGCAGCTCATGCGCTGCTCAGCGTCTTGATCCCAGAAAATTGGTCTTATACAATTTGACTATCATTTCCTTGCTCCTATGTTTCATATTTCTTTTTATCATACCTAACATTGAGCCCGAGTTGTCTGCCGGGGTGTTTGTGTATGACAAGGAGAATAAAGTACCACTGCGTCACAGAGAGCATGTTGTAAGAGGCGACTAACTGTGTGACATTGCATAAAACTGGCCATGGTTAGGTGGTTTGTTTATAGCAGCATAGATGGCGCCTAACTGGCTGCGGGTCTACTTTGCTCTAGTTTCTGTTTCTGTTTCTAAGAATCGACGTCACTGCACTCCGGGCATAACCATAGGTGCTCAGTCTCTCTCATCAAATGGCGTAAGGTATGGGTACTGATGGTCCATGTAGCTCACTGGTTGTACACTCTCCTGCTCCGTCCTCTCATGCGCCATACTAATACTCTGGTGTTTAAGTTTACTAAGATGGACTCGCATATCAGTTAACCATCATCCGTAAGCGCTTGTTCCAATGCAGCGGAGTATTAAGCTGCTCAAGCCTAGCCCTTTTTTCACTGCTACCTGGACTTGCTGACTCAATATACCTGTTTGATGTGTTATAACCCCTAGGTCCTTATGTTTAAATGATTCATTGACAACCTGCCAACAATCAGGACGTTCACTAAAGGATATGGGCCTAGATGTTGAAGCAAGGTAACAGTTCAAAGTGTAGATCCCTGTGCCTCTTACTGTGGAAGAAAGAATAAGACAACTGCACCTACAATATATTTCGTAACATATGACTAAAATGCGTTGTTTATATTGTTAGCAACATCGCCATGTACAGCACATAAAGGCAAGCTACGCCTAAGTAGATCCTGTTTCAATCCAGTCCTCTTTTACCGCACCGAAACGCGGATGGTCTTACATGGAGGTTGGAAACGGTTCGAAGTCTTCCACAAGCCAAACCAACCTCGTATCCTTAGAGTTCGCTGGCAAAACAATCACTAACACCAAGGTCTCCTGACGATCACAACTCGAGATAATTTCCTCAATGCTGGATCGGCGCCGCCTCTCTTTTTTTGGATACGTGCACCACTTCTGTCAGAACACCAGGCTCGACACTTTTGTACCTAACCCTCATCGAGTCATTCCCGTGCTGAGACACATTGCCTCCAGTATATATGCCGTGCGTCTATCTGAGACTGCCATCAACCATTGTCATGGACAGTGGATGCCTCGGCGGAATGACAAGCATTAGAAGAAATGAAGAACAAGAAAAAAACAGTGCAGGAATAATAATAATAATAATAATAATAATTATTATTATTATAAAAATAACAAGAAACGAAACAAATAATAATAACAGATGAAAAAAGAAAAAAAAGTAGGGGAAGTAATCAATGCTTGAGAGTTATCTTCCTTATCTTCCGGTTTGTCTAAATGTCAAAATACAACTAAACAGGTCCTACTCTTACGTTTATGATTCTGTCAGAAATATCAATACATTCAACGATTTCTTTTTAAATAATATGTATTAATACGCTCAGCTTATAATGTGTTTTCCTTAAAATTCTGTTGAATTATGTTTATTGTATAAATAAACACCAGAGAGTGAAAAACGGTGCGTGTGACGTTGAGTGCAGTTGCAGAAATAAACATTAAAACATAAGACTGAAGCTGAAGGTAAGCCATACATTGGTTCTGATTAGGATCTAGTGATAAAAAGCTGTAGTTCAGTTTAAATTATAGTTATCAAGATTTAAGTGTTGCATGAATTATTCGATAATGTCTAAGGTATGTTGATAGTATAGATATTGATATAGAAGTTGTGGTTATATGCCTGTCAAATGTCATGTGGGCGTCGCCTTGGACTTGGTCAGGAGTCAGGTTATGTGGAGTCATTTAATGTAAGATCATACACCAAATTTTAGATGTTGTTTAGTGAAGTTTAACCTTCTTTGGCGAAGGTACGCCCTTTTCAAGAAGTCTTTTTTTAGTTATATCAGCACGTTTGGGTCATCTAGAAATAGTTGCTATCCAGGAGTATCCAGGAAAAACTCTTAAGCGCGATTTCATTTCCCTTTTGCAATGTGAGCTTTCTTTACTCTTTACGATGTTTCTTTGGTAGTCTGTTACTTAAAGTGGCTCTTCTTATATCCCGAGGCGTACTGAAGAAGGTGGGCCTTCTTCATCATCGATGTAGTGCAATATGAGGCTTCTCAGTAGAAAACCCACTATGGGAGTGACAGTGTTGATTCCTCACCTTGCTAGGCAAACTGCTGTAATACTGAGTGAAATTGAGATGGGGTTTGAACTGCTGCAGTTCATGCACTGCTCAGCATCTTGATCCTTTTGGTAAATCCAAAGAAATTTAGGGGACTGAATGGCCTCGAGGCAAGACGTCGGTCTCAGGTGCTGGAGGTACCAGGTTCAAATCATGGTGGAGACCGCGATTTTTTCAAATGGACTTTCTGGTATTTTCCTGGATCTCTGGGTAGTAGATATCGGACGCCCATTTACAAATTACAGTGTTGCTTTTATTTACTCCCCTCTTGGGTCCCTGTAACACTCGGCTGAAAATAGTACATTCTTTTATAAATGGGTGCTTGTGCAGAAGAGTAAGACTGAAATGGTATAAGATGACGAACATGGGACTGTTGCGCAGAACCAGTCAGACAATGGTGAGTAGCCACTGGCTTTGCCTCTCCTCACGTAGGCCCACCTTGACATGGTTGGAGAGCTTGTGTGCCCCAGTGACCTCAGGAGCCATGCCGGCAGTAATTTTACTTCTGGCAGGGTCACCCAAGCCTGACAGGCCCTGAGAGAGGGGCCAGACCGAGGGGCTGAGGAGTAGATGAAACCCTTTAGGTGTGGGCGCAGAATCCACTGGTGAGTGGTACACGCTATAGTCTACACCAATCCATCCCTACTTCATGGGTTAAATGTTTTTCTTGTCTCATTCCTTGCTTTCGTCCTCTATCCATCCATGTGAAGGCTACACCAAACCTCCATTGCTTTGCGGAAGTTCCAGAAAGAACAAAGGCTAAAGCAACAAAGCCTGAATAGAAAATGTGGGCAAGCAGAGTGAAAACCTCAACTGTTGAAGTCGGAAGATATAGACCCAAGTGGCACGGGAGTAGAAAATAGACCTACACAAAACAACAGATGCTATGCAACAAACACTAAACCGTTATTGTGTCATCCATTTGAGATGTGACCAGATAGCGGCGATGCCGGGTCCCCCTGCCTCCAAAGGGTCCACCAAATGCTACTGGAAAAGCTGTGGGGGACCGGCAATGACCTGAAACGCACAGTCTCCTTCGTGAACCTCTCCGGACTAGAAGTTTAGCATCAGTTGTTCAATGAAGAAGAAGAAGAAGATGAAGACTGGCTTTGCATAGGATACACATTAACAAAAACAAGCTGGCAACATTAAAAGGCAGTTTTTGTTCAGGAATTCCCTGAGCTGAAGAAGTAGAGGCAGACTAAAACACACAGGGAGATGTGATATCAAGACAAACATAAGGGAAGCAAAAGAGATGTTGGGATAGATGGACCACATGGCTCAAGATAGGAGAACTTTACATGTAATTCTTGAAGTCCTATGCCCCAAAAGAGCGGCAAAGATGGCGCCCTATCGGCTGCGGGTGTACATTGCTCTGGTGTTTTAGTTCATTATGGATGCAGCCATGCCATGGGTTTGCCAGGAATTCACACTAGTCGACAACTTACACATGTGTTCATGGAAATGTGTCGTGGTTGTCCATTTGGACTGGTTAATGTGTTAGTTTTTTGTGTCTTCTTCCTACTGATTATCCTGGCCTGGACATCGACTATATGTATAGCATAACACTTAAACCTGTGTCGTATTTTCACTGTCTAGTTCACACGGCTGAACTTCACGAGATTGGCCACCTTCACCCTAGCTGCAGACAACATCGGTTTTGGTGTGGCTGAAATTTAGACACAACTATAAAGGACTAGACCGGGGGGAGGAACCTACCTCCTACCAGGCGCGTCAGCAGGGTTGCGGATTGCTGAATGGCCTCCTAATTTGGAGGTTAGCTGCGAATAAATAAGCAGCCGTGGACAAAAACGGGTCGGCAGGCGTGGAGGCTGTAGGGATGCAGCCCCTCCACCATGCAAAGGCACAACAGGCTAATCACCTGTTTGTCTTAAAAAAAACTGATTACAAGTCAAAACAACCTCTACACCTCACGGTAGAAGAGAAGCGACTAAGTAAGTAAGTATAAAGGACTAGAACACGGCCTGGGAGAGATGCCCCTATGACCTCTTGCGGTTATTGAAAAGGCACGACACACAATGATTAATGTCATCCTCCCTCCATTGCCTTCCAGGATACCTGTTTACGGAAAAGGCTTCGGAAGTAAATCCTGAGGGAAAATCTGCATCCTGTGCTATCTCCAATTGACTCAATAAAATCTTGCCACTGGCCAAAAGTAGCTTAGGACCAGAGAGTGAGGTTTGACAAAAGGCGCACTTTCTTCCTCACTTTAATCCAAATAATCGCGCAAGTCACCCATTTCAGCGGACACAGCTAGAGAAAAGACTGTCCACACGGCTGAACAAAGAGAGTGGTATTCATCGCATGTGATGGATGAACATTATATCATATGCCCTAAAGCATGTTCAAAAGGTATTGATAATATTAATGATAATAATAAAAATAATATTTGCTTAGACATCAGTGACTCGTTGGGTTGGTCAACCATTGCCATGGCACGTGCTGTAGATATTCATGATGGGGGGAAGTTTATTTGAAATGTACAAAGTATTTAAAATTTGTTTTTAAAAGAGAATTTGTCCCCCATCATAATTTTTTGCAGAGATACAAATTCCAATTTACATTATTGACATGCTCTAATGAACTCAGCTGCCAATGGATACCTAGATTAAATTATCTTCAAAATGACCTATGATCATGGCTGGTATGACCGCAGCCGTGATCTACGGATGTGAAGTGTGGAATCTGTGCAACGTCAATGCAGAGAAGCTATAAGTTATCCAGCGAACGATGGAAAGACGCGTCCTCTGGATTTTGATCAGAGATTGAATTCACAATGCTGAAATATGAGAATGCATTCTATTTCAAGACCTGGAGGCTGAGTAATCTTGCAAATATCACTGGGCTGGCCACGTGTTGCTCATGCCAGATAACAGATGGTCACTCAGAACGATGGCCATATGATTATACACGACCACGCAGCTGCTCACCCGTACAATGGCGAGATAGTCTGCTGTGAGACTTAGATCCGAAATGGTATGACCTGGCGAAAGATCGGACTGCATACAAGATATTATTGGCTACCTCGCATATGACACAACGGCCAGACTGAAGTCGAGGATATTGTATTGTATTGTATGACATATGATTCGTAAGAATTTGTTAAGAATTGTCAAAATGATAGCATCTGATTAACATAATCGTAGTTTGCTCGTTTTCATGTCTGAGGTGTCTTGCTCAACAACTGCAAGGAAAAGCAGTGAACTAGTCAGCCCATTTAATAAAAAGCCGAGGGTTAATATAATTGTAGTCTCAAACACGTCATCACTGACAGCACCGTCCGCTATGAAATTATCTTAACCTTCACTTTTGTTTTCAGTATAACCAACCAAATTCGGAATGCCAGTCCTGGGAACTGCAGATTTTGGTGTCAGAACTTTCTACGCAGCAACTCACCCAAATGACAAATGTGGTCCGAATGGACTACCATTAACCCCAAATTCTGTGAAGATCCTTGGACGTTTTCAGTACCTGACGACTTTATCACATCCACGACTGTGTCAGCACATTGATATCAACAAGACTAAGCATGGTGTGATGTTCTGTTAGACAGATTAGATACTAGGGCTGTTAGACAGATTAGATACTAGGGCTGTTAGACAGATTAGATACTAGGGCTGTTAGACAGATTAGATACTAGGGCTGTTAGACAGATTAGATACTATTGCTGTTAGATTTGATTCTAGGGCTGTTAGACAGATTAGATACTAGGGCTGTTAGATTTGATTCTAGGGCTGTTAGACAGATTAGATACTAGGGCTGTTAGACAGATTAGATACTAGGGCTGTTAGATTTGATTCTAGGACTGTTAGACAGATTAGATACTAGGGCTGTTAGATTTGATTCTGTTGCTGTTAGACAGATTAGATTCTAGGGCTGTTAGACAGATTAGATACTAGGGCTATTAGACAGATTAGATACTAGGGCTGTTAGACAGATTAGATACTAGGGCTGCCGAAAACGTATGTGTCGGACCGAAAGGTGTAAATATCGCAGTTAAACCTGTAAACTAACGACACAATTGCATTCTGTTCTCCAGACTACATCCTGCTACTTGCAAAGCCCCATTCAGGACTTAGTAGCGGGAGATTGAGAATGAACGCAGAAGAAGAAGATACTAGGAAATATTTTTTTAGTCAGAGAATGGTGATTGCTTGGAATGCATTGCCATGGGAAATAGTGGAGGCAGAGCCAATTATGCATTCAAGAATAAATTGGATGTGCATAGTTATTTTTAGATCAAGTGGAGATCAAGATGTTGAGCAGCGCATGAGCTGCAGTGGTCAGCGACTCATAGCTGACTGCTAGCGTCAGGGCCAGCGAACCTTCTACACCTCCACTCGGTGATCATAGATAACAGGCTGCAGCAGGGCAGACTGGCTAAGGAGAAGGGGATCAAAGAGAGAATACTAACCCAGTACTAAAAAAATGCTTGCTGAAGTCGGATGTGTTGGACCGAAAGGTGCAAATATTGCAGTCAAGCTGTAAACTACGACACAGCACATTCCTTTCTCTGGACTACATTCTGCTACTTAAGCCCTTCAGTGTTTGGTAGCAGGAGATTGAGAATGAACGAAGCCAAACCAAGCCAAGATCAAGTGAAGTAAAAGAAACTGGTTGTATACAAACTCTGCAGAGCCTTCTAGCCAAGTATAAATACGTTAAGTTAAGTTGGATGAATATTTGGCTATATGTGTCTTTTGCCTCCTTCTTCTTCATTTTTGTTCACCCTCAGATGAAGGTTCCAGTTATTTTTTAAAAGACACTGTTGTTTGTAAGGCTGTTTTATCTCCATACAGTTTTTGTCTCATATCTGTCTCACGAGGCCAGTATTGTTCTCTCTTTTCCTGCCTGAGCATGCAGCTTTGTAGGATGTGTTCCACGATCACGATATGCTCCCTACATGGGCACCTGTCATCAGTCCCAATCCTCATTTTGTTGTAAAGATGACCCTTGAATCTATTATACCGAGTTCTCAGTCTGAAGATGATGACTTGCCCTTCTCCAGTTAAATCACAATAGTTGTCTGTGGAATATGTTTGAATGCTTTAGCACTTATTTATTGTGGAGTATGTTTGAATGCTCTTGATCAAATTTATTGTGGAGTATGTTTGAATGCTCTTGATCAAATTTATTGTGGAGTATGTTTGAATGCTCTTGAACTTATTTATTGTGGAGTATGTTTGAATGCTCTTGATCAAATTTATTGTGGAGTATGTTTGAATGCTCTTGATCAAATTTATTGTGGAGTATGTTTGAATGCTCTTGATCAAATTTATTGTGGAGTATGTTTGAATGCTCTTGAACTTATTTATTGTGGAGTATGTTTGAATGCTCTTGATCAAATTTATTGTGGAGTATGTTTGAATGCTCTTGATCAAATTTATTGTGGAGTATGTTTGAATGCTCTTGATCAAATTTATTGTGGAGTATGTTTGAATGCTCTTGAACATATTTATTGTGGAGTATGTTTGAATGCTTTTGATCAAATTTATTGTGGAGTATGTTTGAATGCTCTTGAACATATTTATTGTGGAGTATGTTAGAATGCTCTTGAACATATTTATTGTGGAGTATGTTTGAATGCTCTTGAACATATTTATTGTGGAGTATGTTAGAATGCTCTTGATCTTATTTATTGTGGAGTATGTTAGAATGCTCTTGAACCATATTTATTGTGGAGTATGTTAGAATGCTCTTGAACTTATTTATTGTGGAGTATGTTAGAATGCTCTTGAACATATTTATTGTGGAGTATGTTAGAATGCTCTTGAACATATTTATTGTGGAGTATGTTAGAATGCTCTTGAACATATTTATTGTGGAGTATGTTAGAATGCTCTTGATCTTATTTATTGTGGAGTATGTTAGAATGCTCTTATCCTTATTTATGGACATGTTTGAAAATTACTACCACAACATTTCAGAGTGTATGATCGTTGTGTCAGAGCACCATCGCACAAGTCTGAGAGAAACAATGAGAAATGATTCGGGACTCAAGTAAGAATTTTCATAAACTTATAAGTCCATAAAATATATGCCAGGTTGTTATTAATTAACTCACATTATCATATGCTTTTCTGTATTTACAAGTATGGTTTTTATGATTTCGTTGTGCATGCTTTCATCAGCGTGAATGCTGATGCCAAGATTCGAATGTGATGTTTTCTGTAAAAGAAACCAAAAATAATGCCTTGACTGGGAGATGTTGTTGTTGTTGTTGAATGCCTATAATGAGTAGGATTGCTCTCTTTGTGCATCCTGAAAAGGACGTTTAGTGTTGGGTTGTAGCAGCTTTTATCACATCCCGAGCGTGCTGATGAAGCTAGACCGGGTCCTCCTTTGTTTTATCTGTTTTTCGCTCATTACTACAAGGTTCATGTCGATCCCCAATCTCCTAAGCCATGTTGCCATGGATACAGCTCGTTTCCAGGGACAACTACGAGGAAGCCGAGGTGGGGGTCTTGGCTAGTAATTTTTATCTGACTAACATGGCTGATCAGTAGATTTTGCATGACCAGACATTAGTCTGCCTCTCCTGAATGGGAAATAAAACGATTAACTGTTCTAACAATTTGGGGACGTTAGCAATTTCAACATGATGATGATGTGAAGTGCCAGCTCTGTCTCCACCTCAAAGGTGATCTGCAGTGAACCTCCAACATCCTCTGTTTCTTGTCTTCATGGTACTCTCCGACAGACTGTTATTAGTCCATCTCTTGATGTTAACTTAACTTAACTTCTTTATACCGGTTTAGAAGACTCTGTAGAGTCTGTTTACAACCAGTTTATTTATATTCATTTGATCTAAAAATACCCATTTGCATCCAATCTATTCTTGAAAGCATTAATTTACCCTGCCTCCACTATTTTCTGTGGCAATGCGTTCCAAGCATTCACCACTCTCTGACTAAAAAAATATATTCCTAATATCTAATCTGGACCTTTCCTTAATTTGTGTCTGTGCCCTCTTGTTCTTGTAGGGGGGTTGTGTTTGGAAAAAAAACTTGTGATAGTCAAATTTATCCTTTCAGTTGATTATCATATAAATCTGTATTAAGTCACCTCAAATTCTTCACTTTTCTAGACATCGTAGACCAGTTTTTCTATCAACAGCACACTCGGGATGTGAGAAAAGCTAATGCAACCTTTTCAGAGCGCAGACAAGAGTAAACTTACTCATTGTGGCCATTAAACAAGAACAGTATTACAGTAAGAACAATTTACCCATACGCTCTGGCGTATTACACAACCCTCCGAAGAACTTCCAGCACTATGTCTGGCACCTACAATGTTTTACCTGGTGTCTAGAGCCCTAACAAAATTGTCACCCCCTGCTGTACACCTTGTAGTAAACGTCAAACGGCCATGTCAAGTTAGGCAACTGTGCTTCTGTATTTGGAATATGCCTGTTGGCACACATGAGGCTGTAACATATTTTTACATTTTTGTTCCCCAGAGAAAATCAGATAGCCCAAATTGGTTTTCAGATTTTAGAAGGCCTGGCCTTTCTACACCAAAACAATATTGTACACCGCAATCTGAGCATAGACAATATTCTTCTCACCAAACAGGTAGTGTGTGTTAGTTATTAAAACTTTTGTTTGTACTTTATCTGGACTGCATTAAAATTAGTGGTTTCACATTTCTTTTTTGGTTCTTAAGTTTGGGATATTATATCTAGAGATCTCTCCAAACGTAAGCCTGCCTCGTCGAGGTTGGAGAGTTTGCGCACTCCAACTATCCAGGGATAGTTATGCCCGCCGTAGTTTTACTCTTGGCAGGGACACCCAAGCCGGACAGGAGCTCGTAGAGGAGCCAGACAAAAGGGCTGAGGAGCAGGTGGGGCCCTATAGGTGTAGACGCAGAACCCACCGGCGAGTGGTACATGCCCTGGGCTGCACCAATCCATCCCCACTTCATAGATGAAATGCATTCTTGTCTTGTTCTTTACTTTTTGTCCTCTATAATTTATCCCCATGGATGACGAAGAGATGCAAACCAGCGGACATTGTACCTCTTGCTCCTTTGTGACGAGCTTCCAGGTGGTGAGGAATGCAAAACTGATGGAAGAATGATGAGATAGCCGACCCAGATGAATATGATATGTCCCTGGCATGGCGTAACGATCCTGGGACACCGGCGCACTGGACTGTTCCCCATAACCATATTTCCATAACCCCCTTTTACAATCATGATGCCTCTAAGACAACAGACTTTATGTGAGATTGGACGTCGGCTTTTTTCAATGTTCTCCCGAGGAAACTATGAGTCGGAGGATAATAAAATTTTGCAAACTTGACGGTTGGTATGTGCTGTTTACACCAGAAGGGACGTCATCATGCTCATCGTACATATGTTCACTTGTTGCAGTTAGGTCCGATTTCATTTGAAAACGCCTCATAGTTTTGGTTCCTATTTTGTTCCAATCAGACTGTAACTGATGTTTTGTGTGTGCTCTATTTCTTTTATTTGGAACTGCAAAGGGGTATGGTGGGATATTAACACTTTTTATGATGCTCTGCTTTACAGGGAGCTGTCAAGCTTTCAGAGTATGGCCTCTATTACATAACAGACTACGGAGCTGATGTATCATTTCCTATTGGGTGCGTCAATAATTTATTCAATCCGTAGCATTGTTGTTGTTGTTGCTGTTGCTAATGCCACTCATTCATGAGTTAGATGTGACACAGTGAATGCCTTCTTCTTCTCCTTCTTTGTTCGTTCTCAATCTCCCGCTACCAAACCCTGAAAAGGGCTTTGTTAGTAGCAGGATGTAGTCAAAGAGAGCAGAATGCGCTGTGTCGCTAGTTTACAGCTTGACTGCAATATTTGCACCTTTTAATCCGACACATCCGTCTTTGGCATCTCTTTGAGTACTAAGCTCAACGATATTATGAAAATGCTTCTTCCTACGAGGCCAGATAAATGGAACACTTTGTATGGCACTTTACAACAATTGACAAACACGTGCAGACACCATTACATGCATTGTGCCGAATGGTGAGAGCCCGGATTCTGCTGGATCCGTGACAACAACAACTACAAAACCGCATATATGCACACTGAACACTGGCTCATGGAGACGAACCTTCACACAAAGCTGTTACGGATACTTGAAGAACTCTCCATCATGGCAAACGTTATCCAGGGAACTGGACGTTATACGAAGACATAAATAAGGGTATACAAGAAGAAGAGAAGTCACTTTGTGAGTGGAGTTTGGGGCCGAAGTTACAGCACAGTTACAGCTGCTTGCATCAGGGTCAGCGAACGAAAGCTGGCGAGGACCCTAATCTGCCTTCAAGTCGCGGTCAGGCTTCACTAGTGTATTGGATCAAAAAGCCTAGTCGACAGTGAGCTGGCGTCCTAGACTGAGATTATAGTGTGTCAGGGTTCTAATTCACGGATGGACAGACAAAAAATCCGGGCCATGGGTCATGCCGGATACGACCGATTCTCCAGTTGACCCAACTGTAAATGGGTACCTGACATATGAGTTAGGAAAGGTAAAAGCAGCAAGGAAGGGAACTGCCCACCCCACCTCACATAGACTGCGGCTTAGTCCATGAAGAGTCATCATCATCCCCGACGGCACTTGGTGCCATGGGGCTCACATTTAGTGTAGTCTGGCTAACAGATGTGGATCGCAGCGAGGAAGCAAACCAAGGACCAGCTGAAACCAGAAGCCCCAAGACAACAAAGATGTTCTGAAGGTGACAGAGGCAAGAGGACTGGCCAAAGATTAGGGGAACTCAGTGGTCTCGAGGTAAGGTGTCCGCCTTGGGTGCTTGAGATCGAGGGTTCGAATCACGGTGGGGACCTGGATTTTTTTCATGTGGATCTTCTGTTAAAAATTCCCATGATCTCTGAGGAGTGAGATCGGACTCCTGTGTTCAGTGTCGAGAACGTTAAAAATTCCTTGGCGGTTAGAAATCGAAAAGAGTAGGCTTAACAGCCGCTGCCCTGACAAAATTCAAATTAAAAATCTACCCAAGTTATTTGTACCTTTCATCAGGTGGTTTGTTAAGAACAGCTATAGATGGCCCCTAACTGGCTGTGGGTCTACTTAGCTCTAGTGTTTGATTCTATTAAGACAGACTCGCATATCGGTAAAAACCACCCTCCAAGAAACTGGTTGTATACAGACTCTAAAGTCTTCTAAACCAGTATAAAGACTTTTAGTTGAGATAGAGAATCTTACAGAGGTGATGGCTGTGACTGTCTACAAAGGACAAGTTGTATGAGGATGATATAATCCCATATTTAAGAAAGCTGAAAATTATTCATTGTTTCTTCAATTTTTTTCAGCCTTCCACGCTACTTACCTCCAGAAGTCTTGTGTGACGGCCCCGTCAAGGCTGACGATGAGACTGGACAGTGTGTCCAGCCAATCTCTGGACCCAAGTCGGACATTTGGTCGTTTGGCATCATCTTGCTGGAACTCATATTGGTCAGTTCTCATAGATCAGGTCTAACTTCTCAGAGGTTGAAGACTCTCCAACTCATCGAACACTCATTGAACACTTTGCCATTTACACAAGCCAAAAACTTACTGAGTGTGGAGTCATTTCATTTCTGGGTTTTTAAAAATTTGTATATACACGAAATGTAATTTTGTCTTTCCCGTGGTTTGGCATTGCAGGGTGCCACTAAAGACAGATGTGTCGGACCAAAAGGTGCAAATATCGCTGTAAACTAGCGACACAGTGCATTCCGTTCTCCAGACTACATCATGCTACTTGCAAAGCCCTGTCTGGGGCTTAGTAGCGAGAGATTAAGAACGAACGCAGAAGAAGAAGTAGAAGGCATTGCAGGAGTTGGATGTCTGTGGATTTTCTCTACACCCGAGTCTGAAGTCAGAAATCTTCTGTGATGGCACTAAACAATAAAAAACTTGTTTAAAATCTAACTTGGAATCCCTGGACAGAGTGCGAAAATACTAGCTTGCAAAATCCGCACACATGTGGAATCCCCTGAGATGCGGAGGGATAAAGCAGTTATGGAAGTTTATGAGCGAAGTAGCAGAATGAAACAGGATCATCCCAACAAACTCCTTGTGGAAAACTGGCAGCCAAAAAGCAGAGTTAAACAAAAGTCTGTACTTCGCCATGTTTGTGAAATCAAAGAAAGATACTATCTCCCTGAAAGAAGACAAAAGTTACAGAGAGTAGTAAAAGACATACCTCTACAAACTTCTCATAAAACACTAGAAATACAGGCAAAATTAATAGATACAACCAACAGTTCAGATCCAAGTATTCTCATTCGAGCAGCTCAAAAAACTATTGATGCCCATCCCTCTGCCCAAGACGGATGTGTTGGACCGAAAGGTACAAATATCGACACAATGTATTCCGTTCTCCAGACAACATCCTGCTACTTGCAAAGCCTTTTTCAGGGTTTGGTAGCGTGAGATTGAGAACGAAGAAGAAGAAGAGGACACTAACAAAATTACTAGATGACAAATTGAGAGTTACCCTGGCCTCCCTTGAGAGACGCTTGGTCGGAATTACTGTCCGGAAGCAACGTATGCAAGGTCTCCACAATTCTGACATAAGACGATTGTCCCTCGTGAAGGATGTGGTAATCCATGCAGTCAAGGCAAAACATAGATGGGCAGGTCACATGTTACGATAAAACGATCGTTGATGGGGCAACAGCGACAGCAGTTTGGCACACTCGAGGTAAGAAGAGACCGCAGGGAATACGTCCAATGCGTTGGTCAGACTCTCTTGCTGTATGCTGCAACATCCGAGATACTTCTAGAGGAGCACTTACCACGCACTGGACTTCCGTGGCCCAAGACAGGGTCCGCTAGAGACGAAGTTGGGATCCGCAGCTGCGCTGAGGAATGGGTCATCAAGATCAAGTCAAAAAAAAAAAAAAAAGATAATTGCTCAGTGATCACACCAGGAGAACAACAATGTAGCACCAATGTTACGGCCGACAGGCCTTTGTTATAGACGAAGAGCGAATGGAGACAACAAAGAGCACGGCATTATGTAAAATGACCTGCTGAAGTTAGCAGCCATACCTGGAAGTGGCCAGGAAAGTGTGAGACACAGTATGCCAGTTATGAAATGGAGTGGGCCAAACAAGAAATGATCAGTATGATTACACACAGACAAAATCAGATGGAAACATGATCAATGTACAAGAAAAAAAAGCAACAAAATTTAAAGAGACACACATGCAAAAATTATGAAAACTGGCAAACAGTGTCTCACACTCTCCTGGCCACTTTCATGTATGGCTACTAACTTAAACTGCTCATTTTACGTCATGTATTATTCCTTGTTGTGATCTGTTAGTTGTTTCCATTTGTTCTTTGTTGTGATCTGTTAGTTGTTTCCATTTGTTATTTGTTGTGATCTGTTAATTGTTTCCATTTGTTCTTTGTTGTGATCTGTTAGTTGTTTCCGTTTGTTCTTTGTTGTGATCTGTTAATTGTTTCCATTTGTTTTCTGTTTGTGATCTGTTAATTGTTTCCATTTGTTTTTTGTTGTGATCTGTTAATTTTTTCCATTTGTTCTCTGTTGTGATCTGTTAATTGTTTCCATTTGTTCTCTCTTTGTGATCTGTTAATTGTTTCCATTTGTTCTCTGTTGTGATCTATTAATTGTTTCCATTTGTTCTCTGTTGTGACCTGTGTTTCCATTTGTTCTCTGTTGTGATCTGTTAATTGTTTCCATTTGTTCTCTGTTGTGATCTGTTAATTGTTTCCATTTGTTCTCTTGTTGTGATCTGTTAATTGTTTCCATTTGTTCTCTGTTGTGATCTGTTAATTGTTTCCATTTGTTCTCTGTTGTGATCTATTAATTGTTTCCATTTGTTCTCTGTTGTGACCTGTGTTTCCATTTGTTCTCTGTTGTGATCTGTTAATTGTTTCCATTTGTTCTCTGTTGTGATCTGTTAATTGTTTCCATTTGTTCTCTTGTTGTGATCTGTTAATTGTTTCCATTTGTTCTCTGTTGTGACCTGTGTTTCCATTTGTTCTCTTGTTGTGATCTGTTAATTGTTTCCATTTGTTCTCTGTTGTGACCTGTGTTTCCATTTGTTCTCTGTTGTGACCTGTGTTTCCATTTGTTCTCTGTTGTGACCTGTGTTTCCATTTGTTCTCTGTTGTGACCTGTGTTTCCATTTGTTCTCTGTTGTGACCTGTGTTTCCATTTGTTCTCTGTTGTCATCTGTGTTTCCATTTGTTCTCTGTTGTGACCTGTGTTTCCATTTGTTCTCTGTTGTGATCTGTTAATTATTTCCATTTGTTCTCTGTTGAGATCTGTTAATTGTTTCCATTTGTTCTCTGTTGTGACCTGTGTTTCCATTTGTTCTCTGTTGTGACCTGTGTTTCCATTTGTTCTCTGTTGTGACCTGTGTTTCCATTTGTTCTCTGTTGTGACCTGTGTTTCCATTTGTTCTCTGTTGTGATCTGTTAATTATTTCCATTTGTTCTCTGTTGAGATCTGTTAATTGTTTCCATTTGTTCTCTGTTGTGACCTGTGTTTCCATTTGTTCTCTGTTGTGACCTGTGTTTCCATTTGTTCTCTGTTGTGACCTGTGTTTCCATTTGTTCTCTGTTGTGACCTGTTAATTGTTTCCATTTGTTCTCTGTTGTGACCTGTTAATTGTTTCCATTTGTTCTCTGTTGTGATCTGTTAATTGTTTCCATTTGTTCTCTGTTGTGATCTGTTAATTGTTTCCATTTGTTCTCTTGTTGTGACCTGTGTTTCCATTTGTTCTCTTGTTGTGATCTGTTAATTGTTTCCATTTGTTCTCTTGTTGTGACCTGTGTTTCCATTTGTTCTCTGTTGTGATCTGTTAATTGTTTCCATTTATTCTCTGTTGTGATCTGTTAATTGTTTCCATTTGTTCTCTGTTGTGATTTGTTAATTGTTTCCATTTGTTCTCTGTTGTGATCTGTTAATTGTTTCCATTTATTCTCTGTTGTGATCTGTTAATTGTTTCCATTTGTTCTCTGTTGTGATCTGTTAATTGTTTCCATTTATTCTCTGTTGTGATCTGTTAATTGTTTCCATTTGTTCTCTGTTGGGATCTGTTAATTGTTTCCATTTGTTCTCTGTTGTGATCTGTTAATTGTTTCCATTTGTTCTCTGTTGTGATCTGTTAATTGTTTCCATTTGTTCTCTGTTGTGATCTGTTAATTGTTTCCATTTGTTCTCTGTTGTGATCTGTTAATTGTTTCCATTTGTTCTCTGTTGTGACCTGTGTTTCCATTTGTTCTCTTGTTGTGATCTGTTAATTGTTTCCATTTGTTCTCTGTTGTGACCTGTGTTTCCATTTGTTCTCTTGTTGTGATCTGTTAATTGTTTCCATTTGTTCTCTGTTGTGACCTGTGTTTCCATTTGTTCTCTGTTGTGATCTGTTAATTGTTTCCATTTGTTCTCTTGTTGTGATCTGTTAATTGTTTCCATTTGTTCTCTGTTGTTCTCTGTCCCTGGCGAGAACCTTGTACTATCTTTTTGTTTTTGTCCGCCTAGTGAGCAATTTCCTGTAAATGTTATTTTCTGCCTTGCATTCAGTTTCATATGCTTGCTTTATGCCACTAGATTGGCTGCCTCCATGAAGTGACATTTCAGTCGCAGGTCCTCAATGGTTCCCAACAGTTTGTCTTGCATGTTTCTTTCCTCGGGCCAGTTCTTCTCACGGGGGCTTTTGTGCAGGGGACATCTTTGCAAGATGTGTTCTGGTTCCTGTATATGTTTATTAGACTTCTGGCCTTCAGTTCTACTGCAGCATCGTTTTATTTATTTCTGTTCAACCTTCTAGTTTCCACATTGTTTTTTATTACGTCACAAACATTTAGACTCACCCATTTTTGTCTCGATGAATGTCTTGCCACTGGCGAAAGGTAGCTTAGGCTCTGTGAGTGAGGTTGACAAAAGGCGCAGTTTCTTCCTCACTTTAATCCAAATCTCCGCGCAAGTCACCCATTTCAGCGGACACAGCAAGAAATACGACTGTCCACACGGCTGAACAAAGGGAGTGGTCTTCATCACTTGTGATGGACAAACTATCAAGTTGTCTTGTAAATCCATGAAATTGCCACCAAGCACTGATTGTGTTCCTAACCAGATTGGCATATCTGTTAGTTTCCACTACAAACGTATTTATAACATCTACATAAACAAACTAAACAGACCTACCTCCGAAAAATCTTTTGCATCAACTTAACTTCATCACAATCAATAATGGAACAACCTTCCAAATCCACGTGAAACAGAAAAAAATAGTTTAAAATTGATTTAAAGTTAATCTAGCCATCTTGTTGTTGTCAAGACGGGAGGAAGTGGACTCGTTTTCGATTCAGCCGTTTCTATGACAAAAACCAGTGTTAACACAATGAATACACTGGTGAGTGTACAGAGGCAATGCCCTAGGTGAATTTTTCCGTCAATGGATCAGTAAAAGATAAAAAAATATAATTTAACATATCATGTGTAACTGACAATCAATCCATATTCAGGGCAAAGAACTGTGGTCTGGACTTGGTGTTCAAGAAACGATTATGAAGATCATAGAATTGGTTAAAACAGGTGAGCAAATAGGATTGATTGTTTGTTGCGGAAGCGTGCCTGACCAGCTAATACAAGGAAAATATGTTAGTTAAGTTAGTTTTCCGTCCAATGTTAGTTTTCCGTCCAATGTTAGTGTTCCGTCCAATGTTATTTTTACATACAATTTTAGTTTTCCGTCCAATGTTGTTTTTCCGTCCAATGTTAGTTTTCTGTCCAATGCTAGTTTTCCGTCCAATGTTATTTTTACGTCCAATGTTGTTTTTCCATCCAGTGTTAGTTTTCTGTTTGGTAGCGGGAGATTAAGAACGAACGAAGCCAAGCCAAACCATGTAGACTCCTTAGGACCAGATGGCGGGACAAGGGGATAACTCTGAATTTCTTAGCAAGACTTACATGTTGAGCAGCCATACACTTTTGCAAATAGCTTGGATACGATGGACGGGACATGCTGTTTGCATGCCAGGTGAGCGCATCCTCAAGCAGATGTTGTACAGTGAACCCACAACAGGCAGGCGGTCGCCAGGAGGATAGAAGAAACGATCCGGAGACTGCTTGAAAGTGTCTCTGTGAAGCTTTAATATTGATGTCACATCCTGGGAGATGCTTACACAAGTCCGTACCGCCTGGCGAGCTAGTATCACTGAAGGCGCTAAGATTGCAGAGAGTACAGCCATCGCGGAGGCTCAACGAAAGCGTGCTGCCCGAAAATTCAAAACATATTATGATTCCACAGCCAGCCCCCCACATGTATGCCCTGAATGTGACAGGGTGTACCGTTCCTGGATTGGTCTTTACAGCTACCAGAGAACATATTTCGCAGTGATAGTCTGATGCTGTCGCCATCTTTGCTTGCGATGGGCAACTATTAGTATTATTATAAACCACATCAACCGCCAGCACCTGCCCTTATGCAGACATTGCTCTCACCCTATGAAATAGTTCGACACCTACTCATTGAGTACAAGGTGCTTGCGGACATGAAGAAAAGATTCGTACAAGCACTGTCGACAAATTGCCAACCCACTGTATGGAGCAATGGAACAATTTAAGAAGACCTGTATATATATATTTTTTAACTTTTTGTTTTGGCGTTTGCCTTATTTCTCTATTCCCCAAGGTGGTGTGCGTTGCCCTATGTTTTCATTTATGTGCCTGTTGGCTCAGTGCATCTGACTTCCGCATGCATTTTATGTAAGCGTCTGCT
This sequence comes from Ariolimax columbianus, assembly GCA_036924085.1. Lineage (NCBI taxonomy): Eukaryota > Metazoa > Mollusca > Gastropoda > Stylommatophora > Arionidae > Ariolimax > Ariolimax columbianus. Next base: position 27,818,301 of record JAVGWX010000024.1, read on the forward strand.
TCCTCCAGCATTTTCTAAGGGTTTGCATCCCTGGGATAATGGCCAGTGCTGTGATTGGGGAACAAATCCAGCACCTTCGGATAATGAGCCGTGTCACTTAACCAGTAGGCCATACCATCACCTGTATCTATATAAGAATGGCATTGGGTTGCCAAGATCAGGCTTGCTCAGAAGCTATGGGATAACAACAACTACAACAGAAAGACAAAATGGATTGACTGTGCTAAAAAAACTAGAAAATGACATGAAAATAACAGTGGTCACACTAATGACACAGAAAAGAAAATGTCATCTCCCCACAACAAGTAAGTTGACAGATAACCTAGTCAATTGAGAGTTAACCTAGTCAAGCTGACATCTAAGGATCTTTGTAAATTTCTAACGATGAAACTTGCTTACCGGTTTTCATTTTTATATTTTAGACATGTCCCCTGTGGATTACTTGAGCCAAGACATTACAGTTGCAAAGAAAATGAAGGTCTGTTGGATTATTCATTCATTCATTCATGGTTTCAATCATTCAATCATTCATCTTTTCATTACAATATAGTTAGTTAGCGATGATGGTGAAATCATGAGACAGTTTTGTCTTGATGTAACGTGCGCTATATTGGATTATAGTGAGAAAAATCTGCATTGGTCATCAACCTCCCTGTTCCAGAACTATCTTGGATCAGTGGCAAGACATGTTGAGATGACTGTAGATATTATCTTCATATAGCCGATGTCCAGGCTAGGATAATCATAAGGAAGGAAGAAAACACAAAAAAACCAACGATTAACCAGTCCAGATGGAAAACGACAGGATTTCTGTGAATGTCGTCAACTAGTGTGAATTCTAGGCAAATCCGTGGTCTGGCGGCATCCATAATGAACTAAAACACCAGAGCGATGTAGGCCCGCAGCCGGTAGGGTGCCATCTTTGCCGCTGTTTTCCACGCCATTATATCATTTCTGCAATAACCATAAGGTGTGAAACTTGGCCTTGGCGACAGTCATCTGGAAAATCGGTTTAATGTGGTTGAAGCTGAGCCAACCCGCCAAGAAATAAATTGAGAATATCGGTGGCCACACAGATAGTACACAAGAAAGAAAATTGCACCTCCTAATGACTCATGAGTGGACAAACTTAGTAAATATTTTTTGTATTATTTGTGTTACAGGGTGTGTCAAGAGAGATGCTCGATGTACTTAGACTCTGCCTGAGTATCCTATCATCAAAACGGTAAGTTTGTCCGTCCATCCTGCGTGCTAGTTCTTGACTGTTCTATCATTCTGTGCTATTTGGTATCCATTTACTCATAAAAAGTCTGTCAACCTATTCTATTTACTCATCAAAAGTCTGTATGTCTGTTCTATTTGTTATCTATTTACTCATCAAAAGTCTGTCAACCTGTTCTATTTACTCATCAAAAGTCTGTATGTCTGTTCTATTTGTTATCTATTTACTCATCAAAAGTCTGTCAACCTATTCTATTTACTCATCAAAAGTCTGTATGTCTGTTCTATTTGTTATCTATTTACTCATCAAAAGTCTGTCAACCTGTTCTATTTACTCATCAAAAGTCTGTATGTCTGTTCTATTTGTTATCTATTTACTCATCAAAAGTCTGTCAACCTGTTCTATTTACTCATCAAAAGTCTGTCATTCTATTTGGCATTTATTTAGTAGCTTTTTTGTGCATTCTGTAGAGTGGTTATTCGGTCATCAAAATTATCTTTGTATGGTCCTTCGACCATCAAAATTATCTTTGTATGGTCCTTCACCATCAAAATTATCTTTGTATGGTCCTTCACCATCAAAATTATCTTTGTATGGTCCTTCGACCATCAAAATTATCTTTGTATGGTCCTTCACCATCAAAATTATCTTTGTATGGTCCTTCGACCATCAAAATTATCTTTGTATGGTCCTTCACCATCAAAATTATCTTTGTGTCTTCCTTCACCATCAAAATTATCTTTGTGTCTTCCTTCACCATCAAAATTATCTTTGTGTCTTCCTTTGACCATCAAAATTATCTTTGTATGGTCCTTCACCATCAAAATTATCTTTGTATGGTCCTTCACCATCAAAATTATCTTTGTGTCTTCCTTCGACCATCAAAATTATCTTTGTATGGTCCTTCACCATCAAAATTATCTTCGTATGGTCCTTCACCATCAAAATTATCTTTGTATGGTCCTTCACCATCAAAATTATCTTTGTATGGTCCTTCACCATCAAAATTATCTTTGTATGGTCCTTCACCATCAAAATTATCTTTGTGTCTTCCTTCGACCATCAAAATTATTTTTGTGTCTTCCTTCGACCATCAAAATTATCTTTGTGTCTTCCTTCGACCATCAAAATTATCTTTGTGTCTTCCTTTGACCATCAAAATTATCTTTGTGTCTTCCTTTGACCATCAAAATTATGTTCATGTGGTCTTTCACCATCAAAATTATCTTCATGCTTTGTGTGGGACTTGGGCCATAAATTTGTCTTGTTGTGACCTTAATTCCATTAACTGGACTTCATTTGGCCTTTTGTCCATTAACAGGACTTCATATAGCCTTTGGCTCATTGATGAAACTTCATATAGCCTTTGGCTCATTGATGAAACTTCATATAGCCTTTGGCTCATTGATGAAACTTCATATAGCCTTTGGCTCATTGATGAAACTTCATATAGCCTTTGGCTCATTGATGAAACTTCATATAGCCTTTGGCTCATTGATGAAACTTCATATAGCCTTTGGCTCATTGATGAAACTTCATATAGCCTTTGGCTCATTGATGAAACTTCATATAGCCTTTGGCTCATTGATGAAACTTCATATAGCCTTTGGCTCATTGATGAAACTTCATATAGCCTTTGGCTCATTGATGAAACTTCATGTAGCTTTTGGCTCATTGATGTGACTTTATGTAGCCCTTGGCTCATTGATGGGACTACATGTAAGATGGCCGTGGCTTAGTGGCTGCGCTCTTGACTCTCCTGTGTTTGTGTCGAGTTTTCAGATGTTTGGTTCCGGTTCGAATTATATTTCACTAATATATTTCACATGTATCCACATCATTCATGACCACATACAGCATAACATAGCATGCAGCAGGTGGCAGATTTATTACATCATACTCATACAACAATTATTCAAGTGAGTGCAATGAGATTACAAACAACACAAGAAATACATCATATCTAAATAGATACACGGAGGTTGTAAGCAAAAAGCTATTGAATATTGCCCCCAACTAATCCAACCTAATTCCCTCCCCTTATCTGCACTCTCAAAAACTCGTCTTCGCGATCGTATTCTGTGCATTCACTCAAACTCAGATCCCCTAAGGCGAGTGATCTTGACATTATACATTCAATCTATTTAACGTATACTCACACACTCAATCGATCTGCGTATACACACACTCTGGAATATATACATCGTTCCCTCTGTGTCCTTCACATACAACACACATTCAGATCTCTTCTAGACACAGGGCGCCCAACACACATCTTATAGAGCGACTGGCCAAGACTCAAAGGTGTATACTGGTTGAGCCACCCTGTATTCCATTCTATCTCACTAACATTCGTCAAACAGCCTATCAATCGCTCTTCTATAAAGTCGGCGAGCTAAACAGACTCCTAGCTAAATGCTCTCTCTCTCTCGCTCTCTCTCTCTCTCTCTCTCTCTCTCTCTCTCTCTCTCTCTCCATGGCCAGTCTGCTTGAGTTAAACTTTATCTAGTATTATAAAGTCTCAAACAGTATCAGAGATGTCCAATCGACCTCTGGAGGATGTCTGCTCCAGCCATCACCTAGTTTGGATCTACCTCCATTTAGTTTTGTTATTGGAACGAATCACTCTGAATTCCTGTCACTCAAAATGTCGCATCAAGCTCTGCTGGCCTCTGTCTGTCACTAATCCCACACTACCCAAATCGGAACACCAGAGTGCTCAGCACCTAGCCCCTACCTGTACTAGACACATTCTTTCCCCCAACCCCCTGTTTTCCTTTGTTGACTTGGTATCGAAACGGTGAGTGACCTTGTCGTTGTGTCGAGACGGAGAGTGACCTTGGCACACATTCAGATACCTTTGTTCTCAGTGTCGCTGACCACATACCCCTGCCCTAAACGCTCATGCTCTGGCTGGAACTGTTACACATGTAGCCCTCGGTTCATTGATAGGACTTCATGTAGCCCTTGGCTCATTGATAGGACTTCATGTAGCCCTCGGCTCATTGGTAGGACTTCATGTAGCTCTCGGCTCATTGATAGGACTTCTTGTAGACCTTGGCTCATTGGTGGGGACTTCATAGTTCCATTGAATCATTAACAGGTCTTATTATCACCCTCACTATGATCCCATTTTATAAATTCTGTGTGGCCATTTTGTCTCAGTCGTGAATCATATGTTGAATATTTCCAGGGCCAAGTCTGAAGACCTGAAGCAGCATCCATTGTTTCACAAGGAGAGATCCTGCGCTGTAAGTTGCTTTATTCATGCCTACCATATCGTGACATCTTGATAAACTTTATGCCATGGTCAGGTGCGAAGAATGATGATAATTTTAGAGTAATCTGAGTCATGAACATAAAGAACAAAATCGTTCACCTGTTCTAAAAATAGAAATCCAGTCAGGGAATGCCGACCTAATTTATGGCAATTGGACTGTGAGGAAAAAAAATAGCTCGCTACTGACTATCTTCTAGAAACCAATTCACCTGATTCCTACGCTGTGTTAACTTAACTTAACGTCTTTATTCTGGTTTAGAAGACTCTGCAGAGTCCTCCTTCTGTGGCAACGCATTCCAAGCATTCACCACTCTCTGACTACAAAAATATTTCTTAATATCTAATCTGGACCTCTCTTTAGTTAATTTGTAGCTTTACCCTCTTGTTCTTGTGGGTGGTTGTATTTTGAAAAACTTGTTATAGTCTAATTTATCCGTTCCTCTGATCATCTTATAAACCTGTATTGTCACCTCGAATTCTTCTCTCTTCTAGACACTGTAGGCCGATTTTTCAGAGTCTTTCCTCATAACTGTAATTCTGGAATCCCACTATTAGCTTTGTCGTTCTTTTTTGTATTCTTTCCAGAATTTATATATCCCCTCTATGGGGACGGCGTGGGCTAGTGGTTAAGTGGCACGGCTCACAATCCGAAGGTGCTGGGTTCAATCCCCATCACATCACCGGCCTTTACCCCGGGGAAGCAAACCCTTAGAATGCAGGAGGAAGCAGACCCTTACATAAAATGCATGCTGAAGTTGAATGCACTGGGCCTACCAGCGCAAAATAAAAACAGCGCAACACACACCGCCTTGGAAATTAGAGAAAATAAGGCGAACGCAAAAAATAAATTAAAAAAATATCCCCTCTATGATAAGGACTCATACACGTGTACACAGTACTCCAATCTAGGTCTAAGTAATGCTTTATACAGTATCATTTCCTTGCTCCTATGTTTAAATTTCCATTAATGACCATTACAATTTCCATTTCTAATTTATTTCACATCTATTTTATGCAAAGGGACGTCTTCTCTAATTCTTCAAAACCTTTTGGGATAGCTCAACCTATCCTGTCTTTTCTAATGCTTCACTATTGACCATAGTTAAAGGTTTCCAAACACTTGGCATTGATAAACCCCCCCTCCAGGGTTGAATGCTTCCCAACACTTGAGATTGATAAACCCCCTCCAGGGTCAAATGCTTCCCAACACTTGAGATTGATAAACCCCCTCCAGGGTCAAATGCTTCCCAACACTTGAGATTGATAAACCCCCTCCAGGGTCAAATGCTTCCCAACACTTGAGATTGATAAATCCCCTCCAGGGTCAAATGCTTCCCAACACTTGAGATTGATAAACACCCTCCAGGGTCGAATGTCTACCAACACTTGAGATTGATAAATTCCCTCCAGGGTCAAATGCTTCCCAACACTTGAGATTGATAAACCCCTTTCAGGGTTGAAGGCTTACCAATACTTGGAAAATGGCTCACAGAACCAACTTTATTGCACCAGGGCGCCCCCATATGTGATATGCGCTCATTCCCGTTCGTTGCTGAAAGTGCAGACGAGACAGAGCATGAGTTCCGTAGCAACCAATACTTGACATTGATACATTGATAAACCCCCCCCCCCCCCCACATCCCCCCCCCCCCAGACTTCCAGAGTTGAAGGCTTCCCAACACTTGGCAATGATAAGCTCCTTTCAGCGATAAATCTTCTTAGAGCACTCGCAACTGCTAAACCTTCTCCAGAGTTGAAGGCTCCCCAACACTTGGTTTGAACCCCCTCCAGGGTTGAAGGGTCCCCAACACTTGACATTGTAAACATCATCCCGGTTGGAAAACTTCCCAACACTTTACATTAGTATACCCACTCTAGGGTTTAGGGCTCCCCAACATTTGACATTGACCCCCTCCATGATTGAATGCCTCCCAACACTTGCTATTATACACCTGTCGGGGTTTGAAGGAAAGGTATCAAAATCTCTTCATATCATCATCATGTCCTGTATCACTCCAGTAAGAGCATAGGGCCACCCATACAACTACCCTCCTCGCAGGATGCCTCCATCAAACTCTTTATGTGCACCTGCTGGGGTGGTTTCTATGGCTCCTTATTTTACTGGATAAAGTTTCAAGCCCCATTGACAACCCTACTTAGTCATCTTTCATAACATTAAAAAAGTGAAAGCTGTGGTGGTAGTGAAGGTTGTTGTTGTTGTTTAATGCCCACAATAAGTAAGTTTACTCTTTTGTGCCACCTGAAAATGAAGTTGTGACGGTTGCAGTAGCTATCCTTGCATCCCGAGCATGCCGATGAAGGTGGACTGTGGTCCTCCAGGCGTTGTGCTATGCTTGGCTTCATCTGCGTGGCGCTCACTACTATACGGATCACATCGATCGATCCACATCTCGTCAGCCAGGCCGCCTTGAATACAGCCTGTTTCCAGGTAGCGCTACATGGAAGAGAAACTGTGGTCTTGGTCAGTGATCATACCAGAGCTGGGACCTGCACAGGGGCATCATCCCCTGTAGAAGTACCGGAAGAATAAGACCAAAAAACCTCAAATTGGGCGAAGCTGAGGAGACAAAAAAACGCATAAAAGAACAAAATATCACCTCAAGAGCGGATCATCCAATCATCAGTATTGACTGAAGGAGGCTATTCAGATTCAGGTACTGATAACTCCCTTGCAAACATGGCTGTCGTTTCACGTCTGTATAGATTGTCGTGTCCATTGTCTTTGCATATTTTACGAATTGTTTGGTGTTTTAGTTTCTTCTGTGTCCCTGATGAAGGCCTTGGATAATTTTGTTTTGTTTCTCGGATCAAGATGCTGAACAATGCATGAGTTGTAGCAGTCAGCGAATCAAAGCTGACTGTTAGTGTCAGGACCATGACCCAGAGCTGCGAAGACCTTCTCCACGTGGTGGTCCTGGATAGAAGGCTGCAACAGGGTAGACTGGCTAAGGAGAACAGGTCGTAGAGGGAAGGCTAACCCGGTACCCAAAAATATCATGCTGAAGTCATGTTGGACCGAAGGGGGCAAATATTGCAGTAAAGCTGTAAACTATGACACAAAATATTCCGTTCTCCGGACTACATCCTGCTACTTGCAAAGCTCTTTTCAGGGCTTGGTAGCGGGATTTTGAGAACGAACAAAGAAGAAGAAGAAGAAGCTTTGTTTCTGTCTCACTGTAGTGTCTGAGTCAGTTCTTAGTCTCAGTTCTTAGTCGACCTGTACTTCTACAGGGGCAGACGCCCCTGTGCAGGTCCCAGCTCTAGTATGGATGTAGCCGGTAGAAGGGTTTCCTGATTAGCGGGCTAGGCTTGAGCAGCTTAATACTCCGCTACATTGGGACAAGCGCTAATGGAGGATGGTTAACCGATGTGCGAGTCCATCTTAATAGACTCAAAAACTAGAGCAAAGTAGACCCGCAGCATGTTAGGTGCCATCTATGCTGCTCTAAACAAACCACCTAACCATGGCCGGTGTTATGCCATGTCACACAGTTAGTCGCCTCTTACGACATGCTCTCTGTGAGGCAGTGGTGCTATTCTTGTCCTTGTCATACACAGAGACCCCGACAGACCACTCCGAGTCAGTACTTATTAAAAAAAATAAAATTGTTCTAGTCAAGCCAGCATGACCTAGGGGTGAAATATCTATTTCACGAAGCCAACACACCAAGTCCTAACTCCACTGTGTCCAGGTTGGCAGACACAGAGTTTTTGTCTTGGTGCGATTGCTCCTCTGCGTACAGGAAGTAATGACAACCTACCATACAGCACACTTGCCAAGAAGCGTGTAACAGCCAAATAGGTGGCGGTTGTAAGAAACGACTTTCTGTTTCTAAGAATCGACGTCACTGCACTCCGAGCATACCCATAGGTGCTCAGTCTCTCTCATAAAATGGCGTAAGGTATGGATGCTGATGGTCCCTGTAGCCGACATTCTGTACAGGACTTGTTTTATCTTTGCCACAGAAGTGTTCAGTTCTTCACTTGTAACCGACCTCTTGTGAGTTCACTTCTGCCATTTATCCTGCGCTGCCTTTTCAATTTTCCTTAGGTGAACTCAAAAAGAGAGTTTCGGCTGTGTACAACAGAGGTCAGATCTGCTGACCTTGAACTTCCAACCTATGAGGAGACAATAGAAAATGGTAAGATGTATTCAGGTTTGGAGGTAGTACCGTAGCAGACACTGCTGTCGGGGATGAAGTTGTATTTGTTGTTGTTGCGAATGCCCACAATGAGTAGGTTTTTCTTCCAGCCGAAGACAGATGTGTCGGACCGAAAGGTGCAAATATTGCAGTCAAGCTGTAAACTAGTGACACACTGCATTTCATTCTCCAGACTACAATCTGCTACTTGCAAAGCCCTGTTCAGGGCCTGGTAGCGGGAGTTTCAGAACGAATGCAGAAGAAGAAGAAGAGTAGGTTTGTACACCCTGAAAAGGACGTATATTTTACCTGACTGTGACTAACATGTCGGATCAGTATATTTTACCTGACTGTGACTAACATGTCGGATCAGTATATTTTACCTGACGATGACTAACATGTCGGATCAGTATATTTTGCCTGACCCTGACTAACATGTCCAATCAGTATATTTTGCCTGACCCTGACTAACATGTCAAATCAGTATATTTTGCCTGACGCTGACTAACATGTCCGATCAGAATGTTGTGCCTGTGTTAGAGACTTCATATCTTCTTCTTCATCGTACGCAGTCAGACAGTAACATTTATTTTTTCGAAAAAAGCAACCGTCATCCTGAGGCTGTCGACACTGCCATAGAGCTTGTCTAGTGTTGCCACTGGTGATGGCCACATCTGCTCTCTCTGGTCCTCGTATGTCGGGTAGTTTTGCAGCAAATGCTCAGCGGTCATTTTCCCGGTACCACACGGGCATTCATCAGTGCCACCTATCTTCAATTTGTTGAATAGGTGGTACCTCAGTCTATTGTGGCCAGTGCGAAGTCTGAAGACCACGACCTGCTCTCTTCTGTTTAACTGGTAATAGGCATCGTTTTTGGTGTAGCCAGTATGTTCTGTTTGCCATTTGGTCATGTATCTAGCTCTAAAAAGCCGTTTTGACTCTTCGTATGTCATACTAGTATCTGGTTGTGGTAGTTTTGCACCTTCTTTTGCCAGTCTGTCTGCCTCCTCGTTGCCTTTGATGTTGCAGTGAGATGGAACCCACTGCACCACTACCCTTTTTGGTGCTGCCTGCTGGCATAGTTGACAGAGTACTGCTCTTAAATCATTAAGTTCAGTATTTTTCTGGCTTTTTAGTGCTGTGACCGTCCAGAGCATCTGTAAGCAGGACTATGTGGCTTTCATTCCTTTTACCTGTCACCATTTCTTCCACTGCCGCCCTCAGTGCCTCTGCGTCCGCTCTGAAATTGCTTGTGTATTTTCCAGTAGCGAATTAAAGTGTTATTTTTCTGCCATTTGGTAGGCTCAGGAATGCTTCTGCCCCTCCGTTCTGTGTTGTGTTTGTTACAGAACCGTGGGTGTATACATGGGTCCAGTCCATGCTTGGGTAGTTTTCCGTTATGTAACTCAGGGTAGTATCTCTTCTTTCTTTTTCAGACTGGCAGTTTTTGTTTCCAATACCTGGTATATTTTCTACCACTTCTGGAAATATATGCTGCCTCCAGGTAGGTTTTCGTACAGTAGGGATGGGCTTTGGTGTTAGTGCGTTCATGGGGTTTTCGTGCATCTTTGCTTTGGCTATTTCTGCAAAGTTTCTTCGCTTTAGTTTCCCATTTCCGAAATTGTTTAGTCTTTGGTGCATTGGATGGTCAGTCAGTCTTCTGAGTTTCTCTGATTGCAGCTGGGCTCTGCAGTCTCTTCTATCGGTCATGGATTTCAGTTTTGTAATCTTTTCAAGTTCTACAATTGGCGTTGACTTCATGCCTCCTGTTATAACTCTCATGGCTTGGTTTTGGAGTTTGCTAACTTTATCGAAGTTCGCCTTCGCTGCTGTTGTCCATGCCGCAATGCCATACTCGAGAACTGGTCTCACTCTCCCAGTGTACAGTTTTTTTCTTTTTTACTTTCGTCTACTCCCCAGCTTGTGCCAGCAAGTTTCCTCATGATTGCCCTTCTTTCTCTGGCTCTCATTCGGTTTCTCTCGATCTGACTTTTCCATATCATGCGCCGATCAAATGTGACTCCCAGGTCGTTTGGGTTGTTGTTTCACTGCAGGTATTTGCCGTTTAGACTTAATTTGGTATTTTGAGGTTTGATTGATAGCGAGAATATTGTACATGTGGTTTTTTCCTCGTTTATTTTGACCAGCCCACTCTTCCAGCGATGTTAGGGCCTGCTGCATCCGATTTCTTACTATGGTGAGATTCTTTTCAGAGGTCCACATAGCCAGATCGTCTGCAAACACTGAGTTATGGACTCTTCTTGGTATATTCTCTGTAATGTCATTTATATACACCAGGAAGAGTGTGGGTGACAGTACTCCCCCTTGGGGTACTCCCTGCTCAAGTGTCACCTTTTTGCTCATCTGCCCTTGTACTTGAACGCTGACCGTTCTGTTTTTGAGGTAGTGGTTGATCCACTTGTACATTTTCCCACAAACTTCACTTCTTCTTAGCTTGACTCTAAGTCCATCTTTCCAGAATTTGTCAAATGCCTTTTCCAGGTCCACCCAAACCGCTACTGTGTGTTTCTGTTCCTGGTAGGCATCTTCTATTTCCTGGGCTATGAGGATGACCTGATCCTCAGTAGATCTGTGCTGTCTAAAGCCTGCTTGCTGTGGAATTAGTATGCGTTTTTCTTCCAGATGCCACATCAGTCTGGTGTTTATCATACGTTCCAACAGTTTGCCGATACAGCTCAGTAGGCTGATAGGCCTGTATCCATTTGGATCTGTTTTGTCTTTTCCTTTCTTTGGTACTGGTACAAGTACTGCGTCTTTCCATGCCTGGAGTACAATACCCCTTTTCCAGCTTTGGTTCAGGACTGATAGCAGTTTCCTCTTTGCTGTTTGGCCCAGCCCCATCAGCATTTCGTTTTTCCGGGAGATTTCCTTTTCTTTAATGTTCTCATGGCCTCTTCCATTTCGTTCATTGTTAATTTTGCCGTCCAATGCTCTTCTGGTGCCATATTGATGTTGTCGTGCCCCTTTTGCTCTTCATTAATGTCCGTATGCTTATCTGCAGGGACATCTATGTGGTTCGCTCTGGCATAGTGTTCAAACAAAGGAGACTTCATATAACTCATCCGTAGCATTTTATCATCTCGGAGCAGTTCCTTCCCTCGTCACCTTTTTTTTAGTGTGAAAAAAATATTAATATGTATGATCAGATACCACGCTAACACAAAAACATAAAATTAACTTATGTTACGACCAAAAGGCCTTCATTAGGGACAACAAACAACAAAAATATGAGCTAACAAACAAATCATAGAGGAAGTGATGAATACATAAAATAGAGAAATGAACATAGGAGGGAGTAAGAAAAGGTACATGTGGATAGCACATGAGATCTCATCACTGGTCTCTTCGACTCGTCCTAGGTAAGATAAGATAGGGGTGAAACAAGTGAGCGTAAGTTGATCAACACCCCGACTTCCGAAAAGAAGACAACTACTATAACTTAACTAGAGAAGAGCAAGTCATCATCTTCAGAACGAGAACTGGGCATAACAGACTCAAGGGTCATCTTTACAACAAAATGAGGATTGGGACAGATGACAAGTACCCATGTGGGGGTGCATACAGTGACCGTGGAACACATCCTGCAAAGCTGCACGCTCAAAGAGAGAACAATACTGGCCTCGTGAGACAGATATAAGACAAAAGCTATATGGAGATAAAACAGCCTTACAAATAATGGTGTCCTTTGTAAGAGAAGCCAGGAACTTGATTTGTTTTGTTGTTTGCGTTCACCTTATTTCTCTATTCCCCAAGGAGGTGTGCGTTGCATGATGTTTTTATTTTGCGCCTGTCGACCCAGCGCATCCGACTTTGGCATGCATTTTATGTAAGGGTCTGCTTCCTACCGCATTTTCTAAGGGTTTGCTTCCCCTGACAACTTTGATCCGAGGATTTTTTTTTTTTTTTGCGTTCGCCTTATTTATCTATTCCCCAAGGCGTGTGTGCGTTACACTGTGGTTTTTATTTTGCGCCTGTCGGCCCAGTGCATCCGACTTCAGCATGCATTTTATATAAGGGTCTGCTTCTTCCTGCATTTTCTAAGGGTTTGCTTCCCCGGGGTAACGGCCGGTGCTGTGATGGGGATCGAACCCATCACCTTCTGGTTGTGAGCCGTGCCACTTAACCACTAGGCCACGTCGTCCCTAACGGGGGATTGAACCCAGTAAACCTTACTGTGAGAGGATGAAATGATATACAGACTGCAGAATTTTATGAAAGGCGTCTTAGAGAATGGAGCAGAAGTATGTACAATCAGTGGGAAAATTGAATCATCAGACTCCACATGTTTGTTATTTCCTGAAAAACACCGATGAGTTTGTCCTGCTGTGCAGTGACATCAGTTCTTGACAGAACATAGCCGAAGACGAATGTGTTGGACCGAAAGGTGCAAGTATCGCAGTCGAAGCTGTAAACTAGCGACATAACGCAATCCATTCTCCGGACTACGTCCTGCTACATGCAAAGCCCTGTACAGGGCTTGTTAGCGGGAGATTGAGAACAAACTCAGAAGAAGAAGAAGAAGAAGAAGAAGACAGAACATAAATTGGAAGCACATAGTTTTTAGAACAAGGTAATGTAAATTAAACTAGTTGTATACAGACTCTGCAGAGTCTTCTAAACCAGTATAAAGATGTTAAGTTGAGTTATAACAAATGAATTGTCTGTTTAATTTCTGAACAGAGTTCAGCGATGACCACCTGTCACAGAGGTCAATGTTGGAGGTGTACTACCTGTGGCGTCTGGCCGGAGGGGAACTTGATCCAGTGTTACGTAAAGCTGGAATGTCAAGGACGAGACCTCCTGTACATCTGCTTCCCTGGTTAGTTTTTGTAGATCTGGTGTTTCTGTTGTTGTTTTTGTGGGGTTGCTGTAGTCGAGAGTTAAGACATTCGCCTCTCAAAGCGATGAACGGAAACGTTGGTGTTCGAATCCTGCGGTTTTCACGCGACCCCTGGTCTCAAATGTGGTAGAGTCTAAGTTAGCTGAGTAGTTTACTTATCTAAAGAGTTACAGCATGTATCCACACCACGACATGACTTCACACAGTAAATAACACATTAAATAACACAGTAAATAACACAGTAAATAACACAGTAAATAACACAGTAAATAACACAGTAAATAACACAGTAAATAACACAGTAAATAACACATTAAATAACACAGTAAATAACACAGTAAATACTAATCTCCACAGTGAGACAAAACAATATTATTTAATAATTGTTAAAACAAAATAATATTAACAACAAATAAAAAACAAAGTACATCTAAACTAAATAATGATTATATATATATATATATGGGGATTCTGTGGCGAAGTGGTTAAGCCTTCGGCTTCGTGATCAGGTGGTGTGGGTTCGACTCTGGACTACGCCGTCTATTTCACGGGTGCTTGTTGCGAAGCCGCCTGCATCTCGTAGTCGCTCCCTAGACGTCTTGTCCATGACTTGCCACTGGGGTCGGGCGGCTCGAGACGAGAGAGTGAGGATAAAAAGTAGCGCAGAACCGTCAGCACGCCAGATTCTTTTTGAAAAATATTTGACCTAATTAATTTTCTTAATTAGTCACCATGGTAGTCGTTTTTCAAAATTTTTAATTTTAATGTTTGTTTGTCAATAAATATGATTTTCTGGCGTGTAGACACACAATAGGATAACAAACATGTGGGTGTTATTGTTGTTGTTGTGTGTTTGTTAGTTTTTGAGATACAAAAAGATGAAGTTGAAAATTTATGAAAATCTCAGAAAATATTTGGGCTCGACCACTAGGCCTAGTCGCTTCGATAGAAAACCATGGAAACCATAACAACGTATCGATACTGTGTTTACAATATCGACACAACTGTTAGTTTCCAATTCAAACGTAGTTCTTTCATTTAAACTAACAAAATTAAAAAATCTACTCGATAAAGATCTTTCCCAACAACCTACTTCCCCTTTCGCAAAAAGTCGGCTTGCTCCAAACGGCGTATACAAAATTAAAACTGTTCAAAAGCCATTTGTAATCGAACATACGATACTTTAACCGGCAAAATATCGTGTATATATGGAGCATGTATTCAGCAGTAAAAAATGGCTGTTGGGAGTGACTCCGTATAAAAAAAAAAATTTTTTTTCCGTACACCGTTTTTGTAGGCCTAGTGTGTCGGCTAGCACTCGACCATGGCGTGCTAAAGGTTAATCCTTACTAAAAATAGCGCTAGCAAAATAAATTATGCCATCATTGTCTACGATGGACGACGGCCTTGCCTTAAAAAAAAATATATATATATAAAACTACAATAGGAGGCTTTTTGGCTGACTTTTTTAAGTACCGGGTTTGCCTTCCCACTACGATCCCTATCCCTTGACCAGACTACACTAGTGACTAGTGCAGCCTGTATCCAGGGCCGTCATGTATGGGTGGAAAAGGGTCTTGGTAAGCTCTAGTTCCCTGATGCAAGCAGCCAGCTAGGAGTCACTGATTGCAGCCAGCTAGGAGTCACTGATTGCAGCCAGCTATGAGTCACTGATTGCAGCCAGCTAGGAGTCACTGATTGCTGCCAGCTATGGTTCACTGATTGCAGCCAGCTATGAGTCACTGATTGCTGCCAGCTATGAGTCACTGATTGCAGACAGCAATGAGTCACTGATTGCAGCCATCAATGAGTCACTGATTGCAGCCATCAATGAATCACTGATTGCAGCCAGCAATGAGTCACTGACTGCTGCCAGCTCATGCAATGTGCTGCATCTTGGCCACCTCTCTCCAGCTCAGGTCCTGGGACCAAAGTTCATTTTCAGTCTCTTTCTCGGGTGTTTCTTGGTCTACCTCTCTTCCTCTTCCCCTGTGGATTCCATGTCAGGGCCTGTCTGGCCACATTTGATGGTGCTTTCCGTAGCGCGTGTCCTGTCCAAGCCCATTTCCCGCGTTTGATCTGCCGCTCCACTGGTTGTTGTTGGTTCCTTTCCCATAGGCCTCCATCCCTCACCATGTCTTGCCAGCCTGCCCCCACTATTCTCCGTAGGCATTTATTAACGAACGACTGGCGTTTCCTCTGTATTGCCTTTGTTGTTCTTCGAGTTTCTGCTCAGTACAGGCTACAGTACTGACTATCACTTTATCTTCTTCTTGTTCATTTTCTTTCTCTTCCTTCTTCTTCACCTTTTTTTTCTTTTTCTACTTTTTCTTCTTAATATTTTTCTGCCTCATCCTTATCACTATTCATCTTCTTCTTCCGTTTCTTCTTCTTCTTTGTCTTTATTATCTTATCTTTTTTGATGATCGTTTTTTTCTTCTTCTTCTTTGTCCTTATCATCTTATCTTTGTTAGTATTCTTGTTCTCCTTTGTTCTTTTCACCTTTTCTTTTGTGATCTCCTCTTCTTCTTCTTTGCCCTAATCACCTTCTCATTGTTAATCTCCAGTTATGGAATCATCGACGGTGAACTCTTTGGACAAGACAGAGATCACGCTGAGCTGTTAAATAACACAGTTGTTCTCCTTTCTCAAGAACAGCTGAGATTTGTAAGTTGTCTATGTTATTCCCTCTACTTGGGATCAAGATGCTGAGCAGCGCATGAGCTGCAGTGGTCAGCGACTCGTAGCTGACTGTAATTGTCAGGGCCAGCGAACCAAAGCTGCCAAGACCCTTCTACACCTCCACGCGGTGATCCTGGATAACAGGCTGCAGCAGGGCAGACTGGCTAAGGAGAAGGGATCGAAGAGGGAATGCTAACCCGGTATTCAAAAAATGCTTGCTGAAGTCGGATGTGTTGGACCGAAAGGTGCAAATATCGCAGTCAAGCTGTAAACTACGACACAACGCATTCCGTTCTCTAGACTACATTCTGCTACTTAAGCCCTTTCAGTTTTTGGTAGTGGGAGATTGAGAATGAACGAAGCCAAGCCAAGTCATTCCCTCTACTTGAACTCATGTTGTTTAATTAGCATAACACTGATTCTGTATATTATAACATACCACTGATTCTATATAATATAGCATACCACTGATTCTGTATATTATAACATACCACTGATTATATATAATATAGCATACCATTGATTCTATATAATATAGCATACTATTGATTCTATATAAAATAGCATACCACTGATTAAATGTAATATAGCATGCCATTGATTCTGTATTATATAGCATACCACTGATTCTGAATAATATAGCATACCACTGATTCTGTATTATTTAACATACCACTGATTCTGTATAATATAGCATACCACTGATTCTGTATAATATAGCATACCACTGATTCTGTATAATATAGCATACCACTGATTCTGTTTATTATAACATAAGATAGCATAGTTAGAAACAGCAGAAAAATATGATTTATTTTTGTTTTCTACATTTAGAGACTGAGAGAGATTCCTGCCACTTCCTACTACCCACTTCTTGAGGATGAGTAAGTTGGTGATTGTGTCCATTTGTAGTACAGTATCTCTCTTTTGCTCTCTCTCACTTTCTCTCCCTATCTTTCTCTCTCTCTCATCCTCTCTATCTCTCTCTCTGCCTCTCTCTCTTTCTCTCTCTTTCTCTCCCTCTCTCTCTCTCTCTCTCTATTTCTCTCTCTCTTTCTCCTCTCTCTCCCTCTCTCTCCCTTAGTCTCTCTTTCTTTCTCTCTCTCTTTCTCTCCCTCTCTCTCTTTCTCTCTCCATGTCTCTCTCACTTCCTATCTCTCTTTCCCAAGACAACATACGGTTGTAAAACATGGAGCCAAGCTTTAAAGAAGACCATCGTGTCGTTTGAGTAAAAATATTATAGAAAAGTTCTCAGACTACCACAGGGATCAAGGTGCTGAGCAACGCATGAGCTACAGTGGTCAGCGACCCATAGCTGACTGCTAGCATCAGGGCCAGCGAAATAGAGCTGCCAAGACCCTTCTACACCTCCACACGGTGATCCTGGATAACAGGCTGCATCAGGGCAGACTGGCTAAGGAGAAGGGATCGAAGAGGAAATGCTAACCCGGTACTAAAAAAATGCTTGCTGAAGTCGTATGTGTTGGACCGAAAGGTGCAAATATCGCAGTCAAGCTGTAAACTATGACACAACGCATTCCGTTCTCTGGACTACATTCTGGTACTGAAGCCTTTTTAGGGTTTGGTAGCGGGAGATTGAGAACGAACGAAGCCAAGCCATGTCAGACTACCACGAACTGACAAAAAAGAAGAATGCAGATATTCTACCAGAGTTGTGCATAGAAGAGAACTGGTTCATAAATTCCATCATGAACAGAAAATTGAAATATTTTGACCACAACAAAAGACACAACGGTCTTGACAGAACGATAATTTGGGGGTATGGTGCTGGGCAAGAGAGGCAGAGGCAGACCAAGACGGCGATGGCACCAGGATGTCAAGGAATGCTTGGGCATGACTCTGGAACAGGATGGAGATTTGGCAAGAGATTGATTTACTTTCAGACGAACTGTGATGGAAACGTTGTTCTGTGAAGGACATGCCATATGATGATGATGTATTAAAAGCATCCACTATACACAGACTCAGGGGGCGGTCGCAAAATTTTCTTAAAATTTACCCTCACATAAGTTATAAATGTGGGCGCCAAGTATAAAAATGTTTACAAGCTCTGCTCTAGACCATCTTGTGGAGTCATAAGATGTCAGAGGAAAGCTACTAAATCAAAGAAGAGCGGCGAAGATGGTGCCCTACCGGCTGCGGGTCTATATTGCTCTGGTGTTTTAGTTTATTATGGATGCCACCAGGCCACGGATTTGATTGGAATTCACACTAGTCGACAACTCAAACGTGTTGTTGTTTTCCATTTGGACTGGTTAATTGTTTGATTTTTGTGTTTTCTTCTATCTGATTATCCTGGTCTGGACATCGGCTATTTGAATAGCACTACGCTTAAACCTGTGTTGTATTTCACAGTCTAATTCACACGGCTGAACTTCACCAGATTGCCCTAGCTTCAGATGTCTGTTTTGGTGTGACTGTGAAATTTAGACATGACTATAATGGACTAGAACATGGTCTGGGAGAGATGCCCAGCATGCTGAGTCATGTCCCTACGACCTCTTGCGGTTGTGACAAAGGCACCACACACAATGATAGATATCCCCTTTCAATGCCTTGCGAGATACCTGTTTACAGGAGAGACTTCGGGAGAAAACCCTGATGAAAAATCTGCATTCTGTGTTATTACTAGTCATCTTGATAAACATCTTGCCACTGCCTAAGCGTAGCTCAAGACAAGAGAGTGAGGTTAACAGTGAGGTTGGCGCAATTTCTTCCTCACTTTAATCCAAATCATCGCGCAAGTCACCCATTTCAGCGGCACAGCAAAAGAAAACACTGTCCACACGGCTGAACAACGAGAGTGGTCTTCATCAGATGTGATGGACAAACATCACTAACTCAAACAAGAGGAGATTTAAACATTGGTCGAGTTCTTAGTTCTTAGTTGGCCTGTACTCCTACAGGGACAGATGCTCCTGTGCAGGTACCAGCTCTGCTATGATCTGGATGTAGCTAAGAGAAGGGTGTCCTGCTTAGCGAGCTAGGCTCGAGCAGCTTAATACTCCTCTGCAATGATTGCAACAATTGCTTACAGAGGGTGGTTAACCAATGTGCGAGTCCATCTCAGTAGACTCAAACATTAGAGCAGAGTAGACCTGCAGCCTGTTAGGCGCCATCTATGCTGCTCTAAACAAACCACCTAATCATGGGCGGTGTTATGCCATGTCACACAGCTAGTCGCATCTCACAACATGCTCTCTACAAGGCAGTGGTGCTATTCTTTGTCATCCACAAAGACCTCGGAAGCCCACTCGGATTTCATCACGGAAACAAGTCTGGTGTTGTAAACATCAAAGATACTTTTTCTTCTTCTTCTTCATGCACTTTGTTCAGAGAAAGCAGCGGTCATCCTGAGGTTGTCGACACTGCCATAAAGCTTATCTAGTGTTGGCACTGGTGATGGCCACATGTGCTTTCTCTGGTCCTCGTATGTCGGGTAGTTTTGCAGCAGATGTTCAGCGGTCATTTTCCCTGTACCACAGGTGCATTATTCTGTAGCACCTATCTTCAGTTGGTCAGGCCAGGTCAGGTCATCCCATAACCGGTGAGGTCGTTGGGGCACACATGAAGACATCGTCACAAGTCCACGCCATCCCTCTCTGTCAGATGCCGCTGCCTGTGACTCTTCTGGTCGGAGACTGGTCCATTCTTTTATGTTGTCCTCCCATCTCTTTTTGGGCCGGCCTCTTCGTTGTCTGCCATGCACCTTCCCGTGGAGGATTGTGTTTGCAAGACCATTTGATCTCGATATGTGACCGTACTAAGTGAGTTTCTTTCTTTTGACAGTTGCCAAGAGATCTTCGAAAGGCCCTATTGCCGTTGTAATTCTATTTCGGATTTCCTCGTTTGTAACTTGATCTTTGTACGTGACGTTTAAAAGTTTTCTGAAACATCTCATCTCCAAGGCCTGTATCCTTCGTTGAAGGTCAGCTGTAACTGTCCATGTCTCACACGCATAGAGAAATATTGACAGGACCAGTGTACGCATTAATCTGATTTTCGTGCATAGTGCTAACCGTTTATCTTGCCAGATTTTGTTAAGCCGTGCAAGCGCCGCTATTGTCTGTGCTATTCTGGCCAATACTTCACATTTTGATCCTCCATCAGTGATCCTTCATCAGTGATCCTTCATCAGTGATCTTCAGTTGATTGAATAGACACACCAATGATACAATCACAATAACAAAAATAAGAATACCACTGCAACCTCTAGGCAGACGCAAATTTCAGCAAATGGTGAAGGGTGTGGACACTGTTGTTCCTGTAGCTCCCTGTGTACATACTCCTGATCCTCACCTCCTCAGGCATCCTTTCCCATTGAACCCACACCTACCATAAAATCTTGCAATCGTGTACAATACGCACACTTGATTTAGCCCAATATTTTTTTGCAAAATGAAAGTGTGTGTATAATACATACCATTATTTCAACAGACACTGAGAACGCCGTGGTAAATTGACATAGCTCACAAACCAAAGGTGCTGGGTTTGCTACCCAATCACAGCACCGGCCATTACCCCGGGGAAACAAACCCTTAGAAAATGCAGGAAGAAGCATACCCTTAGAAAATGCAGGAGGAAGCATACCCTTAGAAAATGCAGGAGGAAGCATACCCTTAGAAAATGCATGAGGAAGCATACCCTTATATAAAATGCATGCACCGGTTCGGCAGGCGCAAAATAAAAACATAGTGTAACGTATACCGCCTTGGAGAATAAAGAAATAAGGTGAATGCAATAAAAATAACCCAAAAAACTAAAACCATGGCACATTCAATTTCGCACCATTTTCACTGTCAAATTGTGACAACGTAGACATGGTCACGCACGGTCATTCGACGCAGCGGGCCCTGGTCGCCTAAGCGTACTATTATTATTATTATTACACAAGAAACATTGGTGTAGCAACCTGTAAACTATCACTTTGTTATCTTTATTCTTACTTAGAACTTAGAATTCTGGTATTCAAACTGGCAGGTAGTCAAATGCTATCTGTAGTACGTTTTTTTGCAATTTTACTTCAACTTTTTTCTTGAATTTGAAAAACAAATGTGAGGCATTATTTTCTGAGCAACCCTCGTATCTTGCAGATCCAAGCCAATCGAGACTCAGCAACCACCGGCAACTGCAGGTAATGGGGAAATGACAAGTTCGGCCACACTACCACTTGTCATCAGAGAGAAGGATATAGAATACCAGGCAAGTACTTCCTTTCCCGAGATGAGGTTGGTCGAGCAGTTAGGATAGTGTTTCTTCTTCTTCTTCTGGGTTTGTTCTCAATCTCCCACTACCAAGCCCTTAACAGGCTTTGCAAGTAGCAGGATGTAGTCCAGAGGACGGAATTACATGGCATTGGGTCGAAGGGCGAGAGCTGCTGGATCCATAACACGTCCCAGAGAAAAGACAAGAAACACAGAGAGCCACAAGAAACACAGAGAGCAGCAAGAAACACAGAGAGCAACAAGAAACACAGAGAGCAACAAGAAACACAGAGAGCAACAAGAAACAGAGAGCAACAAGAAACACAGAGAGCAACAAGAAACACAGAGAGCAACGTAGAAACACAGAGAGCAACAAGAAACACAGAGCAACAAGAAACACAGAGATCAACATTGTAGCTATGCCCTCGTAAGATGATCAGAGGAATCGATAAATTAGACTAAACAAGTTTTTTAAAATACAGCCACCTACAATAACACGAGGGCATAGCTACAAGCTGATTAAAGAGAGGTCCAGGTTAGATATTAGGAAATATTTTTTTAGTCAGAGAGTGGTATCTGCTTGGAATGCATTGCCAGGGGAGGTAGTGGAGGCAGGGACAGTTAATGCATTTAAGAATAAACTGGATGCGCATAGATTTTAGAGCAAGGTGATGTAAATGTAACTGGTTGTATACAGACTCTGCAGGGTCTTCTAAACCAGTATAACGATGTTAAGTTAAGTTAAGTGTTATTGTAGGTGGCTGTATTTTAAAAAACTTGTTATAGTCTAATTTATCGATTCCTCTGATCATCTTATAAACCTGTATTAAGTCACCACGAATTCTTCTCTCTTCGAGACACTGTAGGCCGGTTTTTCTGAGTCGTTCCTCATAACTGTAATTCTGGAATCCCACTATCATCTTTGTCGCTCTTTTTTGTATTCTTCCCAGCATATTTATGTCCCCTCTATGATAAGGACTCTATATCTGTACACAGTACTCCAATCTAGGTCTAACTAAAGCTTTATACAGTTTGACGATCACTTCCTTGCTCCTATGTTTAATATTTCTTTTTATCATACCTAACATTGCATTTGCCTTTTTCACTGCTACCTTAACTTGCTCTTAACTGCTTTTAAGGCCACCATTAAAGCAGGAAATGGAGTCTACATAGAGTATCCAGACAGAACATCTGATGAGCTGTTTGAAGTCTGTGGGGAGATATATTCAAATTATGAGGCAGAAATAACAGTATTGGAAGTAACACCGCACCACTTGAGGATTGTATTTGATGCTTTCATATCAAAAGCCCAAAGCATCGTGATCTTTACAGACTCATTATCTGCCCTTCAAGCTCTGGAAGACGGTGGTCACTGTAGGCCTGAACTTACCCAAATATCTCTAGATGCCAACCAACTTCTCACATCCGATGAAGTCAGAATAGTTATACAATGGATCGCTGGTCACTCAAATACACGGTCAAGGCAGACAGACTAGCTAAGAAGGGGTCAAGAACAACAATACAGACCAACAACAATACAGACTTCTGGAACAACTACTGAAGACTGCGAACAAAGCGACCTAGCTGAATAGATGGGCAATGGGAAATACTGGGAGAGAAATCTACAAACTTATGGCCGTTCCAAATCCCAAAGACAACATCAACCTCCTGAAAAGGAGAGACCAAAGCACCATTTTCTGACTTCGCATTCCACACATACAACTTAACAGCCACATAAACAGAATCCAACCAGAACATACTCCAGAGTGCCGGCTCTGCATACATCTCTATGAAACTGTTGAACATCATCTTTTTGAATGTTTGGCGCTTGCTGGTGTTGGGAAAGAGTTTCTTCCTCCGAGGCCAGACAAATGGAATACTCTGTATGGAACTAAACAACAGCTTACAAACACTTGCAGATACCATTATATGGCATTGGGCCAAAGGCAGGAGCCCATAGGTTGCTGGATCAATAACCAGCAAACCAGCCACTCAAACTCTACCACTCATATTCTACCACTCAAACTCTGCAACTCAAACTCTGCAACTCAAACTCTGCAACTCAACCTCTACCACTAAAACTCTACCACTCAAACCCTACCACTCATCCTCTACCACTCAGACTCTGCAACTCAAACTCTACCACTCAAACCCTACCACTCAAACTCTACCACTCACTCTACCACTCAAACTCTACCACTCACTCTACCACTCAAACCCTACCACTCAAACTCTACCACTCAAACCCTACCACTCAAACCCTACCACTCAGACTCTACCACTCAAACTCTGCAACTCAGACTCTGCAACTCATCCTCTACCACTCAAACTCTACCACTCAGACTCTACCACTCAAACTCTACCACTCAAACTCTACCACTCAGACTCTACCACTCAGACTCTACCACTCAAATTATACCACTCAAACTCTACCACTCAAACTCTACCACTCAAACTCTACCACTCAAACTCTACCACTCAAACTCTACCACTCAAACCCTACCACTCAAACTCTACCACTCACTCTACCACTCAAACTCTACCACTCACTCTACCACTCAAACCCTACCACTCAAACTCTACCACTCAAACCCTCCACTCAAACCCTACCACTCAAACCCTACCACTCAGACTCTACCACTCAAACTCTACCACGCAGACTACCACTCTGCTACTGGGATTCTATCACTAAAACTCCGCCACTGAGACTACCACTAAAACTCTACCACACAGACTCTACCACTCTGCTACTGAGACACTGACTGTGAATGTACCAGATCTAAATGAGCCAATTTTGGCGTGGGTGTGTTCTCCACAGTTTCACAGGATAATCCTGTACGAGAGACTCCTGACAGCATACCCCTTCAAGAGACCATACGTTTGGAGGGAGGCTAGGATTGACATACCACCATTAGTCAGGGCCAATGTGTGGGCAGCTCTGTTGGAGGTTGAGGTGAGTGCCATTTATAGATGATTGGTTGAGGTGAGTTCCATTTATAGATGATTGGTTGAGGGGAGTGCCATTTATAGATTATTGGTTGAGGTGAGTGTCATTTATAGATGATTGGTTGTGGGAAATGTCATTTATAGGCGATTGGTTGAGGTGAGTGTCATTTATAGATGATTAGTTGAGGTGAGTGTCATTTATAGATGATTGGTTGAGGTGAGTGCCATTTATAGATTATTGGTTGAGGTGAGTGCCATTTATAGATTATTGGTTGAGGTGAGTGCCATTTATAGATTATTGGTTGAGGTGAGTGCCATTTATAGATTATTGGTTGTGGCAAATGTCATTTATAGATTATTGGTTGAGGTGAGTGCCATTTATAGATTATTGGTTGAGGTGAGTGCCATTTATAGATTATTGGTTGAGGTGAGTGTCATTTAACTTAACGTCTTTATACTGGTTTAGAAGACCCTGCAGAGTCTGTATACAACCAGTTACATTTACATCACCTTGTTCTACAAGCTATACGCATCCAATTTATTCTTAAATGCATTAACTGTCCCTGCCTCCACTACCTCCCCTGGCAATGCATTCCAAGCATTCACCACTCTCTGACTAATAAAATATTTCCTAATATCTAACCTGGACCTCTCTTTAGTCAACTTGTAGCTTTGCCCTCTTGTTATTGTGGGTGGCTGTATTTAAAAAAAACTTGTTATAGTCTAATTTATCCGTTCCTCTGATCATCTTATAAACCTGAATTAAGTCACCACGAATTCTTCTCTCTTCGAGACACTGTAGGCCGGTTTTTCTCTTTCCTCATAACTGTAATTCTGGAATCCCACTATCAGCTTTGTCGCTCTTTTTTGTATCCTTTCTAGCATGTTTATATCCTCTCTATGATACGAACTCCACACCTGTACACAGTACTCCAATCTAGGTATAACTAAAGCTTTATACAGTTTGACGATCACTTCCTTGCTCCTATGTTTAATATTTCTTTTTATCATACCCAACATTGTATTTGCCTTTTTCACTGCTACCTGAACTTGCTCACTCACCTTTCTTGTATGATCTATTAAAACTCCTAGGTCCATTTCCTTATCTATCTTTCTAATATTGTTCTCTCCCATTCTGTAATTATGTTCCATATCGGATCTACACGTTATTATTTATAGATGGTTGGTTGTGTGGCTTTTATTTATGGATGATTGGTTAGCTCTGGCTCGCTAACCCTAAGGAAAGCAGTCTCTTGCCTCTGTTAGCTTATTCACTGTGCTGTATCTTCAGCCTCAACTGTCTGTTTCAGTGCTGTTCCTATCATTTTTAACATTATCTGTCCAGTGTATTCCAGTTCGTCCTCTTTTTCTTCTTTCTGGGACTGTACCTATTAGTATAACCAAGATTGTGTCTAACCTGCTGTGGTCTAGTCTTATTCTCATGTTTTAGTCTATTAAGCATGTGGCCAAGCCACAGATTTGACTTGAATTCCCACTAGTTGACGACTTACACTTGTGTCCACGGAAACGTGTTTTCCATTTGTATTAGTTAGCTCGTTCATTTTGTGGTGTTTTTCCCTTCAATTATCCTGGCATGGTCTTCGGCTATTTGCTTTAGTATTTCGGTTATCCTGTGTCATATTTCCATGGTCCAGTGCACCCGGCTGAACTTCACAAGATTGGTGCCATGTTTGCTGACAATGCGTTTTTGGTGGGGCTGGGAAATGCACACACGGGCCAATAAAGGACTAACACATATCCTTGGAGAGATTGGACCCTGCCTGGTTAGCAACATGCCCATACCACATCGCTCACACGGTGAGTGATGTTGTCGAGAGGTAAGGTACTCACTTCTCAAAGTGATGAACGGAAACGGTGGGCGATAAGATCCCGCAAGTTTTAAGCGAGTCCTGGTTTCAAGGAAAACAGGACGAGAGCGCCTGCATCCTGAGTTATCTCGACTTATGTCTTATTTAATCTTGACAAATGACTGTACCATTGGAGCTTGCCTGTTTATTCATATAGACGGAGCGAACCAGAGCTGCCAAGACCCTTCTACACCTCAACGCCGTGATCCTGGATGACATGCTTTAACAGAGCAGACTGGCTAAGCAGAAGGGATCGGCAAAGGAAGGCTAACCTGGTACCCAAAATTACTTGCTGAAGTCAGATGTGTTGTAAATATCGCAGTCAAGCTGTAAACTATGACACAATCCATTCCGTTTTCCGGAATACATCCTGCTACTTACAAAGCCCTTTTTAGAGCTTAGTAGCGGGAGTTTTGTTGTTGTTGTTGTTGTTTTTTATTGCGTTCGCTTTATTTCTCTAATCCCCAAGGCGGTGTGCGTTGCACTGTGGTTTTTATTTTGCGCCTGTTGGCCCAGTGCATCCGACTTCAGCATGCATTTTATGTAAGGGTCTGCTTCCTCCTGCATTTTCTAAAGGTTTGCTTCCTCGGGGTAACGGCCGGTGCTGTGATGGGGATCGAACCCAGCACCTTCGGATTGTGAGCCGTGCCACTTAACCACTAGGCCACGCTGTCCCCTTTAGCGGGAGTTTAAGAATGAACAAAAAAAGAGGAAGAAAAAGAATTTGCTTGAAGCATCTTGTCTTCATTGCTTACATTTGTGATTTTCAACGATTTAACTCCAGAAAACTGCTAATATAAATTTTCTTATAGACCCGACTTGCACCTGGTCGCCCCAATATTACCTCAGTCCCATTCATTGTTAAAAGTGCTGACGACAGAACGCAAATTCCGTAGCTCCCGTGGCGGCTCAGAAATTTTCTGCGGACTTTGCCAGGTTCTTCTGCGTTCAGGCTACCATGCCTGTAGATGCACGTGTCCTATTTTTTTTCTGCACTGTAGCTAACACTCCGTCTTTGACAAACCGGGTTGTGTTATGTATTCTGGGTTGTCTCCCATAGCCTTTCCATCTCTCGGTGGGGCCTGCAAGGCAGCAGGTTGGTTTGTTTGCCAAGGTTTCCTTACCCGTGGTTAGAGCTTATAGCGGCTCTTGCTTGCTAGAATGTACCCGTCATAGGACATGTGGGGTATTTCAGTGGGGTCAACAGTGCCACCTGTTGTCCCACCACATACTGCTGGGATACATTGCTCTTTGGCCCGGAACTGCTTATTCATCCAGTTATAACTGGCTTAGATCACAGCCGACACACCATATCTGGGGGTTGTTCCACCATCCGCCACCTGTGGACGCACCTTGTTGGGGTAGGTCGCCTCTGTCCTCCAGGCTAGGTACCCATTTACAATTGGGTTGATTGGAAGAAGCAGCTATACAATGATAAGCTCCCCATAAAACTGATTACAACGGGATTCGAACCTGTTTTATTAGAATCATAAACCAAGCTTCCTAGACCACCGAATCTTCGAACTATTAATAATGTAAGGGGGTCTCTGAATTAACACACACATTATGGAAAGGAAGACTAACGTCTTTTCAGCCAAAACATACTGATCAGACATGTTAGTCAGGTTCAGGCACAACATACTGATCAGGCATGTTAGTCAGGTTTAGGCACAACATACTGATCAGACATGTTAGTCAGGTTCAGGCACAACATACTGATCAGACATGTTAGTCAGGTTCAGGCACAACATACTGATCAGACATGTTAGTCAGGTTCAGGCACAACATACTGATCAGACATGTTAGTCAGAGTCAGGCACAACATACTGATCAGACATGTTAGTCAGGTTCAGGCACAACATACTGATCAGACATGTTAGTCAGGTTCAGGCACAACATACTGATCAGACATGTTAGTCAGGTTCAGGCACAACATACTGATCAGACATGTTAGTCAGAGTCAGGCACAACATACTGATCAGACATGTTAGTCAGGTTCAGGCACAACATACTGATCAGACATGTTAGTCAGAGTCAGGCACAACATACTGATCAGACATGTTAGTCAGGGTCAGGCAAAATATACTGGACAAGACCCTCAACTTGGCTTCCTCGTAGCCCTTCCTGAAAACGGGCTGATTTCATGGCAGCCTGGCTAACAAGGTGAGGGATTGACATGGATCCCCGTATTAGTGAGCGACATGCAGATGAGGCCAAGCATAGTACAACCGCCTGGATTTTCTCGGTCCACCTTCATCAGCACACACAGGATGTGAGGAAAGCTGCGACAACCCGCCACTTAACGTCCTTTTTAGGGTGCACAAAAGAGTAATTCTACTTATTGTGGGCATTCTTCTTCTTGTTCTTCGTTCTCAATCTCCCGCTACCAAACCCTGAAAGGGCTTAAGTAGAAGTAATGGAGTCCAGAGAACGGAATGCGTTGTGTCGTAGTTTACAGATTGGCTGCGATATTTGTACCTTTCGGTCCAACACATCCGACTTCAGCAAGCATTTTTTGAGTACCGGGTTAGCATTCCCTCTTCGATCCCTTCTCCTTAGCCAGTCTGCCCTGCTGCAGCCTGTTATCCAGGATCACCGCGTGGAGGTGTAGAAAGGTCTTGGCAGCTCTGGTTCGCTGGCCCTGACGCTAGCAGTCAGCTATGGGTCGCTGACCACTGCAGCCCATGTGCTTCTCAGCATCTTGATCCCCATTGTGGGTATTCAACAACAACAATACAATCTCTGTCAATATTATAATGGGCCCCAGGTTAAGGACCCGTGCATTAATTTGTATGTTTGTAGCGAAGTGGTTAAGCCGTCGGCCTCGTGATCAGGTGGTGTGGGTTCGACTCCGGACTCCGCCGTCTTTTTCATGGGTGCTTGATACAGAGTCCCTTGCATCTCGTAGTTGCCCCCAAGTCGTTTTGTCCGTGACTCGCCACTGGGGTCGTGTGGCACAAGACGAGAGAGTGAGGATAAAAAGTAGCGCAGTTAATCCTTACTAAAAATAGCGCTAGCAAAATAAATTATGCCATCATCGTCTACGATGGACGGAGGCCTTTACCTAAATGGGCCCCGGGTTAAGGCCCCCTGCATTAATTTGTATGTTTGTCGCCTAATCTGGTTGTAACACATTTTCTGTTTTGGTTCTTCTAACAGGGAGATACAGAAGGTGCTTACAACTCTGTGGACAAGGAGACTCCAACAACAACTGACAGACAGGTGTGTTATAAGAGAGAATAGTTTAGATAGATCAGGAGTGTGCCTAGCTGAACAAGACATCCCATTTGAGATCCTAAGGGGTTATTAAGGGGTTTGTTACTTACTTACTTCCCCTGTCATGGTGTGACTTACTTCCCCTGTTCTGGAGTGACTTACTTCTCCTGTTCTTGAGCGACTTACTTCCCCTGTCCTGGAGTGACTTACTTCTCCTGTTCTGGAATGAGTTACTTCCCTTGTCCTTGAGTGACTTACTTCTCCTGTCCTTGAGCGACTTACTTCCCCTGTCCTTGAGCGACTTGCTTCCCCTGTCCTTGAGTGACTTACTTCCCCTGCCATGGAGTCACTTACTTCCCCTGTCCAAGCACCACGTCATAGAGTATGCATCCAGTATTCAGTGACATGGATTGCCTTTACATTTTCCTCCAGCATGTTGTACCTTTTGCATGTTTGCTGGAGGTTGGGGCAGGTTATCAGGGGATCTGGCTACTATATTGAAACTCAGTCACATGTGTCATCATCTGTGTATCCCCATCGTTTCATATTCCTCTTGCACCGTGATACACCAGTTCGGAGTCTGTTCAGCGACTTCCATGTTGTGTATGGTAGATGATGTCCGGGGGCAAATCAATCAAATCAATCCAGCAGCACCCAACCCAACTCGCTGGTTCAAAGTTTCCACATGTTACCGACACAATGAGAAAGTGCTGTCATTTGATAGGACACACATTAAGGAAAGCATCTAATAGCATTACAAGACAGTCACTGTTCTGGAGTCCCCAGGGAAAGAGAAGTAGAGGCAAAACAAAGCATTTAAGGAGAAGAGAGCTTGAAACAAACGTAAAAAGCGACAGGGAAGGTGTGGACATGACTGGGATGGGTAGCACAGGGCAAGAAGATTTGCAAGTATTTGTTGACCACCTATGCTCAACAGGGAACTAAAATGTTTTGATTGATTTGACTACTAAATCAATGTTTTTGGGGGGTTTTGAGATTCCAAAGATGCAGTAAATGAGCTGACAGCAGCCAGCGAATCACAGCTGACCAAGACTCTATTCCACCTCCAGGTGGCAGCCCTAAAAACAAGCCTCACGAATGTAGTCTGGCTAAGGTATAGGGATCGCAGAGGGAAGTCAAACCGAGTACCCAAAAAAGCTAGCTGAAATCGGATGTGTCGGTATGTAAGGTGCATATATCGCAACCTCACTGTAAACTACGACACAATGCCTTTTTCAGGACGAACGCTGAAGAAGAAGATGATAGTGGGATTCCAGAATTACAGTTATGAGGAACAACTCAGAAAAACCGGCATACAGTGTCTCGAAGAGAGAAGAATTCGTGGTGACTTAATACAGGTTTATAAGATGATCAGAGAAATCGATAAATTAGACTATAACAAGTTTTTTTTTAGCACTCCAATGTCCGATCCCTTCTAACCAACTCGGCCTACAAAAACAGTGTGCGTAAAAAATCTTTTTTTTTTTTAACGGAGTCACTCCCGACAGCCATTTTTTACTGCTGAATACGCCCTCCATATATACACTATATTTTGCCGGTTAAAGTATCGTGTGTTCGATTACAAATGGCTTTTGAACAGTTTTAATTTTGTATACGCCGTTTGGAGCAAGCCGACTTTTTGCGAAAGGGGAAGTAGGTTGTTGGGAAAGATTTTTATCGAGTAGATCTGTTTATTTTGTTTGTTTAAATCTTCTTCTTCTTCTTCTGCGTACACAGTCAGACAGTAACCATTATTTTTTCGAAAAAAGCGGCGATCATCCTGAGACTCTCGCCACTACCATAAAGCTTGTCTTGCAGTTCCACTGGCAATGGCCACATCTGCTCTCTCTGATCCCCGTATGTCGGGCAGTTCTGCAGCAGATGTTCAGTGGTCATTTTACCAGTACCGCACGGGCATTCGTCGGTACACCCTATCTTCAATTTGTTGAATAGGTGGTACCTCAGTCTGTTGTGGCCAGTGCGAAGTCTGAAGACAACGACCTGCTCTCTTCGGTTCAACTGGTAATAGGCATCGTTTTTGGTGTAACCAGTATGTTCGGTTTCCCATTTGGTCATGTACCTGGCTTTGATAAGCCGTTTTGACTCTTCGTACGTCATACTGGTATCTGTTTGTGGTAGCCTTGCACCTTCTTTTGCCAGTCTGTCTGCCTCCTCGTTGCCTTGGATGTTGCAGTGTGACGGGACCCACTGTACCACTACCCTTTTTGGTGCGGACTGCTGGCACAGTTTGCAGAGTGCTGTTCTTAAGTCATTAAGCTCAGTATTTTTCTGGCTTTTTAGCGCTGTGACTACGGCGAGAGCATCTGTAAGCAGGACTATATGGCTCTCATTTTCACTGTGTGTCACCATTTCTTCCACTGCCGCCCTCAGTGCCTCTGCCTCCGCTCTGAAATTGCTTGTGTACTTACCAGTAGCGAATGACAGTGTTATTTTTCTGCCATTTGGTAGGTTCAGGAATGCTCCTGCCCCTCCGTTCTGTGTAGTGTTTGTTACAGAACCGTCGGTGTATGCATGGGTCCAGTCCATGCTTGGGTAGCTTTTCGTTATGAAGCTTAGGGTAGTGTCTCTCCTTTCTTTTTCAGTCTGGCAGTTTTTGTTTGCAATACCTGGTATATTTTCTACCACCTCTGGAAATATATCTTGCCTCCAAGTAGGTTTTCGTACAGTAGTGATGGGTTTTGGTGTTGTTAGTGCGTTTATGGGATCTTCGTGCATCTTTGCTTTGGCTATTTCTGCAAAGTTTCTCCGCTTTAGTTTCCCAGTTCCCAAATTGTTAAGTCTCTGGTACATTGGGTGGTCCGTCAGTCTTCGGAGTTTCTCTGACTGCAGCTGGGCTCTGCAGTCTCTTCTGTCGGTCATGGATTGCAGTTTTGTAATCTTTTCAAGTTCTACAATTGGCGTTGACTTCATGCCACCTGTTATAATTCTCATGGCTTGGTTTTGAAGTTTGTTAACTTTATCGAAGTTCGCCTTCGCTGCTGTTGTCCATGCCGCGATGCCATACTCGAGAACTGGTCTCACTCTTCCAGTGTACAGTTTCTTTAGTATGCCTTCGTCTGCTCCCCAGCTTGTGCCAGCAAGTTTCCTCATGATCGCCATTCTTTCTCTGGCTTTCATTCGGTTTCTCTCAATCTGACTTTTCCATGTCATGCGCCGATCAAATGTGACTCCCAGATAGGTTGGGTTGTCGTTTGGCTGCAGGATTTTGCCATTTAGGCTTAATTTGGTACTTTGGGGTTTTAATGAGAGCGAGAATATTGTGCACGTGGTTTTCTCCTCGTTTATTTTGACCAGCCATGAGTTCGCCCACTCTTCCAGCGATGTTAGGGCCGTCTGCATCCGATTTCTTGCTATGGTGAGATTCTTTTCAGAGGTCCACATAGCCAGATCGTCTGCAAACATTGAGCTATGGACTCTTCTTGGTATATTTTCTGTAATATCGTTTATATATACCAGGAAGAGTGTGGGTGACAATACTCCCCCTTGGGGTACTCCCTGCTCGAGTGTCACCTTTTTGCTCATCTGCCCTTGTACTTGGACTCTGGCCGTTCTTTGTTTGAGGTAGTGGTTGATCCACTTGTACATCTTCCCACAGACATCACTTCTTCTTAGCTTGACTCTAAGTCCATCCTTCCAGACTTTGTCAAATGCCTTTTCCAGATCCACCCAAACAGCTACTGTGTGTTTCTGTGCCTGGTAGGCATCTTCTATCTCCTGGGCTATGAGGATGACCTGGTCCTCAGTGGATCTGTGCTGTCTAAAGCCGGCTTGCTGTGGAATTAGTATTCGTTTTTCTTCCAGATGCCACATCAGTCTGGTGTTTATCATCCGTTCCATCAGCTTGCCGACACAGCTCAGTAGGCTTATGGGCCTGTATCCATTTGGATCTGTTTTGTCCTTTCCTGTTTTTGGTACTGGTACCAGTATTGCATCTTTCCATGCCTGGGGTACAATACCCCTTTTCCAGCTTTGGTTCAGCACCGATAGTAGTTTTTTCTTCGCTGTTTGGCCCAGCCCCATCAGCATTTCGTTTGTTATCCCGTCTTTTCCGGGAGATTTCCTTTTCTTTAGTGTTCTCATAGCCTCTTCCATTTCGCGCATTGTTAGTTTGGCCATCATGTGCTCTTCAGGAGCCGTATTTATGTTTTCGTGTCCCTTTAGCTCTTCGCTAATGTCTGTATGCTTATCTGCAGGGACCTCGATGTGGTTTGCTCTGGCATAGTGATCGACAAAGGCGTTTGCGGCTTTCTTACCTGTGATCAAGTTCTCGCCCTGCTTGATAGTAATTTGTTTATTTGACGGGGTTTCGTCGTTCATGGCTCTGACTAGCTTCCATAGCTTGTTCCCTTCTTTGTCCAGGTTTAAACTTTCCGTTTTATTTTTCCAACTTTCTCTTGCTGTTTGCTTGAGAGTGTGTTTGTACATCGCCGCGGCGGCTTTGAGGGCGATGTTTGCCTCCATGGATTTTTCTCGTTCTGCCACGTTCCTAGCATTTGTTACTGCATCTTCCACTTTCTGTAACTCATCATTCCAGTAGGGCTTATAGTTTTTCCTAGCTCCTCTTGGGATGGTTTCAGTGGCGGCTTGCATTATTGCCTTGCTTAGGCTCTCTACCATGGGCTTCATTTTGGTGTTTCGTGTGTTGATGGTTTCACACAGCCCATCTGTCAGGGTTGCAAATCTGTCCCAGTCGGCTCGTTTGTAATTCCAACGTGGGAGCGGTTTTGTTTCCTGTGGGCCTACTTCCATGTCAATGGTTAGCCTGATCGGCCTGTGGTCGCTACCTGCCAGTTGGTTTAGCACCTGGCGGTCTATTTTATAGTGTATGTCCTGTGTGGAGAAGGCCAAATCTGGAGTCGAGGTGGTATGCCATGTTCTTGAATAGAAGCTAGGGCTATCCTCCGGCCTATTGATTAGGGAGAGATTTGCATCTATCTCCCAATCTTCCACTTCGTCACCTCTGCTGTCTGTGTCAGAGTATCCCCATCTCTCCGAGTGGCTGTTGAAATCTCCAACTACTATGCAGTTGGAGTCTCTGACCTCCATACTCGAGAGCGATAGGTCTCTGTTTGGTGGTCCGTACAGATTGAAAATGCGGAGCTTCGTCTCTTGAGCCATTATGTCAACTGTTTGTTTAAATGAAAGAACTACGTTTGAATTGGAAACTAACAGTTGTGGCGATATTGTAAACACAGTATCTATACGTTGTTGTGGTTTCCATGGTTTTCTATCGAAGCGACTAGGCCTAGTGGTCGAGTCAAAATTTTTCCCGAGATTTTCATAAATTTTCAACTTTATCTTTTTGAATCTCAAAAACTAACAAACACACAACAAAAACAATAACACCCACATGTTTGTTATGCTATTGTGTATCTACACGCCAGAAAATCATATTTATTGACAAACAAATATAAAAGTTACAAATTTTGAAAGACGACTACCATAGCGACTAATTAAGAAAATTAATTAGGTCAAATTTTTTTCAAAAATATATTGGAGTGCTAAAGGTTAAAATACAGCCACCCACAATAACACGAGGGCATAGCTACAAGCTGACTAAAGAGAGGTCCAGATTAGATATTAGGAAATATTTTTTTAGTCAGAGAGTGGTGTCTGCTTGGAATGCATTGCCAGGGGAGGTAGTGGAGGCAGGGACAGTTAATGCATTTAAGAATAAACTGGATGCGCATAGCTTTTAGAGCAAGGTGATGTAAATGTAACTGGTTGTATACAGACTCTGCAGGGTCTTCTAAACCTGCATAAAGACGTTAAGTTAAGAAGATTATCAATGTTTTCATGAATAACTTTTGATTGCATTTTCAGATTGAAGTGGATATCCCACGGTGCCACCAGTACCATGAGCTTCTATCGTCACCCACAGCTCATGGAAAGTTCAAGCGAATCCTGAAAGCTTGGGTTATACACAATCCGCACTACGTGTACTGGCAGGGCTTGGATTCACTCTGCGCTCCATTCCTAGCATTGTCATTCACCAATGAAGCTTTGGCATTTGCCTGTTTGTCTGCATTTATTCCCAAATATTTGCACAAATTTTTCCTCAGAGATAATTCATCCGTTATTCAAGGTAAACAAATTGTAAGAAGATTCAGTACAATTCTTTCTTGTTATTTTTAATTCTTCTTCTCCGTCGTTCATTCTGAATAGAACGTTGTCCAAGGCAACGAGGAGGCAGACAGACTGGCAAAAGAAGGTGCAAGACTACCACAACCAGATTCTAGTGTGACCTACGAAGAGTCCAAAAGGTTTATTAGGGCCAGATACATAGCCAAATGGGAAACAGAGCATACTGGCTACACAAAAACGATGCCTACTACTAGTTGAACAGAAGAGAGCAGGTCGTGGTCTTCAGACTCCGTGGGAAAATAACCGCTGAATGTCTGCTGCAAAATTGCCCGACATACGAGGACCAGAGAAAGCAGATGTGGCCATCACCAGTGCCAACACTAGACAAGCTCTATGGCAGTGTCGACAGCCTCAGGATGACAGCTGCTTTCTTCGAACAAATTCAAGTTGACGTCTGACAGCGTACGAAGAAGAAGAAGAATAGAACGTTGTGATGTTATGTTATAGTTTACAGCGAGGTTGCAATATCTACACTTTTCGGCCACACACATCCGATTTCAGCAGACTTTTTTCGATATATGTTTGCCTTCTGCTGCAATCTCTATTCTCTATGCTAATGCTGCCTGTTGCTAGGGCCACCAGCTGGAAGCGGAATATGGGCTTGGTCAGCTCTAGTTCACTGACCCAGATGCAGGCAAGCCAGCTATGAGTTACTGGCAACTGTCAGCCCATTTGCTGTGCTGCATCTTCTGCCACAAATTGAATCTCAGTAACTGCCCTTGTCGATATGTGCAGCAATGGGTTCTTCCAATCGTCCCCCCGAAGGTGGTTCTCTGTGGCCAAGCGATCAAGCTGTTTGCCTCATGTTCAGGCATTTGAGGTCTGAATTCGAGCTGCGATGGTCAATTCATGATGGCAATTTTTTTTGCAGATCCTTGGATTCATCGCTGGAGCTACGGATTTTGGGCTTTGTGTGATGCTCTCGGCAGGCGGCATACCGTTCTGCGGAGAGAGACCGAGCCATATAAGAAGACATGCGACGATGACGTTAAGCCATCGCCTTTAACCTTTATCCACCATAAGGGCTGATCCTACTTCAACCAGCTATGAGGGTGTTCATATTGTCTTGTTTGCTCAACTTTTTGTTGGTAATGATGTGAGAATTTGTGCCGTCTCTGCCGAAGACGGATGTGTCGGACCAAAAGATGTAAATATCGCAATCAAGCTGTAAATTAGCAACACAACTCATTCCGTTCTCTGGACTACATCCTGCTACATGCAAAGCCCTGTTCAGGGTTTGGTAGCGGGAGATTAAACCCGAAAGAAGAAGTCATGCTGTCAAGATTCTGAGCAGTGCATGAGCTGTAGCGGTCAGCGACCCAAAGCTGATTATTAGGGTCAGGGTCATTGACCCAGAGCTGCTAAGACCCTTCTCCACCTCCACGAGATGATCCTGGATAACAGGTTGCAACAGAGCAGACTGGCTAAGGAGAAGGGATCGAAGAGGGAGGGCTAACCAGGTACTAAAAAATGTCATGCTGTTGTCAGATGTGTTGGACTGAAAGGTGCAAATAACGCAGTCTAGCTGTAAACTAAGACACAAGGTATTTTGTTCTCTGGACAACATCCTGCCACTTGCAAAGCCCTTTTCAGGGTTTGGTAATGGGAGTTTGAGATCGAACAAAGAAGAAGGAGGAATGATGCAGGATTGGAATGATGCAGGATTGAAATGATGCAGGATTGAAATCACACATGATTGGAATGATGCAGGATTAAAATCACACAGGATTGGAATAAAACAGGTTGGAATGATGCAGGATTGAAGTAACACAGGATTGGAATGACACAGGTTGGAATGATGTAGGATTGAAATCACACAGGATTGGAATGACACAGGTTGGAATGATGTAGGATTGAAATCACACAGGATTGGAATGACGCAAGATTGGAATGATGTAGGATTGAAATAACACAGGATTGGAATGACACAGGTTGGAATGATGTAGGATTGAAATCACACAGGATTGGAATGACGCAAGATTTAGAGATCTCTAGTGGTGTCTCAAGGTAAGATGTCTGCCTCAGATGCTGGAGGTTGTGGATCATCTGGTACAAATTCCCCTGATCTCTGGGTAGCGAGATCGAACTTCCGTGTTCAGTGTCGAGGACCTTAAAAATTCCTTCCTCTCCAGACAATATAAACAAATTCTAGCTTAAAATCTACCCAAACTAGTTGTACCTTCCTCCAGGTGATTTGTTAAGAGTAGCATAGATGGCGCCTAACTGACAGTGGGTCTACTTAAATCTAGTGTTTGAGTCTATTAAGATGGATCCACACATCAGTTAAACCACCCTCCAAGAAACTGGTTGTATACAGACTCTGCGGAGTCTTCTTCTTCTTCTTCTGCGTTTGTTCTCAATCTC
Source organism: Ariolimax columbianus (assembly GCA_036924085.1). Classification (NCBI taxonomy): domain Eukaryota; kingdom Metazoa; phylum Mollusca; class Gastropoda; order Stylommatophora; family Arionidae; genus Ariolimax; species Ariolimax columbianus. The sequence goes on from JAVGWX010000024.1 coordinate 27,856,293, forward strand.
CCGCTACCAAGCCTTGTACAGGTCTTTGCAAGTAGCAGGATGTAGTCCGGAGAACGGAATGTGTTGTGTCGCTAGTTTACAGCTTCGCTGCGATATTTGCACATTTCAGTCCGACACATCCGTCTTCGGCGGCGGAGTCTTCTAAATCAGTATAAAGACGTTAAGTTAAGTTAAGATTGAAAGGACACAGGATTGGAATGATGCAGGATTAGAATTAGTTTCCAGGGTGAGCCTCTGCTGAACCAAACTCTGTGCTAGGAGTCAAATAAGAGGCTGTATTGGTGGCCTTATACTCTGGTTTGCTGAGTAAAAACAACAAGAAGAATTATCTCATCATTGGTATTCCTCATGATGATGTTGTGGTATCTTTTATTCCTTCATAGAATACCTGGCTGTGTTTTCTCATCTCATTGCATTCCACGACCCTGAGCTCAGTAACCATCTGGATGGCATTGGTTTCATTCCAGATGTAAGTATTTACTTGCTTTTCCATCCACTTGTGCCATCTATTGAATTATTTATCAAACGTGTGTCTGTATTTCCAACGTTTGGGGAGGAGATTATATTGGCTAATCAAATCATGTGATGTCATCATGAGAGGCTCAGATGTGGAACTTGATGTGAGGCACTACAATACGAGGACTGTTTGAGATAATTATAAAAGTCGTTAACACAGATCTGAATCTAAAACAAGCATGAACAAGTTTAAATGAGGGGGAAGAAATGGGCAGCTTGAAGATGGGAAAGATGAGCTAGGGAGTTGGTGGGCAGGTTGAAGGGATAGGCAGTTTAGATAAGGGAGAAAAGAGATCAGCGGGTTTGATGGGAAGGAGGAGGACGAAGAGAAGGTAGGGAGTTGGTGGGCATGTTGAAGGGATGGGCAGTTTAGATGGGGGAGGAAGAGATGGGCGAGTTGAGGGGAGGAAAACGATGAGCTAGGGAGTTGGTGGGCAGGTTGAAGGGATGGGCAGTTTAGATGGGGGAGGAAGAGATGGGCGAGTTGAGGGGGGGAAAACGATGAGCTAGGGAGTTGGTGGGCAGGTTGAAGGGATGGGCAGTTTAGATGGGGGAGGAAGAGATGGGCGAGTTGAGGGAGGGAAAACGATGAGCTAGGGAGTTGGTGGGCAGGTTGAAGAGATGGGCGAGTTGAGGGGGGGGGAAAACGATGAGCTAGGGAGTTGGTGGGCAGGTTGAAGAAATGGGCGAGTTGAGGGGGGGGGGGGAAACGATGAGCTAGGGAGTTGGTGGGCAGGTTGAAGAGATGGGCGAGTTGAGGGGGGGAAACGATGAGCTAGGGAGTTGGTGGGCAGGTTGAAGAGATGGGCGAGTTGAGGGGGGGAAACGATGAGCTAGGGAGTTGGTGGGCAGGTTGAAGAGATGGGCGAGTTGAGGGGGGGAAACGATGAGCTAGGGAGTTGGTGGGCAGGTTGAAGAGATGGGCGAGTTGAGGGGGGGAAACGATGAGCTAGGGAGTTGGTGGGCAGGTTGAAGAGATGGGCGAGTTGAGGGGGGGAAAACGATGAGCTAGGGAGTTATGCATGGATCTGCTAGTCAGCACATTAACTGCAATGAGTAGCTCACAGCTTTAGTTTATCCACTGTGACTGACACAGAGCCACTCCGAGAACCAAGACTTAGTCTTAGTCAGAGGTCAGCGATTCATAGATGACTGCTAGCATCAGGGCCAGCGAACCAGAGCTGCCAAGACCCTTCAACACCTCCACACGGTTGTCCTGGATAACAGGCTGCAACAGAGCAGACTGGCTAAGGAGAGGGAATCGAAGAGGAGAGGCTAACCCGATACTTAAAAATGCCTACTGAAGTCGGATGTATCGGACTAAAAAGTGAAAATATCGCAGTCACTCTGTAAACCACGATACAACTCATTCCGTTCTCCAGACTACATCCTGCTGCTTTCAAAGCCTTTTTCAAGGCTTGGTAGAGGGAGATTGAGAATGAACGGAGAAGAAGTTTTAATCAACCTCTATTTCTATGGGGACATCTGCCCCTGTGCAGGTCTCAGCTCTGACATGAGCTGGATGTAGCCGGTAGGAGAATTTCCTGCTTAGCGTTCTAGACTCGAGCAGTTTGTTACTCCGCTGCATTTGGACAAGTTTGTGCATAGGGTGGTTAACCGATGTGTGATTCCATCCTTATAGACTTAAACACTAGAGCAAAGTAGGCCCGCTGCCTGTTAGGCGATATCTATGCTGCTCTTAATAAACCACCTAACCATGGCCGGTGTAATGCCATGTCACACAGTTAGTCGCCTCTTACGACATGATCTCTGTGAGGCAGTGGTGCTATTCTTGTCCTTGTCATACACAAAGACCATGGCAGACCACTCCGAGTCAGTACTTATTTAAAAAAATAAAATTGTTCTAGTCAAGCCCGTATGACCTAGGGGTGAAATGTCTATTTCACGATGCCAACACACCAAGTCCTAACTCCACTGTGTCCAGGTTGGCAGAAACAGAGTTTTTGTCTTGGTACGATTGCTCCTCTGCGTACAGGAAGTAATGACAACCTACCGTACTGCACACTTGCCAAGAAGCGTATAACACCCAAATAGGTGGTCGTTGTAAGAAGCGTACACAAAGATCCTGGCGGGCCACTCAGGCAAGATTTAGAGTCGATAAAAACATGAATAGGTATGACTCAGTTTCCGCAGTGGAACACAAGCAAAAACAAGGCTCATCAAGGATATAACATTTTTTTTGTTAAGTTATTGCCCATCGCGAAGCAATGATGGACATAACATCAGACGGTTTTGTCTTAATCTGATGTGCGATGTTTTTGGATTATAGTGAGGAAGAATATGTGCTGGTCATCAATCTCACTCTTATCCCGAGTTACCTTGGATCAGTGGCAAGATTATTGGTCGAGACGGCTGGAGGTAACTCGAGATGCAGGCACTCTGGTCTTACCTCCCGTGATACCAGAGTGCCGTTCAAGGATAAAGCAAAGCAAGGCAAAGGCCACCGTCCATCGTAGACAATGATGGTATAATTAATTTTGCTAGCGCTATTTTTAGTAAGGATTAACTGTGCTACTTTTTATCCTCGCTCTCTCATCTCAAACTGCCCTACCCCAGAGGCAAGTCAAGGACAAGATGACTAGGGGGCGACTATGAGATGCAGGGGACTCCGCATCAAGCACCCGTGAAAAAGACAGCAGAGTCCGGAGTCAAATCCACACCACCTGATCATGAGGCAGACGGCTTAATCACTTTGCCACAGAATCTCCATCAAGGATAAGGAACAAATTAAAACAACTAATGAGCACAATATGGTTTCAAATGGCAACTATTAGCCAGAGAGTGATCAGGAATGTTTGAATCATGGTATGCCAGTTAGGAAAGATAAGACTAAACAAAATGTGGTCAATGTTCTTACACGTATAATATAAAATAAATACATACATTCATAAACAGAAATATGTATGGAACGATAAGGATACACACTCATCATCATCATCAAGTCATTCAGTCCTGCGTATGATTTGTAAGCTAAGGATTCTGTCTTTCCATTTCTGTCTGTCATGTGCAGCTGGTTTCAACTTGCCATAAGTCCTCACTGCCTTGTCTCTATGTATTAGTGATTTAAAAGTATTTCTTGGCAATTTAGCAACAACAACAACATAATGAGAAGAAAATTGTATTTTGTGTTTCAGCTGTATGCGATTCCGTGGTTTCTAACAATGTATGCGCGTAAGTATACAAACATACCACTCTATACTGTCTGCTGTTTTTTTCACCCAAGATATTATATAACTGCTTTCTTCTTTGATCATGTATGCCAGCTTGGATGCAGCAGGGAATGAGCATTATTAATGAGCATTACATTTATGTAAAGGTCAGTGAATCATAGCTGACTAAGACCCTTTTTGTGCCTCCATGTGACGCCATGGAAACAGACCGCACTTATCCAGCCTGGATGAGATAATAGGGGTTGAAGAGAAAAAGGAAACCTGATCCCTGAAACTGTCCTGAAACTGCTTGTTAGACCTAGATTGACTGTACTGTGTACAGGTGTGGAGTCCTTATCATGGGATATAAAGATCTGGCAAAGATGGCGCCATAACTGGCTGCGAGTCTATATTTCTCTACTGTTTTAGATCGTTATGGATGCCGCTAGACCACGGATTTGCCTGGAATTCACACTAGTCGACGACTTACACTTGTGTTCATGGAAACGTGGTGTTGTTTTCTGTCGGGACTTGTTATTTCGTTCTTTTTTCTGTGATTTCTTCCATTCGTTTATCCTGGTCTGGACGCCGGCTGAATCATTCAGTGAATGGCACTACGCTTATACCTGTGTCGTATTTCACGGGTTAGTTCTGCCGGTTCACCTTCACGAATTTGGCGTGTGGGAATTTTAGATGCTACAATGATGAGATGAATACAGCTGGGGAGAGATGCCAGACTCACTCACACGCTGAGTGTTGTCCATACGACCTCTTGTGGTATAGAAAAGGCACGACAAACTGCATTAGATGCCTTCCCACCTTTCTACCCTGCGGGTTACATGTTTACGGAAAGGCTTCGGTGGTAACCCTGAGGCAAAATCTGCATCCTATGCTATCTCCAGTCGTCTCGATGAATGTCTTGCCACTGGCAAAAGGTAGCTTAGGCTCTGTGAGTGAGGTTGACAAAAGGCACAGTTTCTTCCTCACTTTAATCCAAATCTCCGCGCAAGTCACCCATTTCAGCGGACACAGCAAGAGATACGACTGTCCACACGGCTGAACTAAGAGAGTGGTCTTCATCACTTGTGATAACCAACTAAACATGCTGGAAACTATACATAAAAGAGCGACAAAGTTGATAGTGGGATTCCGGAATTATAGTTACAAGGAAAACCGGCCTACAGTGTCTAGAAAAGAGAAGAATTTGAGGTTCCAATATGGAACATAATTACAGAATGGGAGAAAACAATATTAGAAAGATAGATAAGGAAAGGGACCTAGGGGTTATAATAGATCATACAGGAAAGGTGAGTGAGCAAGTTAAGGTAGCAGTGAAAAAGACAAATGCAATGTTAGGTATGATAAAAAGAAATATTAAACATAGGAGCAAGGAAGTGATCGTCAAACTGTATAAAGCTTTAGTTAGACCTAGATTGGAGTACTGTGTACAGGTGTGGAGTCCTTATCGTAGAGGGGACATAAACATGCTAGAAAGAATACAAAAAAGAGCGACAAAGATGATAGTGGGATTCCAGAATTACAGTTATGAGGAACGACTCAGAAAAACCGGCCTACAGTGTCTCGAAGAGAGAAGAATTCGTGGTGACTTAATACAGGTTTATAAGATGATCAGAGGAATCGATAAATTAGACTATAACAAGTTTTTTTTAAATACAGCCACCTACAATAACAAGAGGGCATAGCTACAAGCTGATTAAAGAGAGGTCCAGGTTAGATATTAGGAAATATTTTTTTAGTCAAAGAGTGGTGTCTGCTTGGAATGCATTGCCAGGGGAGGTAGTGGAGGCAGGGACAGTTAATGCATTTAAGAATAAACTGGATGCGCATAGCTTTTAGAGCAAGGTGATGTAAATGTAACTGGTTGTATACAGACTCTGCAGGGTCTTCTAAACCAGTATAAAGATGTTAAGTTAAGTGACAATACAGGTTTATAAGATGATCAATGGAAAGGATAAATTAGATTATAACAAGTTTTTCAAAATACAATCACCCACAAGAACAGGAGGTTACAGGCTACAAATTAACTAAAGAAAGGTCCAGATTAGATATCAGGAAATATTGTTTTAGTTAGAGAGTGGTGAATGCTTGAAATGCATTGCTACAGGAAATAGTGGAGGCAGGGTCAATTAATGCATTCAAGAATAGATTGGATGCGCATAGGTATTTTTAATCAAGTGAATGTAAAAGAAACTGGTTGTATACAGACTCTGCAGAGTTTTCTAAACCAGTATAAAGATGTTAAGTTAGCTAAGTTAGGTTTCATGACCGAAAGACGCAGATAATACAGCCTTGCCGTAAACTTTGACACAACATCCTTTTCAGAACAAGCGCAGCAGGCAATACAGAAGTATGTCAACTTCAACTGGTCATAATACATACATGCAATCTAGGGAAACAGCATTCATATTTTTGCTTCGATATACGAAGGATAGGCCCCCATCACCCATGCTGGTCATTTTTAAAGGAAGCATGACTCGAAGTATTGTTTTTGTTCAAAGTTGTTCACGCTTAGTTAACTTGTGATAACATTTTGCAGTCTCACCTGCTGTATACTGACAACAGAAGTAGCATTTGGCAACAGCCAGTGTCCTTCCACGAGAAGCTGTACAGAAGTGAACGGAGCATCAAGTCGACTGCTGCCTGTGTTAGAGTCATTGAAGTCTAGCTCTAAAGACGAACGAGGAAGAAGAAGAAGAACTCGTGATGATGTTTTTCTTGGTAGAAAGCTGCAGATGCTCTTCTTACATCCCAAGGCATACTTGAGAAGGTGACCTAAGATCCTCTTTGCTGTAGTGCAATGAGACTCCTCAATAAGATCACCACTATGGTGATTACAGTATCGATCCCCACCTCATTGGTGAGATTGTTGTTAGACAGTATATTTCCAGGACACCAGTGGGGACATGAGGTGGGGTCGATATGTTTCACTTTGCCCTTTTTCTCTCCTCCAAGTGTTGTGCAGTATTCTGTCCTTCCTTTTGCTTGCCATACAAGAGCTCCTTTGGGTGCTGTTCGTTTGTTACATGGACGAGAGGTTCAGTCCATCTTACTGTGAGTTCTGTGTTGTTACACTGATGCTAGGAAGAAACCAAAGCACCATCTTGCGGCTTCACTCAACATAATATATGAAAGGTTAAAGGCGAGGGCTCGACTTCATCGCCCCCGGTTTCCCCACATTGCTTGGTCTCTCTCAGCAGAAGGGTATCCCCACCTGCCGAGAGCATCCCACAACGCACGAACTCCGTAGCACCAGCTATGAACCCAGGTATCTCCTGAAAAATTGTCATCATGAACCGACTGTCGCAGTTCGATTTCAAACCCTGACCGCCTAAACACGAAGCAAACAGCTTGACCACTTTGCTTAGGCATTTAGGGCCCATTGCGTCGATAAACCACTACCAGGTCCAACTGTTGAGGCCTGTAGCCAAACCTCGTCCAATGCAGAAGGAGAGACTGCTATCTACCAGAGCCATGTAATAATAATTATAATAACAGTTGCCCATCGCAACCGAGATGGTGAAAGCATCAGACTATCGCTGGGAAATGTCATCTCCGATGGCTTTAATGACCAGTCCTAGAATGGCATACCCTACACATTCAGGTCACCAAAGCGGGGAGCAGTCTGTGGAATTGTTATGAGTATTGATTTTTCACAATGTATACTTATTCTTCTTCTTCTTCTTCGTTCTCAATGTATACTTCTTCTTCTTCTTCTTTGTTCTCAATGTATACTTCTTCTTCTTCGTTCTCAATGTATACTTCTTCTTCTTCTTCTTCGTTCTCAATTTCCCGCTATCAAACCCTGAAAGGGCCTAAGTAGCAGAATGTAGTCCAGAGAACGGACTGCGTTGTGTCGTAGTTTACAGCTTGACTGCGATATTTGCACTTTTCGGTCCAACACATCCGACTTCAGAAAAGCATTTTTTTAGTACCGGGTTAGCATTCCCTCTTCAATCCCTTCTCCTTAGCCAGTCTGCCCTGCTACAGCCTGTTATCCAGAATCACAGCGTGGAGGTGTAGAAGGGTCTTGGCAGCTCTGGTTCGCTGGCCCTGACGCTAGCAGTCAGCTATGGGTCGCTGACCACTGTAGCTCATGCGCTGCTCAGCATCTTGATCCCGCAACGTATACAACTTAACAGATGCCAGAGTGGTCTGCCGGGGTCTATATGTATGACAAGGACTAGAATAGCACCACTGCCCCACAAAAAGCATGTTATAAGAGGTGACTGTGTGACATGGCAAAACACCAGCCATGGTTAGGTGGTTTGTTAAGCGATGCAAATAGGGCGCCTAACTGGCTGCGAGTTTGCTTTGCCCTAGTGTTTGAGTCTCTTAAGATGGATTCGCACATGAGTTAACCACCCTCCGCTGCACTTGTCCCAACACAGCGGAGTAATAAGCTGCACAAGCCTAGCCCGCTAAGCAGATAATCCTCCTACCGGTTACAAGGGCAAATGCCCCAGTAGAAGTACAGAACTAAGAACAGTGGCTTGAACAGAATCCAACCACAACATACTCCAGAGTGCTGGCTGTGCACACATCCATTCAAAACTGTTGAACGCCATCTTTGTTAGTATCCGGCACTTGATAGTGTTAGAAAAATGCTTCTTCCTCCGAGGCCAGACAAATTGAACACTTTGTACGGAACTAAACAACAGCTCACAAATACTTGCAGATACCATTATATGGCATTGGGTCAAAGGGCAGGAGCCCACAGGCTGCTGGATCAATAACCAACCAACCATTGATGCTAGACATGTTTGACAGGAGGTGGCTGCAGTAGCACAGTGGTTAGTGCACTGGTTTTCCAGTGAGGTGATCAGGGTTTAATCTCTGATTGAAATTTTTTTCTGATCGCAAACCGGCCCTTGTGGTCGACCCAGCCACAGAAACTGGGTACCATAAAATATGGGAAGTAAATGCGGCCACCGTGATGCTGACCACATCATCCACTATGTGCTGTTGGTTACAAAATAATATGGGCCTAACACCATATTTCCTATGCGCTGCACGGCATGACGGGGATCTTTACCATTTTTATTTACTTATGTTTGACAGGACCTCTGTATCTATCTGTAATCTGGTTCTGCTAGCAAATATTAAGTAGGCATCAGTCAAGTTTTATGGAAGTGATTAAATTTCCTGACATGTTTAGCATATATGGTCTTGCTCTTGCAGGCGGAGAGTTTGGTAGGGAGAATGGCTCCCTGCGACTTTTGGATCTTTCCAATAACCAAGGTGCCACTCAAAAGAATAAAATGTTATGACGTCATCATGATGTAGCAAGTCCTTTGCAGAACATGATCACTCCCATCACAGTCCGGTCCGTCTGGAAGCAATTCGATCTCTTGACAAATCCCCAGCCTGCTCCACAGTCATGCCCAAGCATTCCTTGACAACTTTGTGCCATCGCCTTCTTGGTCTGCCTCTCTTGTGCGACACCACATGTACCATTACCGTTTGCTCAAGACCGTTGTGTCTTTTGATGTGGCCAAAGTATTTCAATTTTCCGTTCATGATGGAATTTATGAGCCAGCTCTACTCTCTTGTTGAATGTCTGCATTATTATTTTTTTGGGTCCATGGTATTCTGAATACTTTTCTATAACATTTCGACTCGGAGAACTAGATTCCTATCCTTGTGGTATGGGTAACTGTCCATGTTTCGCAGCCGTGTGCTGCCATGAAAACAAACATATGTCCTCAAAATGTTTACTTTTGTTGGTTTGCTGGTATTCTGCCATAGTTTCCTCAGGTTGTGTAGCTTCTGCATTGCAATTGCCAATCTCTTTCTGATTTCCGTTGATCAGTTGCCACTGTTGTCAATTCTTGATCCCAGAGATTTGCAGTTCGTGACCTGTACTATCCACCCTACGCATTTTAATTTATGTTGACTTCTTGTTTTGTCAGTGGTCAGTAATTTTGTTTAAAAAAAAAATGTTTACAAAGAGGTTTTGATCGTTGCTGCAGTTAGCTGCTCTAACCCCGCTGTACTGTTTGATAGTATCACAGTATCGGCTGTGTATCGTAGCTCTGGGATCTTGTACACAAAAGAAAAGAAAACAAATGCAATGAACTATCTGATAGAGATCCCCCAAAATGACTTGCATAAATTCTTCAAGCGGTAGGAGCATGCATGTGTGTCAACTCAGATGGGGCCTATTTTGAAGAGGATTAGGTTTTGAGCAAAATAGGAAAGTTTGTTCTTTTCCCAGCCAGTCCGATACTTTTTTTTTTTATTTTTTTTTTTTTTATGCCGTTCGCCTTAATTCTCTAATCCCCAAGGCGGTGTGCATTGCACTGCGTTTTTATTTTGCACCTGTCGGCCCAGTGCATCCGACTTCAGCATGCATTTTATGTGAGGGTCTGCTTCCTCCTGCATTTTCTAAGGGTTTGCTTCCCCGGGGTAACGGCCGGTGCTGAGATGGGGATCGAACCCAGCACCTTATGGTTGTGAGTCGTGTCACATAACCACTAGGCCACGCCGTCCCCTCCGATACTTTTTGATCAGCTCTTGTATATTCATCATTTGTTTACGATTTGCCTGGCAAGTTCCATTACAGGAAATCAAAATAACCAGAACATTGATAAGGAAATCTTACACGGCAGAGTGGCAGGCTTGTTCAGCGTCAACCGCATTAAACCGATACTCCAGCAGATGACGGACGTCAAGGCCAAGGCTCACACCTTCAATTGTGCGGTTATACCAGCAAAGGTTTATGGGTGTTTTTATTTATTTTTCATCCACCTTATTTCTCAAATCCCCAAGGTGGTATGCGTTGCACTGTGGTTTTTATTTTGCGCCTGTCGGCCCAATGCATCCAACTTCAGCATGCATTTTATGTAAGGGTCTGCTTCCTCCTGCATTTTCTAAGGGTTAGCTTTCCCGGGGTAACGGTTGGTGCTGTGATGGGGATCGAACTCAGCACCTTCTGGTTGTGAGCCGTGCCGCTTAACCACTAGCCAACGCCATCCCCTATTTATGGGTGTGAGGTTTAGAGTCTCTGCAAATCAGATGCAGAGAAGCTCTGAATTACCGAAAGAGAAATGGAGAGAACAGTCCTAAATAATCTTCCTAAGAGACCATTTCCAACATCCGCGACCAAACAGTCAATACAAAAGCACGGGATCAAGATGCTGAGCAGCACATGAGCTGCAGTGGTCAGCGACCCATAGCTGATTGTTAGCGTCGGGGCCAGCGAACCAGAGCTGCCAAGACACTTCTACACCTCCACGCGGTGATCCTGGATAACAGGCTGCAGTAGGGCAGACTGGCTAAGGAGAAGGGATCGAAGACGGAATGCTAACTCGTTACAAAAAAAATGCCTGCTGAAGTCGGATGTGTTGGACCGAAAGGTGCAAATATAACAGTGAAGCTGTAAACTACGACACAACGCATTCCGTTCTCTGGACTACATTCTGCTACTTAAGCCCTTTCAGGGTTTGGTAGCGGGAGATTGAGAACGAAACAAGCCAAGCCAATACGAAAGCACAGATAGGCCCACTATGTGGCCTGCATGACTGACGTTAGATGGATGAGGAGGGTGTCTCTTTAGTGACCATACAACTACAACCGCCCGCGCGGCTGCCTGCCGACAAGATAGAGAGATGACCTGCACCACGACTTTGGAGCATCGTGGAACTTCAAGGTGAACAACAGGCACAAATTCAATCAGTTTTTGGCTACCTGGCAACCTTGCCAAATTGAATACCAGGATTCAAGTAACTAAGTTCCATTACATTTTATCCTTGAAATTTATATTATGTAAAACATTTTTGCTTATCAATTTTTCCTCCACAGATGTGTTTCCCCTGCATAAAATTGTACACCTGTGGGATACACTATTGCTAGGCAACTCATCCTTCCCACTGTGCATTGGGGTGTCGATTCTTCAACAGCTGCGTGACAGGTTATTGTCGTTTGGCTTCAATGAGTGCATACTGCTGTTTTCTGATATGCCTGGTATGCTTGTAGCTTGATAAATAATTTATAACTTCTTATTTAATTTAATTCAGTGGTCTCGAGGGTGCCGGAGGTCATAAGTTTGAATCACGGTGGAGACCAAGTTTTTTTCCATGTGGATCTTCTGGTAAAATCTCTGGGGAAGTGAGATCGGACTCTCGGGTTCAGTGTAGAGCATGTTAATGCTCACAATGAGAAAGTTCTCTCTTTTTTGCACCAAGAAAAGGGTGTTATTGCGGGTTGTAGTAGCTTTCTTCGCATCCCGAGCGTGCTGATAAAGGTAGGCCGCGGTCATCCAGGTGTTTGTGCTTGGCGTCATCTGCGTGGCGCTCACTACTACGGTGATTACATCGATCCACTATTGTCAGCCAGGCTGCCTTGAAAACAACCCGTTTCCAGGGGAACGCTAAATGGGAGAGAAATAGTGGTCCTGGTCAGCATGTTGTGCCTGGCGCAGCGTGCTGGTCAGTATGTTGGGCCTGATGTGGCGTCCTGGTAAGTATATTGTGCCTGACGCAGCGTGCTGGTCAGTATGTTGTGCCTGACTGTGATGCGATGTCCTGGTCAGTATGTTGTGCCTGACTCTGATGCGACGTACTGGTCAGTTTATTGTGCCTGACTGTGACGTGATGTCCTGGTCAGTATATTGTGCCTAACTGTGACATACTGGTCAGTATATTGTGCCTGACTGTGACGTACTGGTCAGTATATTGTACCTGACTGAGTTGCGACATCCTGATCAGTATATTGTGCCTGACTGTGATGCGACATACTGGTCAGTATATTGTGCCTGACTGTGATGCGACGTCCTGGTCAGTATGTTGTGCCTGACTGGACTAGCGTCTCAGTTGCCCATCAATGTTTGGTAATTAGGTCTTTTCAGATCCTCCAAGGATTTGTTATTCCAGCAGAGGGGAAGGCAGCGGCTATCTGCTGAAGCCATACTGTGCGGGGATGGCCTCTTCTGCGCCTTCTTTTGGTTGGGGAAGTCTTTTGAGGAACGACTTGCCAAGTATCTTGTTGGCTGGGGTTTCCTGGTCCAGTCGTATGGCATGACCTAACAGAGATACTCAGCGGTGGTCAAGTGTTTCAGACATTGGGTGGAGGCCTGTTATAAGCAGAGACCTGCACGTTGCGGATGTAGTCATATCATGACCGATGCGCCAATCCAATGACATGCTGCCGAGGTAGATGAATTCGTTGCTGCCCTTCGCTGCATGGCCTTGAGTTTCAATACCCTGGGCTGCTGTGTCGGAAATGAGGTTCTGAACTTTGATTTAGGGCCCAGGATATCGACAGGCCCAGAAAGGACCTTATGCTGTTTGAAATTTCAAGAGAGTGCTGTAGCGCAGAGTTGTCTGTGCCAAACATGACAATCCCGTCCACGTAAGCGAGAACGGTGAAGATTAACTGGCCTTCATGGTGCGCGCTGAGGTCCAAAGAAGCCGCACAAAAACACTTAGAATCTAGAATCTTCATTTCTTTTTCTTTTTAACCAGAGATTGACATTGAGCGCTGCGTGCAAGACTCCATTAGGATATTCTGCAGTACACCAAAAAGCGCCACCTACAGACAGCATGCCAGGCCTGTTAAACCGAAAACGTCAGAAGAGAGGCCAAACTTATCCTATTACAGTATAGACTACCATGACTTGCCACAGACTGACCTGGTAAGATCAACATCTTCATCGTCATCAACATCTTTATCATCACCAATATCTTCATCATCACCAACATCATTATCATCACCAACATCATCATCACCAATATCTTCATCATCACCAACATCATTATCATCACCAGCATTATCATCACCAACATCATCATCACCAATATCTTCATCACCAATATCTTCATCATCACCGACATCATTATCATCACCAGCATTATCATCACCAACATCATCATCACCAATATCTTCATCATCACCAACATCATCATCACCAATATCTTCATCATCACCAACATCATCATCACCAATATCTTCATCATCACCAACATCATCATCACCAATATCTTCATCATCACCAACATCATCATCACCAATATCTTCATCATCACCAACATCATCATCACCAACTTCATTATCATCATCAGCATTATCATCATCAGCAAAATTGTCACCATCATTATCTTCTTCTTCATTCTCAAACTCCCACTACCATGCCCTTCTTTTTCTTCTTCTTCATTCTCAAACTCCCACTACCATGCCCTTCTTTTTCTTCTTCTTCTTCTGCATTCGTTCTCAATCTCCCCCTACCAAGTCTTAAATAGGACTTTGCAAGCACCAGGATGCGGTCCAGAGAACGGAATGTGTTGTCTCCATTACATAGTCTGATCAGTATGTTTCACCTGACCTTGACTAACATAGTCTATGTTTCACCTGACCCTGACTAACATAGTCTAATCAGTACATTTCACCTGACCCTAACATAGTCTGATCAGTTTTGCCTGACCAGTCGTTAATCTCCTCTCCCCATCATTTAGATAAATTACCCAGACATTTAAAAAGAAAATATACCATATGGTGATCATTTCTCATTATGATCTGTTTTCTTCATTTCAGTCCATGGAGCCAATCACAATCGAGGAACTGAAGGGAGAGAAATGCCCTAGGATTTCAGCAGAAGATTTGATAGAATTAGGGGAACTGGCAGGGGCAGCCTACTCTCGCAGCCCAACCAAAAAGAGGCAGAACAGCAAACCCATGATTCTCATAGTAGATATCCGCCTGTATGATGAGTATCCTTTTCGTTGCTACGTAATTTTAATTTTTTTTACCTTTGTGACGATATTCTTCTTCGTCTGTGATCATTGCTCATTTAGACAGGGACTCTGGACTCTTCAATAAATTCTGCTGCTGCAAGCTGAGTACACCAGACTACCTTACTTTTGGAAATCAGACCGTGCCGGTGTTTCCTGAGGATGCACCTCTGGTTGTGCAGGTGGAAGGCGTCACTTCTGCAGTTGGCCTCTACGGGAACCCTGCTCCAAAGCATTTATATGTGTTTGCAGTGGTGGTATCTGCAGCTCTGAAAAATGTTAAACTCTTTACATTCCCAAAGATGTTGGCAGAGACTTTTGATTATATATGCCCATTTACAGCAGGGTAGACTGTTGTTGTTTCGAATGCCCACAATGAGTAGGTTACTCTTATGTATGCCCCTGAAATGGGCGTTAAGTGACGGGTTGTAGTAGCTTCCCTCACATCTCGAGCGTGCTGATGAAGGGGAACCGGGATCCTCCAGGCGGATGTGCATAGCTTGGTCTTATCTGCCTGTCACTCACTACTACGGAGATCACGTCGAACCTCACCTTGTTAGCCAGACTGTTGTCCTCGACAACAGCCTGTTTCCAGGACGACCAACGAGGAGGCCAGGCGAGGGTCTTGGCCAGTATATTTCTCATTACCCTGGCTAACATTCCCTGTGTGTTTTGCCGGACCAGACGTTAGCCTCATCGTCCTGTGTAGACTGATAGACTCATGTGTCTGATTAATGTAGTGGAAGAGCACTCACTTCTCACAGCAAAAGTTCTTCTTCCGCGATCATTCCTCATTTAAACGGGGACTTGGGATTCTTCAATAAATTCTGCCGTCTTTTTCAGGATCTCAATACCACCGTACAGTTTCTCCTCGAGGAGAATCGGTGTGTGGGCCACATCCTTCTTCTCCGATCTGTGTGATGGGGCTGTCCTGAAGTAGATGTCCTGCATGTTTGCCAGGCCACAGCAACAAAGGCTGGTGGAACTCATCTTGGATTTGGTGTCTTATTCTGTTATGGCCAGTTCCGAGACAATGATAACTTGATCTTTTCTGGACAGTTGGCAGTATCCGTCATCTGCGTGGTATTAGGGGTGTTCTTCTTGTCACCTAACATCATATTGTTCTTTTACTATGATGATGTTGAATGCCCACAATAAGTAGTTTTACTTATTGGTGCGCCCTAAAAAGGACGTAAAATGGCGGGTTGTCATAGCTTTCCTCACATCCCGAGCGTGCTGATGAAGGTGGATCAGGTCCTCCAGGCTGTTGTGATATGCTTGGCTTCATCTGCGTGTTGCTCACTACTACGGGGATCATGTCGATCCCTCACCTCTTTAGCCAGGCTGTTGTGAGAACATCCCGTTTCCAGGAAGGGCTGCCTGGAAGCCGAGGTGAGGGTCTTGGCCAGTATGTTTTGACTGACCCTGACAAACATGTCTGTTTTGCCTGACCAGACATTAGTCTTCCTTTACGCTCTTTTATTATATATATATATATATATATGTGTGTCTGCGTGTGTTTGTGGTCGCTGTAGTTGGCAAAGCACTCACTTTCACAGTGATGAATGGAAATGGTGGGCGATCAAATCCCAAAGTATCAAGCGACCCCTGGTCTCAAGACAGGTAAAATCAGAGTGCATGCATCCTGTTACCTCCCGCTGTCTCGACTGGTCATCTAGCTACTGGTCCAAAGCGTTTGAGAGAAGATAATGAGGTTGATGACAGCGCAGTTTCTTCCTCGCTATAAATAAAATATAAGCACAATTTACATCAAGAAAAAAACCGTCTGATGATATAGCCATCATCTCTTGCTAAATGTTGTAGAAACTCATTTATGTCCTTTGCCGTGGAGTACCATGTCGGGCCAAGGGCTTCTTGCAGACCATCTATTCATCTCATTGGTAGACATCTGGGTGGGTGCTTGTAATGGACTTTTCATGTCCATCTGTTGTTAGACATAGCACCAGACGTCCGTTACAAAGTTTGGTTAAGAAATCCGTACACCTGATCAATCAATATTTGGTTTAGACATCCTTAAGTCTGCTCAATGTTTGGTTTAGAAATCCTTACGTCTGCTCAATGTTTGATTTAGAAATCCTTACGTCTGCTCAATGTTTGGTTTAGAAATCCTTACGTCTGCTCAATGTTTGGTTTAGAAATCCTTACATTTGCCCATAGCTATAGGAGAGGTACTCTCCAGGGAAGCATAAACATTCCATTCCAAACAGCTTTTTCTCCAGAGGGTGACCTCAATCCTTGTCTTGCTGTCCAGACTCTCAACGCTCGAAGAAACCAGGTCATCGCAGTCGTTGGAAGTAGAGGACGCAATGCTGCCAATGTAAGTTTTTTTCATTCATTGAAGACGGCGCTCTCTGTTTATCCGTTTTTGGGGACAGCATCAGACTTGTGCTGCCTGATGTGATCTCCCATGAGAGACCTATCTTAGCACCGCAGGCTCTGTCACATATGTAAAGAGCCGACCATAGTGTCTTCGTGCACTCTGTCCTTTCGGGCAGTTCACTTTCTCAGCGATGAAATTCCATCTGGCAAACTGAGAACCTTGTGTTACGTTCACACGCCAGGTGTGACAATGCAAGTGTTTCCCAGGTTAAAACTTTTCAGACACATTTTTAGTCTTTGTAATGTTTCTTTGGTCCCCCTGACAAACGACTGCCTATTTTTAGCTCACTATCTATACAGCAGCAGCAGCTTCGGTATGTGACTGTTGGACATTGGAACAGCAAGTCCCGTTCACAGTATCCAAGATTGCTGTAGAACAAGTTAGACATGTTCAGGATTTTAAAGTAGGTACTTTGTCATGCCAGCTAGTTCTCAACACCTGCGGAGACAGCCAATATGGAAATGATGGAGTCACCTGGCATGTCTGCTGTATACTGTCCATGTTGTTCAGACATGCAGAAGAGTGGTGAGCACTACCATTATGAATAAATAAATTCAGGAAAAAAAAAATGGGGGAACATTACTTTCTTAGCAACTCTCGTATTTTATTTTTCTAGTTTCTAGTTATTTTGGAAAACAAAATGTTATTTTCGGTGTTAAGATATCTGCAAGACCTTAATGAAAGACTTCTCCATAGACTTTCAAAAGTGGGAGGAGATGGCAGAAGATAGAACTGCACGAGGGGATCAAGATGTTGAGCTGTAGTGGTCAGTAACCAATAGCGAACCAGAGCTGCCAAGACCCTTCTACACCTCTATGTGGTGATCGGGATAACAGGCTGCAACAGAGCAGACTGGCTAAGGAGAAGGGATCAAAGAGGGAAGGCTAACCTGGTACTCAGAAAATGCCATGCTGAAGTCGGATGTGTCGGACCGAAAGGTGCAAATTTTGCAGTCAAGCTGTAAACTAGCGGCACAACTATTCTGTTCTTTGGACTACATCCTGCTACTTTCAAAGCCCTGTTCAGGGCTTGGTAGCGGGAGATTGAGAACGCAGAAGAAGAGCTGCACGGAAAAGAACATATAGAAGTGTAGAGACTTTAGAGGAAACGCTAAAAAATACATTGGAAAGCAGGAGAAGGCGCAACAAATAAATGCAGCTTTATATCCAAGACATGCTCTCACTGTGTTAACGTGTGTGTATCTAAACTGGACAAGATCAGCCATGATGAAATCTGGCAAATGAGGCTTTCACCTGCTTAAAAACTGTTTAGATGAGAAAAAAAAGCCATATAATGATTTCTTGATTCTAGGATCCAACATCATCACACAGGGGACATTCCCATAAGTGCTCAGTTCTCCCTTCAAGCAGCCAGCTAAACGTATATATACAAGCTCAGAGTCCGAGTCAGGTTCTTAGGATCTTTTCAGATAGGACACACTTTCTCCCATCTCCTCTAGTCACTCTCAAATCTGTCATCCTCTGCTCATATGCATATTCTATACCCTCTGTCTCATCCTCATTCTGTAGAGCATCCATAACTGCCCTGATCGACTCAACCCTGTTTCTCGTCCCGCCACTGCATCAGCTCTTTCACTGCCCCTGTCGCCAGCATGTCCTGGGCAGTAGATCAATGTGACACCTTGGACACCAGAGTTGCTCAGGAGAGAGCCCCATGAAGCATAAGCTTGTAGCTGCTTAGTCCAGCGTCGACTGCAGGGCACATTCTCCGTAGCCCCAGCTATAGTTCCTTGTGGCGATGGCACTGTTACCTGTACCCTGTATCCCAAAACTTGACCTGATGCGTTCTTGCGCCGATCCAATGTATTTCACAACATGTTGACGCACGGTACATATGACGTAAATATTAGGAAATTGTTTTTTAGTCAGAGAGTGGTGAATGCTTGGAATGCATTGCCAGGGCAATGCATAGCTTTTAGAGCAAGGTGATGTAAATGAAACTGGTTGTGTACAGACTCTGCAGGGTCTTCTACACCAGTATAAAGACGTTAAGTTAAGTTACATCCGCCTGATCGTTCACATTCAGCACCAAATTTCCGGAGTACTTTTCTCATGTACTTTAAGAATTCCAGATTGTACTGGTTTCCACCAGTCAGGAATGTTAAATCTAGAGAATTTATTGTTGCTGTAGAAAATCTTATCTCTACAGCGATGAGAATGGTTTGGCAGGTACCTCCATTGTCGAAAACGGTTGCTCGTCAGTTTTGCAACTTCAGGAAGCCAGCCCTAAACAGAAATAAGTGGAAAGCATTCAATTCTAAATGGTTGCCAGGGGAAAAACTAAATAGGACCACTGCTTCCTTCTATGCATGTCGTAAGAGGTGACAAAGCAGGTTGTGTATGGGGTTGGTGGCCTCGTCATGTACATACCATTGTCACAAAAACCACATTGCAAATTACTGGAATCAGGCTTTCCTGATGCAGACTTTATAAATGATTGGAATCAAGATCTCATAAAAGCTGGTTAGAATGACTGGAATTAGGTTTTCCTAAAAGTTTACTAGGGAAGCTATAGAGGGGGACCCAGTGGTCACAAGGTAAAGTGTTCGCCTCGGGTTCAGGATTCAAATGGCGGGTTCATAACTCGATGGAGACCAAGATCTTTTTTCCTGTGGATCATCCAGTAAAAATTTTCCCTGATCTCTGAGTAGTGAGATCAGATACATGTATGCAGTGGCGCGCACGTTAAAAATCCCTGGACAATTGGAAATCGAAAAGTGTAGGCTTATTGGCCGCTGATCGGGCAAAAATTCAAGTTAAAAATCTACTCAATTATTTTAGAAATTTTTGCCCCATAGAGAATATACCAAAAAAAGGTGACTGTGTTGCTATAACATCAGGTTTTGATTATGTGGTTAGCGGAGCGACATAGATGGTGCCTGACAGGCTGCAGGTCCACCTTGCTTTAATTTACGCTTCCACAAGCAGTGCCAAAAATAAGCGATCATATATTCCAGAGGCTACCAAACTAGTGGTTGGTAACAGATACCGGGATTGACCTGGCAAGTCACCAGCATATTTTCACCTGCCAAATAATTCGAAACAATGTAGGTCACACCTCCCCACGACGTCTAACGACACAAGTGGACTGAAGAATTGTTTACAGACTCCGCAGAGACTTCTAAACCAGTATAAAAACGTTAAGTTAAATTAGATAGCTGTACCTAAGCTGATGAAACGTTAAGTTAAGTTAGATAGCTGTACCTAAGCTGATGAAACGTTAAGTTAAGTTAGATAGCTGTACCTAAGCTGATGAAACGTTAAGTTAAGTTAGATAGCTGTACCTAAGCTGATGAAACATTAAGTTAAGTTAGATAGCTGTACCCTAAGCTGATGAAACGTTAAGTTAAGTTAGATAGCTGTACCTAAGCTGATGAAACATTAAGTTAAGTTAGATAGCTGTACCTAAGCTGATGAAACATTAAGTTAAGTTAGATAGCTGTACCCTAAGCTGATGAAACGTTAAGTTAAGTTAGATAGCTGTACCTAAGCTGATGAAACGTTAAGTTAAGTTAGATAGGTGTACCTAAGCTGATGAAACATTAAGTTAAGTTAGATAGCTGTACCCTAAGCTGATGAAACATTAAGTTAAGTTAGATAGCTGTACCTAAGCTGATGAAACATTAAGTTAAGTTAGATAGCTGTACCCTAAGCTGATGAAACGTTAAGTTAAGTTAGATAGCTGTACCTAAGCTGATGAAACATTAAGTTAAGTTAGATAGGTGTACCTAAGCTGAAGAAACATTAAGTTAAGTTAGATAGCTGTACCTAAGCTGATGAAACATTAAGTTAAGTTAGATAGCTGTACCTAAGCTGATGAAACATTAAGTTAAGTTAGATAGCTGTACCCTAAGCTGATGAAACGTTAAGTTAAGTTAGATAGCTGTACCTAAGCTGATGAAACATTAAGTTAAGTTAGATAGCTGTACCCTAAGCTGATGAAACGTTAAGTTAAGTTAGATAGCTGTACCTAAGCTGATGAAACGTTAAGTTAAGTTAGATAGGTGTACCTAAGCTGAAGAAACGTTAAGTTAAGTTAGATAGCTGTACCTAAGCTGATGAAACATTAAGTTAAGTTAGATAGCTGTACCTAAGCTGATGAAACATTAAGTTAAGTTAGATAGCTGTACCCTAAGCTGATGAAACGTTAAGTTAAGTTAGATAGCTGTAGAAACATTAAGTTAAGTTAGATAGCTGTACCTAAGCTGATGAAACGTTAAGTTAAGTTAGATAGCTGTACCCTAAGCTGATGAAACGTAAAGTTAAGTTAGATAGCTGTACCCTAAGCTGATGAA
Organism: Ariolimax columbianus; assembly: GCA_036924085.1. NCBI lineage: Eukaryota > Metazoa > Mollusca > Gastropoda > Stylommatophora > Arionidae > Ariolimax > Ariolimax columbianus. The sequence continues at coordinate 27,877,440 of JAVGWX010000024.1, forward strand.
ACATTAAGTTAAGTTAGATAGCTGTACCCTAAGCTGATGAAACGTTAAGTTAAGTTAGATAGCTGTAGAAACATTAAGTTAAGTTAGATAGCTGTACCTAAGCTGATGAAACGTTAAGTTAAGTTAGATAGCTGTACCTAAGCTGATGAAACGTTAAGTTAAGTTAGATAGCTGTACCCTAAGCTGATGAAACATTAAGTTAAGTTAGATAGCTGTACCCTAAGCTGATGAAACGTTAAGTTAAGTTAGATAGCTGTACCCTAAGCTGATGAAACATTAAGTTAAGTTAGATAGCTGTACCTAAGCTGATGAAACGTTAAGTTAAGTTAGATAGCTGTACCTAAGCTGATGAAACGTTAAGTTAAGTTAGATAGCTGTACCCTAAGCTGATGAAACATTAAGTTAAGTTAGATAGCTGTACCTAAGCTGATGAAACGTTAAGTTAAGTTAGATAGCTGTACCCTAAGCTGATGAAACATTAAGTTAAGTTAGATAGCTGTACCTAAGCTGATGAAACATTAAGTTAAGTTAGATAGCTGTACCCTAAGCTGATGAAACGTTAAGTTAGATAGCTGTACCTAAGCTGATGAAACATTAAGTTAAGTTAGATAGCTGTACCCTAAGCTGATGAAACATTAAGTTAAGTTAGATAGCTGTACCCTAAGCTGATGAAACATTAAGTTAAGTTAGATAGGTGTACCTAAGCTGATGAAACATTAAGTTAAGTTAGATAGCTGTACCCTAAGCTGATGAAACGTTAAATTAGATAGCTGTACCTAAGCTGATGAAACGTTAAGTTAAGTTAGATAGCTGTACCTAAGCTGATGAAACGTTAAGTTAAGTTAGATAGCTGTACCCTAAGCTGATGAAACATTAAGTCAAGTTAGATAGCTGTACCCTAAGCTGATGAAACGTTAAGTTAGATAGCTGTACCTAAGCTGATGAAACATTAAGTTAAGTTAGATAGCTGTACCTAAGCTGATGAAACGTTAAGTTAAGTTAGATAGCTGTACCTAAGCTGATGAAACGTTAAGTTAGATAGCTGTACCTAAGCTGATGAAACGTTAAGTTAGATAGCTGTACCCTAAGCTGATGAAACGTTAAGTTAAGTTAGATAGCTGTACCCTAAGCTGATGAAACGTTAAGTTAAGTTAGATAGCTGTACCTAAGCTGATGAAACATTAAGTTAAGTTAGATAGCTGTACCTAAGCTGATGAAACATTAAGTTAAGTTAGATAGCTGTACCTAAGCTGATGGCATAGTCCTAGTTGGCCCAGGCAATGTCGCTCTGCAACAGTCTCTTGAGAAACTTGATCTTGGAACATCAAACCTTGGTCTATCAATATCTTGGACCGAGGCAAAAAATTCAGAACTTTGGCTCCGACACTGGTCCTCGCAATATTGTTGTTCATGGTCACACAGTGGAGTGCACCAATGAATTCACATACCTGGGAAGTTCTTTTTCATCCGATGGACGCAGTGTGCCTGACATGTTAAGATGGATCAGGCTTATTGCTTCCGATATGAACGACCTCTGCCATGTGTGGAATAATGACTCTCTCTGGGATCCAAAATTTGTATTTATCAGACATGTGTTTCCTGTCCTCCTGTATAGTTCAGAGACTTGGTCCCTACTTAAACAGGACATATCAAGACTTGATGCCTTTCATATGCACAACCAGCGACGCATCCTTGGTATCTGGTGGTTCGATCTTGTCCGTAATGTTGAGGTCTCTGGACAGACAAGTCTTCCCTCCATCACGGACACTTTGTTCTGCCACCACCTGTCTCTGTTTGGTCACGACTGGACCGAGAAATTTCGGCTCACCAGATAATTTCTAAGTCAGCTATATTTAACAACGGTCTCCCACCAGCCGGCTGGAGGTGTGGGAGGGGCGCCCCCGTTCTACATGGCTCCGACAGATAGCAGGCTCGGCTCTCCTTCAGCCTTGGACGGAGTTTAGTTACAAGCCTCAGCAGTTGGACATGGTAGTGGTCGATCGACACAACAGACCTTCGATGCACATGGGAACATCATTATTATTATTCACAAACACAGCGACGGGATAAGAAATAAAGAATTCAATTCTGCCTTATGTTCCGAGCAGGACTAGTAAGAATTCTCTGCGTGACCTATTTTACTCACAAACACTCTTGTTTATTTTCAGTTTGCCAATGAGCTGGTGCGGCTAGGCTATGCCAGGGTATGTGTCCTGCACAAAGGAATCGACGTGTTCAGGACAACTGGGCTCATTATGATACCACCGGCTGATATTTAAATGTTGTGTCACAAGAATATTGGCATCGTAAAAAAGAAGAGATCAAAACAAGAACATCCACACACAGCAACTTTACAAACAGCTCATAAGAACAGCAAACAGACACTGGGTTGTCTTCTTCTTCTTCTTTGTACGCAGTCAGACAGTAACCATTATTTTTTCGAAAAAAGCGGCGGTCATCCTGAGGCTGTCGCCACTGCCATAGAGCTTGTCTTGCGGTTCCACTGGTGATGGCCACATCTGCTCTCTCTGATCCTCGTATGTCGGGCAGTTCTGCAGCAGATGTTCAGTGGTCATTTTACCAGTACCGCACGGGCATTCGTCGGTACACCCTATCTTCAATTTGTTGAATAGGTGGTACCTCAGTCTATTGTGGCCAGTGCAAAGTCTGAAGACAACGACCTGCTCTCTTCTGTTCAACTGGTAATAGGCATCGTTTTTGTTGTAACCAGTATGTTCGGTTTCCCATTTGGTCATGTATCTGGCAGACACTGGGTTGAACAGATGGATTTGTTCTTTTTTTACGCTCGTCTTATTTCTCTATTCCCCAAGTCGGTATGCAATGCACTATGTTTTTATTTTGCGGCAGTCGGCCCAGTGCATCCAACTTCGGCATGTATGGGTCCGCTTACTCCTGCATTTTGTAAGGGTTTTTTTAGCCCCTAAAGGCAATGTTAGGTATGATTAAAAGAAATATTAAACATGAGCAAAGAAGTGATAGTCAAACTGTATAAAGCATTAGTTAGACCTAGGTTGGAGTACTGTGTACAGGTGTGGAGTCCTTATCATAGAGGGGATATAAACATGCTGGAAAGGATATATAAAAGAGTAACAAAGCTGATAGTGGGATTCCAGAAATACAGTTATGAGGACAGACTCAGAAAAACCGGCCTACAGTGTCTAGAATAGAAAAGAATTTGAGGTGACTTAATACAGGTTTATAAGATAATCAAAGGAACGGATAAATTAGATAATAACAAGTTTTTCAAAATAAAACCTAATATAAGAGGGTATAGCTACAAATTAACTAAAGAAAGGTCCAGATTAGATATTAGGAAATATTTTTTTAGTCAGAGAGTGGTGAATGCTTGGAATGCATTGCCACAGGAAATAGTGGAGGCAAGAACAATTAATGCATTTAATTGAATAGATTGGATGTGCATAGCCTTTAGAGCATGTTAGGAAATGTTAATGAAATTGGTTGTATACAGACTCTGCAGAGACTTCTATACCAGTATAAAGACATTAAGTTAAGTTTGCTTCTATACCAGTATAAAGACGTTAAGTTAAGTTTGCTTCCCCGGGGTAATGGCCGGTGTTGTGATTGGGTTGTGAGTTGTGTCACTTAACCACTAGCCCACTCTGTTCCCTGGAACAGATGGATCATAGGAAACATACTGAGGGAGGTCTACAGACATATGGCAAGCCCCAACCAAATGACAGTTTCAATCAACTCAAAAGGAAGGATCAGAATTCAACACATCTCACTTAACAAGCACCTGATCAGAATCCAACCACAACACACTTCAGAATACCAGCTGTGCATATTACCCATACAAAATTGTTGATCATCATCTCTTTGAGTGCTCGACGTTCAATTATGTTAGGACAATGCTTCTTCAGCTGAAGGATGTCGACCAGTTGACATTCATCGCAGAATACAGGCAGTGTATGGTGTCATAAGTATGTCGAAGACAATAATGAAGAACTGGACAACGATGTTTAAAGAAGGACGTTAGTTAACAAAAGATCTTCCGAGACCAGCTCAGGCGTATATTGTTGGTCAGAAGATGACATCGTCGAAATTGATGGAGCAATTAGAGTCACCATACACTGCCTGCATTCTGCGATGAATGTCAACTGGTCGACATTCTTCAGCTGTTAGAAACCGACTCACAGTTCAACTCTGTACAGATTCCATATCACACCTGCCATGTTTTCAACGGTCTGCTGAGGAAACTATGAGTCGGAGGATAATGAAATTTTGCAAACTTGATGGTTGTATGTGCTGTATACACCAGAAGTGACTTCATCATGCGCATCGTAGGTATGTTGACTTGGTGCAGTTAGGTCCGGTTTCATTTGAACATGCCTCGTAAATAAAAAACTTGTAAAAAGGAAATGGGTCATTCGCCTTCACAAAAAACTGAGACAATGTTCCAGATAGTCTTCATCAGAAGTGTTTACTGTTGGACTATATTTGCTCTGATTGTTTGTAATATTTTATGTAATAAATTGTTGTCTGATCAATACAGACATTTTTCAGTATTTGTATTAAGTATTTTGTTTACAGTGTAGTATGTAGCCTAGTCGACAGTGAGCTGTCTTACTAAACTGGGATTACAGCATGTCAGGGTTCTAATTCACAGACGGAAAGAAAAGAATCCGGACCGTAATTCGTGACTGGTATGACCACTCCTCCAGTCAACTCATCTGTTGTCGTTTCGAATGCCTACAATGAGAAGGTTTACTCTTTTGTGATAAGAAAATTTACTGATCAGACATGTTAGTCAGGGTCAGGCAAAAATATACTGATCAGACATGTTAGTCAGGGTCAGGCAAAATATACTGATCAGACATGTTAGTCAGGGTCAGGTAAGACATACTGGCCAAAACCCTCACCTCGGCTTTCAGGTAGCCCTCCCTGGAAACTGTCTGTTTTCATGGCAGCCTGGCTAATGAGGTGAGGGATCGACATGATCCTCGTAGTAGTGAGTGACACGCAGATGAAGCCAAGCATAGCACAATCGTCTGGTGGACCCCGATCCATCTTCATCAGCACGCTCAGGATATGAGGAAAGCTTCTGCAACTCGTCACTAAATGTCCTTTTCAGGGCACACAAAAAAGTGATCCTATTCATTGTGGGCCTTCGCAACAACTCTTTTGTGGGCCCTGAAAAGGACGTTAAGTGGCGGGTTGCAGTAGCTTTCGTATACATCCCGAGCGTGCTGATGAAGGTAGACCGGAGTCCTCCAGGCGGTTGTGCTATGCTTGGCTTCACCTGCGTATCACTCACTACTACGAGGATCATGTCAATCCCTCATCCCATTAGCCAGGCTGCCATAAAAACAACCCATTTCCTATGAGGATCTTGGTCAGTATATTTTGCCTGGCCCTGACTGTGCCTGATCAGTATGTTGTGCCTGACCAGATGTTAGTCTTCATCCCCTTTACCCAGCTGTAAATGGGTACCTGACGTAGAAGTTGGGAAAGGTTTGCGTGGGATTGACCTTGACCTTTAAAGTGTTTGGAGATAGGATAGTGGCAGGCCTCACAAACCAAACGCATATGTTTTAAATTCATAGGTCGTTTCCCTGTGGGATGTAAATCCATTTTAAACATGTGTGCTGAAGTTGGATACACTGGGCCATAAGGTGCTTCCTCTTTTTATTTAGTGTTTGCTCTGAAAAAACATGGTGTCAGTTTACAGCAAGGCTGCGATATATGTGCCTTTTGGCCCAACCCATCCCATTTCAACCTAGCATATTTTGAACCAGCTTCAGATCCCCAACCTCTTAGCCAGGCTAGACTGCAGCCTGTTTCCAGGGCCGCCACTTGGAGGCGGAATAGAGTATCGATCAGTTAGGGGTCACGGTCCATGATGCAAGCAGCTATCAGTTGGCTGTTGTCAGCAAACTACTGTTCTTGTAATACGAGGTGTGTTCAAATGAAACCGAACTGCAACAAGTGAACATACGTACGATGCACATTATGACGTTACTTTTGGTGTATACAGCACATACCAACAGTCAAGTTTGCAAAATTTCATTATCCTCCGACTCATAGTTTCCTCAGCAGACCGTTGTAAACATGGCGGGTGTGATACTGAATCCGTCCAGAGTTGATCAGCGATTCGGTTTCTAACAGCTGAAGGATGTGAAGGATCTTTCGTTAACTCCCGTCCTTTTTTAAACATCGTTGTCCAGTTCTTCACTGTTATCTACGACACACTTTTGTCATCATACACTGCCTGCATTCTGCGATGAATGTCAACTGGTCGACATCCTTCAGCTGTTAGTATGTGCTGTTTACATCAGAAGTGATGTCATCATGTATATCGTACGTATGTTCACTTGATGTATCTAGGTCCGGTTTCAGTTTGAGCATGCCTTGTATTTTATTCACATCATTGTTCTGGTAATACATGACACTATTTTTGTTTTTTGTATCATTCATCTTATTGCTCCAAATGAAGCATAGGACTACCACTACACATGACCCATTTACAGGAAGTGTATATCCAAGCTTTTGTAGTGGTAGTTCTAGTAGCAATGATTTTACATGATGAGTTCGGTAACCTCATTCACAACATTATTGGAAGGTTACAGTGATCGCATTCTTTCCAAACCAGATACCTCTCATGTGGCCACAAATTTTTGATTGAAACTAATGACAGGGAGGCAGACATTGTTACAAATGACAGGGAGGCATACATGGTTACAATTGACAGGGAGGCAGACATGGTTACAAATGACAGGGAGGCATACATGGTTACAAGTGACAGGGAGGCAGACATGGTTACAAATGACAGGGAGGCAGACATGGTTACAAATGACAGGGAGGCAGACATGGTTACAAATGACAGGGAGGCAGACATGGTTACAAATGACAGGGTGGCAGACATAATTACAAATGACCATAACCACGAATGCTTGAATCCATCGATGTATTGTGATACTGATCATTATATTCAGTCTCTCTTTCACACATCATTGTATCCAGTCTCTCTCTCACACATCATTATATCCAGTCTGTCATCCACAATCTTACACATCATTGTATCCAGTCTCTCTCCCTCTCACACATCATTGTATCCAGTCTCTCTAACACATCATTGTATCCAGCCTGTGATCCACAATCTTACACATCATTGTATCCAGTCTCTCTCCCTCTCACACATCATTGTATCCAGTCTGTCTCTCGCGCATTGTATCAGGTCCGTCACGTCATCTCATCCACAATCTTACACATCATCGTATCCAGCCTGTCGCACGCATCCATATCCATAGACTCCATCTTTATATCATCCACATGCCCCAGGGAGTCATTGTCCGTGAGAAGAGACGACTCAATGCTGACATCTTCAGGGATAGCATTTATGGCGGAGTGTATCAGATCAAGAACCTAGAAATGGGTATAAGAAATTGGCATATTATCTTAATGGTGATTTCTTCATCACTCTCAAATAATCACATCTTCACACATGTGCAATGGCAAAGGCCGCCATCCATCGCAGACGAACATGGCATAATTAATTTTGGTAGCGCTATTTTTAGTAAGGATTAACTATGCTACTTTTTATCCTCACTCTCTTGTCTTGAGCCGCCCGACCCCAGTGGCAAGTCAAGGACAAGACAACTAGGGGGCGACTACGAGATGCAAACCCACACCACATGATAATGAAGCCGACGGCTTAACCACATCGCCACGGAATCCTCATCTCACTTAACTCTTTCAGGACTTGATTCTTTTTAGGTTTGGACCAAATTAATTTTCAGCTGTAGCAAAATTTCACTGCATCCCTTTTACAACTGACTATTACACACCATAGCATAGATAAATATAGTACTCATTATATATCATTGTAAAGAAAAATGGGTACAGAAAATGAAAATATCAGTAAATTGCTGATATTTCATTATTTGAAAAAAATAATTATGCTGTACAAAAAAAAAAATTTAAAGGGTAGATAATTTATAAGTCAAAATATTGTAACTCACCATCATTTTTCATTGGCCTGAATTGTTGATTTCAATTTGTCTGGTAATTTTGCAGAATAGTATCCAAAGTCCCCCAAAACACTGTTTATTTGATGCATTTATCTCCAAAAATGTTGAAATTATGTACAATTTTCCTCAATGACCAAAATCAATAAAAATATAAACAAATTCACAACTTCCATCATTTTTTCCATTATTTCCATAAGTTTTTTGTTTTGTTCAGCACAGCTGTTCTCTAAAGCATGTTTTAGCACACAGATGCGGCTTGTGCAAACAACCTGTGCAGTAATAGCTGCTTCGTTTTCTTTTTTTCCTGAGCACAGAATGTACGCACAGTGAGTCTTTTCCATCATAGTCAATGAGATGGGCTGCACCTTGGTATCTCTCATGCTCCATGTTCATTGGTTTTCTCCCTGGCTTGGACAATAGAACAGCCTGAAGGCTGCTAGGTGTCTCTGCTCCGACTAACTGACAGAGTTCCCCTATCAGGACATCTTTGAAGTCCGCAAAAAGCAAAGGCTTCTCGGTGTGAGGGCGGCTCAGGGTGTACAAAATGTGGGCATTGAGTTGAGTAATTTCCATCACCCACATAAACACTTTCTTCCACCACTTGACTGTTTTTCTTGTGTGGTTTCCATAATATGATATCATCTGGTCCACTCTGTCACATCCATTCATTGAAAGGTTGTAGCTGTGAATGGGTGATGGTTTCATAACTTTGACTCCTACCCTCCATCCTTTGCTCATATGTGGCACTTCCACGTGTTGTCACCAGCTGGCAAGGCTTCTTAGATTTCTTATCTCTCCAGCTGACACACATAACCTTTTCCTCATCGTTGATAAACCACTTTGCTTGATTCAGGGATATCTTCTTGTTCTTTATTTCTGATGGAAAACCTCGTCTGTTTACATTCAGAGTTCCAGTGTAGTGGTGGTTTCTCTGTCGCAAAAACTGAACAAGAGGCAGGGAAGAATAGTACCTGTCAGCAAACAAATGGTGATGTCCTGTGATGCCTTCCAGTAGTCTGTCAAAACCTTTAACAGCATGGGAAGAATTTGGGTCCATTTCAGGTTTGTAAGCTCTATCAGCTCCAAAATACACCAAGAGATTGAAAACATATCCGGTGATGGAGTCGCAGAGTCCGTAGGATTTGATGTGGTATTTTTTGGGCTTGCTAGGATTGTACTGTTTGTACTTAAATCGCCCCTTGTGACCTATGACCATCTCATCGATACATATGTTTTCAAATGGGTAGAAGGCTTCTTGGAAACTGGCAACGAGTGCATTTACAAACGGCTCAATCTTGCATTTCCCTAGAGCATTTGGAACAGCTGCATGAAGCATTGATTGATAAATCAGTAAAAATATGGTTCTGCTGAACATTGACCTAAACCAGGGATTACTTCTGTGGGGTTTGGTGGACCAATAATTTTTTATTGAGTGCTTTGCATTCTTCTTCTTCTTCTTCATCGTTCGCAGTCAGACATCAACCTTAATTTTTTCGAAAAAAGCAGCCGTCATCCTGAGGCTGTCGACACTACCTTAGAGCTTGTCTAGTGTTGCCACTGGTGATGGCCACATCTGCTCTCTCTGATCCTCGTATGTCGGGCAGTTTTGCAGCAAATGTTCAGCGGTCATTTTCCCGGTACCACACGGGGATTCGTCAGTGCAACCTATCTTCAATTTGTTGAATAGGTGGTACCTAAGTCTATTGTGGCCAGTGCGAAGTCTGAAGACCACGACCTGCTCTCTTCTGTTCAACTGGTAATAGGCATCGTTTTTGGTGTAGCCAGTATGTTCTGTTTCCCATTTGGTCATGTATCTGGCTCTAATAAGCCGTTTTGACTCTTCGTATGTCACACTAGTATCTGGTTGTGGTAGTCTTGCACCTTCTTTTGCCAGTCTGTCTGCCTCCTCGTTGCCTTGGATGTTGCAGTGGGATGGAACCCACTGTACCACTACCCTATTCGGTGCGGACTGCTGGCATAGTTGACAGAGTACTGCTCTTAAATCATTAAGCTCAGTATTTTTCTGGCTTTTCAGTGCTGTGACTACGGCCAAGGCACCTGTAAACAGGACTATATGGCTTTCATTCCTTTTACCTGTCACCATTTCTTCCACTGCCGCCCTCAGTGCCTCTGCCTCCGCTCTTAAATTGCTTTTGTGTATTTTCCAGTAGCGAATGACAGTGTTATTTTTCTGCCATTTGGTAGGTGCAGAAATGCTCCTGCCCCTCCGTTCTGTGTAGTGTTTGTTACAGAGCCGTCAGTGTATGCATGAGTCCAGTCCATGCTTGGGTAGTTTTCCAATATGTAGCTCAGGGTAGTATCTCATCTTTCTTTTTCAGCCTGGCAGTTTTTGTTTCCAATACCTGGTATATTTTCTACCACCTCTGGAAATATATGCTGCCTCCAGATAGGTTTTCCTACAGTGCTTTGCATTCAACCCCATAGCAATCAGGACGGCCAGAAACTGTAAAAAAACATTCCTATCAAGTGGTGTCCTTTTGCTCAACGTTGAATGTTTTCGTGCTGGTGTATTCATGTCAAGTTTCTGCTGGGCATACTCATTGACATTTCTTATGAGGTTGTCAACAATTGGTTTTTTCAGCAAGGAGAGAAAGCATTGAAGAGGTGAGCAATTTTCATCCAGATTTAGTCTGCTGCCAGAATTTATTTGCCTGAAGTTCGATGCTCCAATGGCCTCTCCATCTAAGGCATCACGCCACCCATCACCAGGCCTAGTAGTCCTCTGTGGTATGGAATTTGCCTTTCTCCTTGCAGAATTACCACCATCACCATCACCATCAACTCTAGACGTACCTGGTATATCCTCTAAATCAGTCTCATCGCTGCTGCTTGATGATTCAGGAGCACTGATAGTCCCTGACTGGAAGCAACCACCAACTAACCCTAAGCCAGACCGTTTTGATTTCTTGGCACTAGGTCTACTAGTAGTAGTACCATCACTTTCACTGTAATCGCTATCCTCTGAATCGTCTAATTCTGTATCAGAATCACTAACTAATAAGCTTTGAAACACAGCTATAGCTTGTTCTGCACTATATCGTTTTGGTCTAGTAGGAGCAGTGGGCGTTGCCATTATTTTTTAGGAATCAACAACAAAGTGTAGCTACTTTAAAACATAAATATATCACTTATTCAGTACCTAAACACGCGTGCTTCCACTCAAATGTTACGAACGGAAGCTGTTCTAGTTCTGGTTGTAATTTTTAAGTAGTTTGGTTAACACAAAATCCGAATTACGACTCTACAAAACAAAAACCGAATTATCGGTTAATGGTCCTCTAGGATTTAAATAACAGTCCGTTATATCGGTCATTGGTCCGGAATGTGTTAAGAAATACCTCAAGAACAAAGCACGATCACGATTAACTGATTCACATCTACCAAGACTGTTTACATGCAGCAGCTACAAGCGACTTCTCATTGGACGTCACTGAACTTCTGAGTGGCTTTTAAGCTCAAGGATGTCAATAACCTTAATAAATATTGTCTTTCACAAATGAAACCCAATAGATTATATGGTGCTTGCACACTTAATATCTTCTTTTTCGTACGCTGTCAAACGTCAATCTGTATTTTTGTTGGTCCCTACTTAAACAGGACATATCAAGACTTGATGCCTTTCATATGCACAACCAGCGATGCATCCTTGGTATCTGGTGGTTCGATCTTGTCCGTAATGTCGAGGTCTCTGGACAGACGAGTTTTCCCTCCATCACGGACACTTTGTTCTGCCACCACCTGTCTCGCGTTGCCTTGGATGTTGCAGTTGGATGGAACCCACTGTACCACTACTCTTTTTGGTGCGGACTGCTGGCATAGTTGACAGAGTACTGCTCTTAAATCATTAAGTTCAGTATTTTTCTGGCTTTTTAGTGCTGTGACTACGGCCAGGGCATCTGTAAACAGGACTATCTGGCTTTCATTGCTTTCGCCTATCAGCATTGCTTCTTCTGCAGCCCTCAGTGCCTCTGCCTCCGCTCTGAAATTGCTTGAGAATTTTCCAGTTGCCACTGACAGTGTTATTTTTCTACCATTTGGTAGGCTCAGGAATACCCCTGCCCCTCCATTCTGTGTTGTGTTTGTTACAGAACCGTCGGTGTATGCATGGGTGCATTCCATGCTTAGGTAGTTTTTCGTTATGTACCTCAGGGTTATGTCTCTTCTTTCATTTTCAGTCTGGCTGTTCTTGTTTCCAATACCTGGTATATTTTCTACCACCTCCGGAATGATATGCTGCTTCCAGGTAGGTTTTCGATGGGCTTTGGTATTGTTATGGTGTTCATAGGGTCTTCGCTCATCTTTGCTTTGGCTATTTCTGCAAAGTTTCTCCGCTTTAGTTTCCCATTTTCAAATCTATTTAGTCTCTGATGCATTGGATGGTCTGTCAGTCTTCTGAGTTTCTCTGCTTGCTGCTCGGCTCTGTAGTCTTTTCTGTCGGTCATGGATTGCAGATTTGTAATCTTTTCAAGTTCTATAATTGGCGTTGACTTCATGCCTCCTGTTATAACTCTCATGGCTTGGTTTTGAAGTTTGCTAATTTTATCAAAGTTCGCCTTTGCTGCTGTTGTCCATGCCGCAATGCCATACTCGAGAACTGGTCTCACTCTTCCGGTGTACAGTTTCTTTAGTATACTTTCATCTGCTCCCCAGCTTGTGCCAGCAAGTTTCCTCATGATTGCCATTCTTTGTCTGGTTCTCATTTGGTTTCTCTCAATCTGACTTTTCCATATCATGCGCCGATCAAATATGACTCCCAGGTAATTTGGGTTGTCGTATGGCCGCAGATATTTGCCGTTAAGACTTATTTTGGTGTTCTGGGGTTTATTTGAAAGCGAGAATATCATACATGTTGCTTTTTCCTCATTTATTTTGACCAGCCATGAGTTCGCCCACTCCTCCCACGATGTTAGGGCCTGCTGCATCCTATTGTTTGCTATGGTGAGATTTTGTTCAGAGGGCCACATAGCCAGATCGTCTGCAAACATGGAGCTGTGGACTCTTCTTGGTATATTCTCTGTGATGTTTATATACACCAGGAAAAGGCACACTTAATATGATAGGTAAACGGTGTTTGTACACTTAATATGACAGGTGAATGCAGCTTGCACACTTAAAAGGAAATGTGAACGCTGCTTGCACACTTAATATGACAGGTGAACAGTATTTGCACTCTTAATATGACAGGTGAACAGTATTTGCACTCTTAATATGACAGGTGAACTGTGCTTGCAATCTTAAAAGGTTGAGATCATCAGCCCTAAATGATCACAGTTTTTGTTGAAATCCTTATCGGCCAAAAGACAACTACAAGAAAAATGGTCATTCTGACAGACTCCAGGCGCGCACTCCATGCCATCTCAAGTTCCAAACAAGATACAATCTCACACGAAATAAATTACAACATCGGGTTGCTGTTCCAAATATTAGATCTAGTTCTACAGCGGAGTTCGGCCCACTGTGGGATTCTTGGAAATGAGAAGGCAGATGAGCTCACAAAAACTGAAGTGGTGGCACACAGACTCGTCATCCACAGAGCTATAAAGAAGCAAAGACACTCATCAAATGATCAATGAGGACAGAATGAAAGCATTGACAAACTTGGTAGACAAAGATCTTCAGACTCAGAACGGGACATTGCAGACTCAAGGCCCACCTCCACAGAATGGATTTCAGAGACACAGCCATGTGTGATTGTGGAGCACCCAAGCAAACACCAGAACATATCCTGCAGCGTTCATTGGAAAAAGGCTGTTTTCAAGACAGCCTGGCTGATGAGATGTGGATCGATGTGATCCCCGCAGAAGTGAGCGCCATGCAGATGAAACCAAGCATAGCACAATCACCTGGAGGACCGCGGCCCACCTTCATCAGCACGTTTGGGATGTAAGGAAAGCTACTACAGCTCGCCACTTAACGTTCCTTTCAGGGTGCACAAAAGAGTCAACTTACTCATTGAGAGCATTAAACAACAACAAACAACATAGTTTATGCAGGATAGACTAGCCAGCCCTCATCAGACAAGCCTGACTGGTTACAGTGTTACTATTCTTTGGGCCCTGGTAATACATAAGTGCTACATGCTAAAACTGACCTTGTCGTAATGTTCCTGAAAGTTCTGTGCAATCTCCATTCTCTTGGTCCGCTGCAACTCTAACATAACTCTAAGAGTCTCCCGTGCCTGGTGAGGCCTGTTGTAACACAAGAACACAACTTTATTAACCCTTTTCAGTCCTCAATCATTTGTTCAATTCATGCTTTTCAGCCTGTAGCAAGTGCTGCAGCACCATGAGACAAATATTTTTAAAAATCTTTTTTTTATTGTTGTTGATAAAAAAATTGTATTTTTTGTGTGTGGACACGTTGAGGAATGAACACCTATTGGAAAGGAGCCAACAGCGTCCGCTGGAACAACAAATTAAGCAAGGAAAATGGGGCTGGAATAGGATGTGTACTACGAAATGCACCGTCCAACATAGCCAGACATGCTCTTACATGGAATCCTTAAGGGAAGAGAGAGAGCCCAAGGGGAGTGGCGGGAACTGATCCAACAATCTGCAGTATTGGTGCCCCAATGGCCTTTCAGATTACGGAACTGACGATGATGACCTGGAAAGAGGCAGGAAGAACAGCCCAGGACCATGCATGCTGGTAGGATGTTGCCAATCGTCTATGCACAGGCTTTGATTGAAAAATTGCAATTTAATGATCTCAAGACATTATTAATTTATCTATGACATGAAATTTTCATTACTAAAACATACATTAGTGTGAAAATATCATTGATACAGACGGAAGGAAAAAACGAACCCCACAACAACAAAAAAGACCAAAAAAAAAGAAGATTGTACTCACAATATCATTGGTATGGGATCAAGACGCTGAGCAGCGCATGAGCTGCAGTGGTCAGCGACCCATAGCTGACTGCTAGCGTCAGGGCCAGCGAACCAGAGCTGAGCAGCGCATGAGCTGCAGTGGTCAGCGACCCATAGCTGACTGCTAGTGTCAGGGCCAGGGAATGAGAACTAACAAGACCCTTCTACACCTCCAAGCGGTGATCCTGGATATCAGGCTGCAGCAGGGCAGACTGGCTAAGGAGAAGGGATCGAAGAGGGAATGCTAACCCAGTACTCAAAAAATGCTTGCTGAAGTCGGATGTGTTGGACCGAAAGGTGCAAATATTGCAGTCAAGCTGTAAACTAAGACACAACACATTCCGTTCTCTTGACTACATTCTGCTAATTAAGCCCTTTCAGGGTTTGGTAGCTGGAGATTGAGAACGAATTAAGCCAAGCCAAGCAGGCAGCCAATATGAAACTTTAAATGTCATTGATGCAGACAGAAGGAAAAAACGGACCCCACCAAAAAAAAAGATTATACTCACAATATCATTGGTATTTCTGCGTTAAAATCTCTCAATATATCTACCTGTCCTGTGTGTCTTAGTCAAAATCTGAATTCGACGTGTGTTTAATAATATATAATTTCTTTGGTCGTGAAGCCAATTTTCCTTGACACTAAATCCACCAACTTTGAAACTTTCCCATATTCTTAAATGTCTACCTATTAGAAATAATCCCATAGTAAATGTCAGCTAATGCATGCGCAAATTGTCGGCCATCTTGTGACATCAAAACCTGACATTCCGCAAACTAAATGACATAATGTAACACGTGTTGGAAGTCAGTGTCGGTCCGATTGGCCAGAAATGGGTGTCTTCTGGGCAATACAAGATGTAAAGGGTTAAAAAAAAAGGTACATGGAAAAATGCTGGACAAAACTCAGAAATACTGGCCAACAGTCTAGAAAAGAGAAGAAATTGAAGTGATGTAATACAAGTTTATAAGATAAACAACAGAAAGGATAAATTAGACTATAACAAGTTTTTTAAAGTACAGCCATCTACAAGAACAAGTGGGCACAGCTACAAATTAATTAAGGAAAGGTCCAGATTAGATATTAGGAAATATTTGTTTAGTCAGAGAATGGTGAATGCTCTGAACTTATTGCCACAGGAAATAGTTGAGGCAGGATCAATTAACGCATTCAAAAATAGATTGAATGCACATAGTTTTTTTTAGATCAAGTGAAGTATAAGAAACTGGTTGTATACAGACTCTGCAGAGTCTTCTAAACCAGTATAAAGATGTTAAGTTAAAAGAGAAGAAGCAAAGAATGGAAAGGTTACAGAGTGAGTAAAAGAATCATTGAAATTTACCTGAATTCATTGATAAGGTGGTACATGTTTGTAAACAGCAGGTTAAACATTGAAATTTACCTGAATTCATTGATAAGGTGGTGCATGTTTATAAACAGCAGGTTAAACATTGAAATTTACCTAAATTCATTGATAAGGTGGTACATGTTTGTAAACAGCAGGTTAAACATTGAAATTTACCTAAATTCATTGATAAGGTGGTGCATGTTTATAAACAGCAGGTTAAACATTGAAATTTACCTGAATTCATTGATAAGGTGGTGCATGTTTATAAACAGCAGGTTAAACATTGAAATTTACCTGAATTCATTGATAAGGTGGTGCATGTTTATAAACAGCAGGTTAATATCATCCAGTTTTTCAGTCCTTTTTGGTGACTCTGGCGCTCGAATCAGAACATCCAAGAGGTCGAGGAAATTCACCTGTTTGAATAACGACAAAAAGGGATAAGAAGCTCTATCCCGATTGATGGAATACTAGCAAGGGTATGCAACTGTGGTATGTGATAACAGCAAAGGATTGGTAAAGGCTGCCGTCCATTGTAGACGATGATGGCATAATTTATTTGCGAGCGCCATTTTAAGTAAGGATTAACTGTACTACTTTTTATCCTTACTCTCTCGTCTCGAGCCGCCCGACCCCAGTGGCAAGTCAAGGACGAGCGCCATTTTAAGTAAGGATTAACTGTGCTACTTTTTATCCTCACTCTCTCGTCTCGAGCCGCCCGACCCCAGTGGCAAATCAAGGACGAGATGCAGGGGACTCTGCATCAAGCACCCGTGAAAAAAAAACGGCAGACTTCGGAGTCGAACCCACACCACCTGATCACGAGGCCGACGGCTTAAGCCACGGAATCCACAAACAGGAAAGTAGAACTTGGTTGTTATCAACAACTAGATAAATGAAAGCAATGATTGAGTTATTTCGCTATTATCACTGATTGCCCAGAGTGGGGAACTGTGGCTAGGAATTGATCCCGTTAACAATATGAATTTGTACATTTACCTGGGCCAAGAAATCGTGGGATACCACACAGCGTAGCACCAAAAGAGCAATCATTCTAGGATTGGTCTTTACAGCCATCATAGACCCCATTTTGCAGCAATGATATGATCCAGCATGCCATTAGTCATGTTAACTTATCTATATCCTTGTATCCAGCATGTTATTAGTCATGTTAACTTATCCACATCCTTGAATCCAATATACCATCTGTTACATTAACTTATCCACATCCGTGTATCCAATATGGCATCAGTCACACTAACTTATCCACATCCTTGCATCAAAACTGTAATCATTCATGTTTATTTCATCCACAATCTCATGTATCGTTATATCAAAACTGTAGCCATTGATCTCATCTCATCCACGTCACCACATCCAAACTGTCATCAGTCATGCCATTTCACACATCACCCCATCCAATCTGTCATCAGTCATGCCATTTCACACATCACCACATCCAAACTGTCTCCAGCCATTTCACACATCACCGCACCCAAATTGTCTCCAGCCATTTCACACATCACCACATCCAAACTGTCTCCAGCCATTTCACACATCACCGCACCCAAATTGTCTCCAGCCATTTCACACATCACCACATCCAAACTGTCTCCAGCCATTTCACACATCACCGCACCCAAATTGTCTCCAGCTATTTCACACATCACCACATCCAAACTGTCTCCAGCCATTTCACACATCACCGCACCCAAATTGTCTCCAGCCATTTCACACATCACCACATCCAAACTGTCTCCAGCCATTTCACACATCACCGCACCCAAATTGTCTCCAGCCATTTCACACATCACCACATCCAAACTGTCTCCAGCCATTTCACACATCACCACATCCAAACTATCTCCAGCCATTTCACACATCACCACATCCAAACTGTCTCCAGCCATTTCACACATCACCACATCCAAACTGTCTCCAGCCATTTCACACATCACCGCACCCAAACTGTCTCCAGCCATTTCACACATCACCGCACCCAAATTGTCTCCAGCCATTTCACACATCACCGCACCCAAATTGTCTCCAGCCATTTCACACATCACCGCACCCAAATTGTCTCCAGCCATTTCACACATCACAACATTCAAACTGTCTCCAGTCATGTCCTCTCATTCACATCATTATTAGTGTGTGCTGGATTGATAGAGGCATGTATTGTTGTTTCGAATGCCCACAATGAGTAGGTCTACACTTTTATGCGCCCTGAAAAGGACGTTAAGTGAGGGGTTGCAGTAACTTTCCTCAAATCCTGAGCGTGCTGATGAAGGTTGGATGTGGTCCTCCAGGCGGTTGTGCTATGCTTGGCTTCATCTGCGTGTTGCTCATTACTATGGGGATTCCATGATCCCTCACCTCGTTAACCAGGCTGTCACGAAAACAGCCCGTTTCCAGGGAGAGGTACATTTTGCCTGACCAGACATTAGTCTCCCTCCCCGATGGAGACATGTAATTTAGTTCTAGAACTTACCAAGATAGAATGGTTAAGCTTCTTCAATTCACGTTTGTGATCATAGTTGTGAGGATATAATCTGCGACACCCAGAAGCCTCCAGCGGCCGGATGATAGCATCATCAGTAGGAAAATGAGCCCCAAACATGGAATACGAGTCCTGCAGAAAAGAAACAAATAGCTGACATGTCCAATAAGTTATCGATAAAATAAATAAGTAGATAAAAACACATACGATGGGTGACGTCCTTCAGCAGGGAGGTATAGGGGACTTGTCATGCGCGCATGCATTAATTTTTTCTCGCTCGCAGATTGCGTCAGTCACTCGCAGTCAACTTTTCAGTGTAGAGTGTAGTGAGCAACTGCTTTTCCCAGTCCATCTCCTGATGTTATGCACCCACTTAAAAACATTGTCTGCCTCTCGAATGACTACCTTCCACCCTGCCCTCTTATATGGTCTTCTTGTTATATGACCAAAATAACGTAACTGTCTAACCCTGATTTTGGTCATTAATTCTCTTTTCACTCCCAACTTTTTAAATACCTCCACATTTGTTTTTGTTTTCTTCTATTTCCAAGAAATGCGACCCAATCTTCTATATTCCCACATTTCAAAGACATGAAGAAACCATAAAAATAAACAAACAAGAGATACCACACAGCAGGGGGGGGGGGGGGGGGATTAGGGAAGAGAGTATTAAAGAAAGGAAAGGAATGGAGACGGTGTGGCCTAGTGGTTAAGTGGCACGGCTCACAACCAGAAGGTGCTGGGTTCGATCCCCATCACAGCACCGGCCGTTACCCCGGGGAAGCAAACCCTTAGAAAATGCAGGAGGAAGCAGACAGACCCTTACATAAAATGCATGCTGAGGTCGGATGCACTGGGCCGACAGGCGCAAAATAAAAACCACAGTGTAACGCACACACGCCTTGGGGAATAGATAAATAAGACGAACGCAAAAGAAAAAAAAAAAGAAGAAAGGAATAAGCAGGGAAACCCATGCAAGAAGTATGAAATGTTTTCAAACCATGAGGTTTAAGTCATTATCCAAAGAGGATCAAGCAATTCTCAAGCTCAAATCGGTGTCGATAATCAGAGACGATGCTAGTGGCTCTGATGTCTATCTCACTCTGGTGTTCAGGACTATTGAAATGGCTGGCTACTAGACAGCTGGAGTTGTTGGAAATTACATTGAGGTGATGGCGGAAGTGGATATGGAATTCAAGGCCAGTCTCCCCAATGTTTCTGTTTCTAAGAATCGACGTCACTGCACTCCGGGCATACCCATAGGTGCTCAGTCTCTCTCATCAAATGGCGTAAGGTATGGATGCTGATGGTCCCTGTAGCTCGCTGGTTGTACACTCTCCTGCGCCGTCCTCTCATGCGCAACACTCTGCTTGAACCTCGTTTAATGTCGAAACTTTGCAGTCTGTGGATCGCTGCTTCATCTATTGTGGTGTCCTCATCCAGCAGGTGGTCATTGATTGGTTTCAAAATGTCACTCCTGTCCATCACCAATGTGCCCGTGACGGGAGCCCATGAAGCCAAGATGTCAGCTCTTTCATTGCCCTGAACCCCGGCATGAGCAGGACAGTAGATCCAGGTCAGAGCCTGGAGATTTGAGGCCTCAACAGCAGCTATCCACTCGTACCTAAGCCATCCCTTCTGTACTTACTGAAGTACGACTTGCGCGTCTGTCACGATGACTGCCTTTGTTATTGAAGTCTCAGATATCCATTTCAGTGCTGAGGTCACTGCTTCCATCTCCATTCTCATACTCCCTGATGTATTTCATGTTACAGCGGTTGCAAATAATAAAGTTTATCAGGTCACGTAACTTGCAGTTTTGATTGACTTTTGACCTTCAGTATTGGCGCAGCTTCGATTGATTTTTGTCTCTGGTAATAATAGTTGCCCATCTCAAGCGAAGATGTTGACAGCGTCACAGATGTGTATCTGGATGTCACCGTATATGACTGTACAGTCCGATCTGAGAGAGACAAACTCTACTGCACACGGACAATGTTAGTAATTGCACCGTCTTGCATTCTGTCCTTTCGTGCAGCTCGCTTTTGCTGTGACGCTGCAATGATTCTCTTCTTGGTGATCAGTGCACTGTCTTTGGTGGCAGTATGCCAGCCTGAGCAGTTTGGTATAAACAATGATTCTCTTCTTGGTGATCAGTGCACTGTCTTTGGTGGCAGTGTGCCAGGCTGAGCGGTTTGGTATGCATCAATGATTGTCTTCTTAGCGACCAGTGCACCGTCTTTGGTGGCAGTGTGCCAGGCTGAGCGGTTTGGTATGCATCAATGATTGTCTTCTTAGCGACCAGTGCACCGTCTTTGGTGGCAGTGTGCCAGCCTGAGCGATTTGGTATGCATCAATGATTGTCTTCTTAGCGACCAGTGCACCGTCTTTGGTGGCAGTGTGCCAGGCTGAGCGGTTTGGTATGCATCAATGATTGTCTTCGTAGCGACCAGTGCACCGTCTTTGGTGGCAGTGTGCCAGCCTGAGCGATTTGGTATGCATCAATGATTGTCTTCTTAGCGACCAGTGCACCGTCTTTGGTGGCAGTGTGCCAGGCTGAGCGATTTTGTATGTAGCAATGATTGTCTTCTTAGCGACCAGTGCACCGTCTTTGGTGGCAGTGTGCCAGCCTGAGCGATTTGGTATGCATCAATGATTGTCTTCTTAGCGACCAGTGCACCGTCTTTGGTGGCAGTGTGCCAGGCTGAGCGATTTTGTATGTAGCAATGATTGTCTTCTTAGCGACCAGTGCACCGTCTTTGGTGGCAGTGTGCCAGGCTGAGCGATTTTGTATGTAGCAATGATTGTCTTCTTAGCGACCAGTGCACCGTCTTTGGTGGCAGTGTGCCAGGCTGAGCGATTTGGTATGCATCAATGATTGTCTTCTTAGCGACCAGTGCACCGTCTTTGGTGGCAGTGTGCCAGGCTGAGCGATTTTGTATGTAGCAATGATTGTCTTCTTAGCGACCAGTGCACCGTCTTTGGTGGCAGTGTGCCAGGCTGAGCGGTTTGGTACACAGCAATGATTCTCTTTTTAGTGATGTGAGCACCGTGTGTGGTGGCAGTGTGCCATGGTATAAGTAGCTTGCAGGAGGAAACATCAATTTTTCAATGCTATGCATAGTTTCCTATTATTGGAAGTGATTAAATTTGTCTGTCAAACTGAACACTGATGTTATATAAAATCTATAGTGCCCCCAATTACAGTGTGTTTTTAAAGTATGCTAATTAGGTGATATTCTGAAATTTATTCAAAATTAATTAGTTGTAGGTCATGTTGGTGTGTCCTAATTATTAGGTTAGAGGTATGATTGCACAATTAGCTGACATACTTACTTCATGCACCCCCTTCCCCCAAATATATGGTTATCAAGGTGTTTGCTATGAACAACGAAGAAAATTTATTAAATTATCCATTTGTTTGTTATGTTGTTGTTACGGAACTAGCAGCATCCGGGCTCTCACCCTTCGACCCAATGCCATGTAATGGTATCTGCACGTGTTTACCAGCTGTTGTCTAGTGTCATACAAAGTGTTCCATGTATCTGGCCACAGAGGAAGAAGCATTGTCCTAAAACCTAACACTCAAAGATATGATTACCAACGGTTTCATATGGGTCTGTACACAGCTAGCACTCAGGAGTATGTTGTGGTTGGATTCTGTTCAGGTGTTTGTTATAAACAAGAAAGACAATTCATTAAAATCTCCATTTGTTTGTTATAAATAAGGAATATTTTTTTATTAAATTATCCATTTGTTTGTTATAAATAAGGAAGATAATTTATTAAATTATCCATTTACTTGCAATTCTGCGTCACAACTTTTCAATTTGGTTGACTCATATATAATATAATACATAATATATATGGGGACTCAGTTGTCTTGAAATAATGTATCCGCATCGGTTACCGGAGGTCACAGGTTCGAATCACGGTGGAGACCATAATTTTTTCTGATAAAAATTCCACTGATATCTGGGTAGTGAGATCGGACTCCCATTATCAGTGTTGAGCATGTTAAAAATCCCTTGGCAGTTAGAAATAAAAAATAGTAGGTTTAATGGCCACTGCCTGGACAAAAATTCAAGTTAAAAATCTACCTAAATTATTTGTTCCTTCCCCTAGGCCTAGTAAGCCACATGAAGGTTAAAATACCTACTACAGATAGCCTAAGACTACCTGGCAACAGACATTAACAATATGCCTGTATGAATACCAGGATTCCAAGTACATAATTATATATATATACAATCTATTATAGGCCCTATACAAGGGAGCCACTTAGTGCAGTGGTTAACGAGCTGACTTTGTATCTGAGTGGTCATTTCCCAGTTGAGGTGTAAATGTTTTTTCAGACCACAACGACTACCGGATTGACCCAGCCTTAAATTGATACTGGTTCAGTCTGGGAAGTAAAAGCGGAGAGGGAGAGGAGAAGGCTACCGCCCTCATATAGCCGAGCCTTTGAAATGCGAGATCGTTAACATTTCACACCCCTACGGCAGTAATGCTATGGGTTACTTTTTATACAATAATAATATAATTACATAATATAGCTCCCTTTTGCAGAAATTCATTTGCAATTATTTACTTAAAAATTCATAACTTTTTAAAGACCTGGCGTACATGGCCCAGACATACTCAAATATTTATTGATAGTAAGAAGTTAAAGAAGAGGTGATGAAGAAATACAATTTACATTTTAATAGGCGCAGCTTGTCTACTCTATGTATGCAGATAAAAATAAAAGATCAACTACTTGAACAGGCACAGAGTTTCTCCTATCTAGGTCATATAATAATGGCAGAAGGCAACTATGAAAAAGAAATCAGAAAGAGAATACGTATGGCCAAGATGGTATTCAACATATACTGATATCCAAACAGATAAATCAGAATTTGAAAATGAGAATTGTCAGGTGTTATGTATAGACTACGCATCACTACTTTATGGCGCAGAAACATGACAATGAATAACAAGTTGGAAAAGCGTATTGAAGCCTTCAAAATGTGGGTATATAGAAAATTGGGTCACATTTCTTGGAAAGAGAAGAAAACAAATTTGGAGGTATTGGAAAAGCTGGGGATGAAAAGAGAATTATGACCGAAATCAGGGTTAGACAGTACCGTACTGACACTGAGTACGTTATTTTGGTCATATAACAAGACCCCTACCTCCTTGTTGAAGACCATACTGAAGGGCAGTATGGAAGGCAGTCGTTCAAGAGCAGACACCGCTGTAAGTGGGTGGATAACATCAGGAGATGGACTGGAAAAAGTCTCTGAGATTGCACAATTACGACAAGAGATATAGTTCACTGGAGATCCATTGGTGCCGCCGACCTTCGATGCTCTATTTTCTATACTATAGTCTATGAATTGCATTTTAAAAACACAATAACAGAGTTATCTAGATGTTTTATTATTTGGCGATGGGGAACTAATTAGAAAATTATATACATGTACCAACAATCATGAGTTGCTATACAGCATACACAGACTAACAAAACAACAATAAACAAAGTTACAAACTGTTACGTAACAACAAAACAACAGCGTGACCGTCTCAAACGACTGTCGACAGTCCAGTGCAGTGGCACTAACCTGAATTGGTGGGGGTGGCAGCGGGGCCTTTCCTCTCTTTATGCTATCATCAGTGTAATTATTTACATACTGCATCGGAGGCATAGGAAAAGCGCTAACACCCTGTGCATCAGTCATCTCGATAAACACAAAGTGGGCGTTGGAAATAAAATAAACAAATCGTTGAAACTTTTCGCTTTCCAATTACCGCAGACAGGAAATCTAACAGAACTCTTCAAGATCTCCTTCAATTAGAGTTATATAAAGTGTCTTTATTGTTTGCTATTTTTGTCCCTAGAGAATATTGGATATCGAATATAAAATATACCGACAAAATGTATCCGTATTTATGACGAGAAAAGTTATTAGATGTAATTTAAAATATGATAATAGAAAAATATATAATAATTCGTGATAAATACAAGACTTTGTATTATGCTACTCTTCTAGTCTTTTGGGTAGAGCCTGTTTTTGCGGTGATAACCGGGTGAATTAATTCCAGGTATCGTTGTAAATTATTGCAATCAATCATTCAATGCAGTTGCGCAATTGCAATGGAACGAGGAAGGCAAGAACTTTTCAAGAAAGTTACCTCTAAAACATCCTTTAGCATGGGGAGTGTTGTGTTCGTTTTTATTTGTTTCATTTTGGGAATTGTTGCTGAAGTCAAAGATAATGAGACTCTGTGAGTATTTTTTTGTAGAATGGTTGCGTGAGTTTGATATTTTCACTAAGTCACTTACTATCTAAACTATCTAATAGTACGTGACGAATTAGCTTCATCAACTTCATGTGTGGCCACCACCTGTGTCGTGTGCGACGTCCCGGTGCGCCGAGAGAGAGAGAGAGTGCAGGTTGCTAGTGATATCATTAGCATTAGCCCCAAAACAGCACAATTTGTACCATGATCTTGCTAGAAAGTTCCATATATTAATATTATAATAAAAATACTTATTCAATCATTTAATTATTGCCAAAAAAGATTTAGTTTTCAACTCAACAACATAAGTAACAAACACTTGAAACAACCAACCCTAGTATGAGTTAGAGAAGAGTATCTACCTTACCTTTTTTTCCATACCTGATAGTGATACCTGGCACTGGGATGAGTAAATTAGTGACCGAACACAATCACAATGCTGATCAATGATATCGTTGTATTGTTACTTTTGTGTTGTTTATTTCTGTTTTCTTTCCGTACTTTTCTTGACTAAAACAAAAAACCTGATGTTGTGTAATGTTTCATTGATTATATAATATCACATGGCAAAGGGCAAACAAAGGCCATGGGTGAATGAGTGATACTACTGATACCGTGAGTTGTGAGTAAAATGTAGGAGAAGGAAAAGTTTTAAATCTATTCCTTTTATTTATGTACATTTTATTAAATTTTAACATTTCATTTTATTATTTTTTGGAAACAGGCTTAAGTGGGTTTCTCAATAATATATATTATTTTTCTTTTTGTGGCAAGACTTAATACCTCTACTAACTGCACAACACCTGGAGGTGAGGAATAAGAAGGAAGACAGCATTTTGCTTTTTTCATTTTAGTAGGGATCAATCTTAAATAAATTGCCAAAGAATGAACATCTACAGCATCATGGAGAGATAATGTAAGTATTATTACCTGGGAATATATTAAACATGGTCACACTAGAATGACTAAAACTGGTTGTATAGTATATGGCATATATCTTAATATACAAATATTTTTAGGGATGAGCATGTAGACTTTTGGCAAGAGATCCTGTATGTAGCGTCCAGACCAGATAGTTATATAATAGACTATTCTTCTTCTGCGTTCATTCTCAATCTCCTGTTACCAAACCCTGAACAGGGCTTTGCAAGTAGCAGAATGTAGTCCGGAGAACGGAATGCGTTGTATCACTAGTTTACAGCTTGACTGCGATATTTGTACCTTTCGGTCCGGCACATCCGTCTTTGGCAGCAAATGACAAAGCTTTTATCAGCTCATGCAGAGTATCACTCTGGAAGTTGCTCGGGTACAATAGCATTGAAATTCGCTAACAAAATATAAAAAGTATACACGATGTTATGTATAACATAGCAGAAGATGCCTGCAATGATAAATACATTAAGACAAGAATTGCATCTGCAAAAAAGGGCTGTAGAGAAAAACAAATTGATGACGTTAAAAAATATCAGGATAGAACTGAGGAAAAGACTAATCTCCACTCATGTGTGGCCCATTGCACTGAATGGGGCTGAAACACAGTAGCTTAGGACCAGAGATGTATTTTAATGACCACCATTTCTTCTTCACTATAATCCAAATGCAGCACAAGTTAAATCATCTAGACAATTCCATCATCGCTTGCGACAGACAACTAACATGGGTCTGGAACATGGACTCTAGGAAAAACATCTGACCTCTTACATTGAAATCTCTAACAACGAAACCTCTTACATTAAAATCTATAACATTGAAATCTCTAACATTGAAACCTCTAACACTGAAATCTCTAACAATGAAACCTCTTACATTGAAATCTATAACATTGAAATCTCTAACAATGAAACCCCTTAGATCGAAATCTATAACATTGAAATCTCTAACAATGAAACCTCTTTCATTGAAATCTATAACAATGAAATCTACAACAATAAAATCTATGACATGGAAACCTCTAATATTAAAATCTATAACATTGAAATCTGTAACATTAAAATATAAAACATTGAAATCTCTAACATTTAAATCAATAACATTGAAATCTCTAACATAAAAATTGATAACATTGAAATCTATAGCAAATGAAACCTCTTACATTGAAATCTATAACAATGAAACCTCTTACATTGAAATCTATAACATTGAAACCTCTAACATTAAAATCTATAATATTGAAACCTCTTATATTAAAATCTCTAACATTGAAACATTAAAGTCTAAAACATTGAAATCTATAACATTTAATCTCAGATGGCAATGTCTGCTATAAGACTACCTTTACATTTTTTTCCTTCAGAATTTATTACTGGGATGTTCATCATAGAATTAACTACTACTGCCAGTTTGGGACAAATGAGGAGCTCAGTCAGTAAGTCTTGCATTTTATTTCTCTTCTGTGCCTCATGGGTTTATCTTCATTTTTTTGATATAACTCTGTCATGTAGAGCAGACTCCCTCTACTGTTTCATTGCTCGGATTGTGTAAATTCTCTCTTTCGATTTGGGAACTTGTGTGGATATATTGTCCTGGCCATGCTGGGAGAAAAAGAAAGAGTAAAGGGAAAGGAAATTAAATACAGGTATCATCAGATACCGCACCGAAACGAAAACACAAACGAAACCTACTTTATGATCAATAGCCTTCATCGGGGACAACGAACAACAATAGTGAACTAGCGAATCATAGCAGAAGGGAAGAATACATCAATGGGGGATTACGGTTAAAGGCGAGAGCTCAACTTCATCGCCTCGGGTTTCCCCATATGGTTCAGTCTCTCACAGCAGAAAGGTATCCCTGCCTTCTGAGAGCATCGCAAAAAGCACGAACTCCGTAGCTCCAACAATGAGCCCAGGCATCTCTGGAAAAATTAACATCATGAACCGACCATTGCAGCTCGAATTTGAATACAAATTGTGTGCTCATCTGGGAAAACAACACATCACTTCTAAGGATTGATGACAGATACCAAGTGACAGACAAAGGTTAGATGAAGTGTCCAGGAGGGCGTAAGAAGTGAGAAACGGTTGGATAAGCCAGTGGCGGTCAAATACGGAAAAGACCAAATAGTGATATAGGTAGAGGGAAAAAAAGAAGGCAAATTTATAGGGACTAGTATGAGATGAGAGTTTAAGAAAAGGTATGGAAGATATTAATGACATGTGGTTGGAATACTTTGGTCACATCAAGAAACACAACAGTCTTGAAAGAACAGTGATGAAAGGTATGACGCCAGGCAAAAAATGGCAGGGGTAGATCAAAAAGATGATGGCACCAAGATATCCAGGAATGCCTGGGTATGACTGGTGGAGGCTGGAATTTTGGCAAGGGAAAGAGTTTCTTTCAGACAGACTGATGATCTGGGGTAGTTGTCTCGCCGCCGCGATTCAATTTCAACCAGTGTTCGTAAAGCGATCTCAGTCTCGCCAGGCGAAGCGATAGCGCGGGCTTGCGGAAAACGCTTGCCCGCCTTTCCCCGTTGAGCTTTCGGGATGTGGTTTTTTTTGGCGTCTCTTCCACCGAGGTGGACTGCTCTGGTTCGTATCAAGAAACGTTGTCAGTCGGTGGTGATTTATCTAAGGCCTATAGCAGAGCTCGACAGTTTGTCTCGCTGGTGGTCAGACTCTCGCAAAGAGCTTGTGACCGGCAAATGGAAAGCAGGAATCGTGCCTGAAGGCCCTGTGTTCTCCCGGGGACCAACCCTCGGGAGAAGGGCAGGCCAAATTGTCTCTAGTCCCAGTGAAATTCATCGCCGAGGTCGTTGGGATCCGTTCTGCACAGAGCGCTGCCATCCCTCCTCGAGCGAGCCCGGTCGGTCGGTCGTCTGGTGCGTGTAGGGGGCCCCTGTCAGGCGGTCCTAGGTCGACGGAGTGAGGGACGGGTGGAACAACCGTCCGTCAGTCGGTCCCTGCGGCCGTCCCAGTGAGGCTTTTTACACACCCGTCCTCCGCCGACCGGTGTGTGCTGTACGTACGTCTCCGACAGATATCTGGTTGATCCTGCCAGTAGTCATATGCTTGGCTCAAAGATTAAGCCATTCATGTCTAAGTTCACACTGTCTCACGGTGAAACCGCGAATGGCTCATGAAATCAGTCGAGGTTCCTTAGATGACACGATCCTACTTGGATAACTGTGGCAATTCTAGAGCTAATACATGCTTACCAAGCTCCGACCCTCGCGGAAAGAGCGCTTTTATTAGTTCAAAACCAATCCTCGTTTCCCCTCGCGGGGTTGCGACGTCCCCACTGGTGACTCTGGATAACTTTGTGCTGATCGCATGGCCTCATGTGCCGCCGACGCATCTTTCAAATGTCTGCCCTATCAAATTTCGATGGTACGTGACATGCCTACCATGTTTGTAACGGGTAACAGGGAATCAGGGTTCGATTCCGGAGAGGGAGCATGAGAAACAGCTACCACATCCAAGGAAGGCAGCAGGCGCGCAACTTACCCACTCCCGGCACGGGGAGGTAGTGACGAAAAATAACAATACGGGACTCTTTCGAGGCCCCGTAATTGGAATGAGTACACTTTAAACCCTTTAACGGGGATCTATTGGAGGGCAAGTCTGGTGCCAGCAGCCGTGGTAATTCCAGCTCCAATAGCGTATATTAAAGTTGTTGCAGTTAAAAAGCTCGTAGTTGGATCTCAGGCGCAGGCGGGCGGTCCGGCTCGCGCCGGTTCACTGCCCGTTGTCTCCTGCCCTACCGTCTGTCGGCTCTCTCCCACGGGTGCTCTTCGCTGAGCGTCCTGGGTGGCCGGCGCGTTTACTTTGAAAAAATTAGAGTGTTCAAAGCAGGCCTCGGCTGCCTGAATAATGGTGCATGGAATAATGGAATAGGACCTCGGTTCTATTTTGTTGGTTTTCGGAACTGGAGGTAATGATTAACAGGGACAAATGGGGGCATTCTTCGCAAGACGAGCTACTGTGAAAGCATTTGTCAAGAATGTTTTCATTAATCAAGAACGAAAGTCAGAGGCGCGAAGACGATCAGATACCGTCGTAGTTCTGACCAAAAACGATGCCGACTAGCGATCCGCAGGAGTTGCTTCGATGACTCTGCTGGCAGCTTCCGGGAAACCAAAGTGTTTGGGTTCCGGGGGAAGTATGGTTGCAAAGCTGAAACTTAAAGGAATTTACGGAAGGGCACCACCAGGAGTGGAGCCTGCGGCTTAATTTGACTCAACACGGCCAACACTGAAATGACTGACATGCCGAGACCACTTTCCTTGGGTCTAATATGGAACGGGTGCTGGATTTAGACCCTCTGAAATCTGGGGTTATGCCCTCTGTGGCTTGGTTGGTCTGCATTCAGTGTTTGATAAAGGAATTGACGGAAGAGCACTTTCAGGAGTGGAGCCTGCGGCTTAAATTGACTTAACACACCAATACAGTAGAATGACTGTCAAATCGAGAGCACCTTCGTGGGGTCTAATAGTGAGCATGTGCTGGTATTAGACCCACGGAAGACAGGTCAGTCTCTTAACCCCCTAATGAAAGAGCGCCTGCTACGGTAATCTGGTCTTAACCCTGCAGAAATTGCAGGTTCCAGAAACTTGGCCATTGACAAACTAAAAGCCCTCTATTGATACGTCCTGGCTAATATTGAACGGGTGCTGGAAATAGACCCTCGGAAGACAGGTCAGTTTTACCCTACTAATGACAGGGCGTTGCTACGGTAATCCTGCTCAACTCGAGAGGCGCCGCAGACATTTGGTTCACGTACTAGGCTGATAAGCCAACAGCGCGAGGCTACAAGGTGAGGGATTACGGCCGAACGCCTCTAAGCCAAAATCCCGCCCAAAAGCAGCTCAGCACGAATGCAAAGGGAGGCTTCAACATGGTGGGGACCTGGGGCCCCCGCCCGGTCGAGCCGCAGAATGAGGTCTCTGCCGTCCGCTGATCAAAGCGGGCGGGAAGCTGCTCGATATTCACCCTATACGGCGATGAGGTATGAAACCATTTGTAGAAGACTTAGTTCTCTGTCGGGGTGCCCTAAGCAGTAGATCAGCTACCTCACTGCGAACTGCTGAGACTTAACCCTTGACCATGAGATATGTCCGCTCCCCAGGCGAACAACATCTCTGTGCAAGACCAGGCTTGTCCCCTGGTCAAATGCACTATTTCGAGAGGAATCACAGGACGCTGACATTTGGTCCACGTGCTTGGCTGATAAGCTACCATCTGAGGGATTACGGCCGAACGCCTCTAAGCCAGAATCCCGCTCTAAATCTCAGCACCGCTGTGATGGGAGGCTACGACATGGCTGGGGCTTGCGTCTCAGCCCGGCCCGATCGAGCGGGGCGCAAAATGCACTCCTGCCTCGCTCTTTGCCTCTGTCTGCTATCAGTCATCCCAATGGACGCAGAAGAGATGCAGTCTAGCGGACATTGCACCTCCTGCCCTATTGTGACAACCTCCCGGGTGGCGGGGAATGCTAGGCGTACCATCACTGCAGATGAGCCGAGAAATAAAGGGAGCAAAGAGAGACCTCACTCACATGCATATGCTACATTTCTGGCAGGACGTGACAATCCTGGGACAAAGTCACACTGGACTGCCTCTCTTCCGGGATAGTACAAACTAGTACATAGTCCATCATATCATTGCCAAACCCTATAGACACGAGTAGGGAAGACTCGATAGTCCTGCAAGACAACTTCCCAAGAGAGACAACTCTGACCAAAAACAACTGCTGCCTTGCAGTTAGGCTGGGGACAGCCAAAGGCTAAGGAGGGCAACCCTACAGAAACGCCTGTTGAAATCGGATGCACTGAGCCACAGGCTTAACAAAATAAAACAGTGCAACGTAAATATCGCTGTAAACAGCGTACGATGAAGAAGACAGACTGATGGGGGCGACATTCTATGTAGGACATACTACATGATGATGATGATGGTTGGAGGCAACCCATGCTGAAGATCAGTAGGTTGTCAAGGGTGAATCGATGAAGATCATCAGAGAAGAAATGAAAGAGCTGACTACATGGATAGAGGTGATGTTTTGAAGTCGATCAACGGCCACTTTTAGGATGAAGACCCCGCAGTCGATGAACCAGCAATGCACAGATTGCAAGATTTTGAAATCATGCGCATGTTCAGCACAGATGGAGCAGGAGAGTGTACAACCATTGAACTACATGAACCCTCAGCATCTACACTCTTCACCATTTGCTGAGAGATTGAGCGCCTATGTGTCTGTCTAGAGTGTAATGACGTTGATTCTTAACAGAACAGAATCATTCACTCGCAGCATTGAACGTGGTTTCAAAATGCTTTTTATCTTTGTTGATCAGTGTGTTTTACAGAAGTTGTTTGAGGTGGATCTGTTAGAAGTTGTGCTCTGTGCTTCTTTATGCTTAGAATACAGTATATCTATGCTTGTGATTATAGTATTCATAAAGGCTCCCAAGTCAGTGATAAAGATCTTTAATCAATTAATACCTCTCACTCCATTTGGGACATATGCCATTCTTCTTATTTTTTTTATTTCAATCTCCCGCTACCAAGCCCTGAAAATGATTTTGCAAGTAGCAGAATGTAGTTCGGTGAACAGAATGCATTGTCATGGTTTACAGCTTGACTGCGATATTTGCACCTTTCAGTTCAACACATCTGACTTCAGCAAGCATTTTTGTGTACCGGGTTAGCATTCCCTCTTCGATCCCTTCTTCTTAGCCAGTCTATTATCCAGGATCACAGCATGGAGGTGTAGAAGGGTCTTGGCAGCTCTGGTTCACTGGCCCTGATGCTAGCAGCCAGCTAGGGGTCACTGACCACTGCAGCATCTTCATCCCGGCATAGGCCATTGACAACCCTCCTCCAGCAAGTTGATCTGCTATTTCTGCCTCTCTCCAGTTACGGTCCAGGGACCAAAGTTAATTTTTCCAGTCTTTTCTCCAGATGTATATTCTCTTTCCTCTCTTCCTCTTCCCCTGAAGATTCAATGTCAGTGCCTGTTTGATCATGGCTGAGAGTGCTTTCCATAGGGTATGTTGTATCTGAACCCATTTCTTACATTTGATTTGTTGCAACACTTAAGACCAGTGGATGCTTGAAACTTGCGGGATTCTCACTTTAGATCATTTTATGAGAGGCAAATGTACCTCTCAGGTATAGCTTGCCTGCCGCTCTTCCTGGTAAACAATTAAGAATATGAAATTGTGTAGACTCACGATCACTTTCATCAATTGGTATGTCACATCATCATCTGGTTGATCAGTCCTGAGACTGGTTGTAAGGTTGATATGAGTGTGTCTCTTCATTTCAGTATAGATTTATACTTTAATGTCCCTGCATGCCTGTGATGTATAATTGAATCTTGGACACCAGGGAACAAATAGAGGATGCTTACCAGGAGAAAAAACACACAGTAGCGGTTTGGGTGGATCTAGAAAAGGCATTTGACAAGGTCTGGAAAGAGGGACTAAAAGTCAAGCTACGAAGAAGTGAAGTTTGTGGGAAAATGTACAGATGGATCAGCCACTACCTCAAAAACAGAACAGCCAGAGTTCAAGTACAAGGGCAGATGAGCAAAAAGGTGACACTTGAGCAGGAAGTACCCCAAGAGGGAGTACTGTCACCCACACTCTTCCTGGTGTATATAAATAACATCACAGAGAATATACCAAGAAGAGTCCACAGACGATCTGGCTATGTGGACCTCTGAAAAGAATCTCACCATAGCAAGTAATCGGATGCAGCAGGCCTTAACATCGTTGGAGGAGTGGGCGAACTCATGGCTGGTCAAAATAAATGAGGAGAAAACAACATGTATGATATTCTCGTTTTCAAACAAACCCCAAAACACCAAAATAAGTCTTAACGGCAAATACCTGCGGCCAAACGACAACCCAAACTACCTGGGAGTCACATTTGACCGGCGCATGACATGAAAAAGTCAGATCGAGAGAAACCGAATGAGAACCAGAGAAAGAATGGCAATCATGAGGAAACTTGCTGGCACAAGCTGGGGAGCAGACGAAAGTAAAAAAGAAAGAAACTACACTGGAAGAGTGAGACCAGTTCTCGAGTATGGCATTGCGGCATGGACAACAACAGCAAAGGCAAACTTTGACAAAATTAGCAAACTTCAAAACCAAGCCATGAGAGTTATAACAGGAGGCATGAAGTCAACGCTAATTGTAGAACTTGAAAAGATTACAAATCTGCAATCCATGATCGACAGAAGATACTGCAGAACCCAACAGCAAGCAGAGAAACTTAGAAGACTGACAGACCATCCAATGCATTAGAGACTAAATAATTTTGGAAATGGGAAACTAAAGCGGAGAAACTTTGCAGAAATAGCCAAAGCTAAGATGAGCGAAGACCCTATGAATGCATGAACAACACCAAAGCCCATCCCTACTGTACGCAAACCTACCTGGAGGCAGCATATATTTCCAGAGGTGGTAGAAAATATACCAGGGATTGGAAAAAAGAACAGCCAGACTGAAAACGAAAGAAGAGACATAACCCTGAGGTACATAAAGAAAAACTACCCAAGCATGGACTGGACCCATGCATTCACCGACGGTTCTGTAACAAACACAACACAGAACGGAGGGGCAGAGGTATTCCTGAGCCTACCAAATGGTAGAAAAATAACACTGTCATTGGCAACTGGAAAATATTCAAGCAGTTTCAGAGCGGAGGCAGAGGCACTGAGGGCTGCAGCAGAAGAAATGGTGACAGGCAAAAGAAATGAAAGCCATAAAGTCCTGTTTACAGATGCCCTGGCCGTAGTCACAGCACTAAAAAGCCAGAAAAATACTGAACATAATGATTTAAGAGCAGTACTCTGTCAACTATGCCAGCAGTCCGCACCAAAAAGAGTAGTGGTACAGTGGGTTCCATCCCACTGTAACATCCAAGGCAACGAGGAGGCAGACAGACTGGCAAAAGAAGGTGCAAGACTACCACAACCAGATTCTAGTGTGACCTACGAAGAGTCAAAAAGGCTTATTAGAGCTAGATACATGACCAAATGGGAAACAGAACATACTGGCTACACAAAAAACGATGCCTATTACCAGTTGAACAGAAGAGAGCAGGTCGTGGTCTTCAGACTGCGCACAGGCCACAATAGACTGAGGTACCTATTCAATAAATTGAATATAGGTGGCACTGACGAATGCTTGTGTGGTACCAGGAAAATGACCGCTGAACATTTTCTGCAAAACTGCCCGACATACGAGGATCAGAGAAAGCACACGTGGCCATCACCAGTGGCGACAACCTCAGGATGACCGCTGCTTTTTCGGAAAAATACAGGTTGACGACTGACAGCGTAAGAAGAAGAAGAAGGACACCAGGGTCCTCTCTTGCCTTGAATCTTACCCTCTAGTACCTTCTGAAGAAGACTCATATTGTGACCCAGCCAACTCAACTGACGTTTTTGTATCATATGCAATATTTTTCTTTGTGTGCCCACCTCAGTGAGTACATTGTCATTAGATCTTTTTTCTGTCAAACACACTTTTTCCATTCTATGGTAACATCACATTTAAAATGCTTCCGATCCTTTTTCATCCTTCTTTGCCAGAGTCCATGTTTCAGCCCCATACAATGCAATTGGCCATATATGAATGGCGATTATTCTTCTCCTGTGTTCTATCCTCATAATTTTTGAGGCTAACAATTTCTGTTTTTCTCACATCACATGATAGTGGAAAAACACCAAGAATTAGCAAGGGCAACAACGTTTGTTTATTCTGTCTGGTTCTTACTTCCCATATCTATTTGTCCACAGACAGACCAGCATTGAAAGACAGTGTTTCAACAGAAACAAAGGAATGCAGCATATATTGTCAAGTGGTGTTAAAACTTTTCCCTACCTATCATATAGTTCTTCTGTAGGCTTCATTCTTCGTGAGTATAAAGTTGGACATATTTTACATTTGTATTGAACATCATCAAGTATAAAGTTGGACATATTTTACATTTGTATTGAACATCATCAAGTATAAAGTTGGACATATTTTACATTTGTATTGAACATCATCAAGTATAAAGTTGGACATATTTTACATTTGTATTGAACATCATCAAGTATAAAGTTGGACATATTTTACGTTTGTATTGAACATCATCAAGTATAAAGTTGGACATATTTTACATTTGTATTGAACATCATCAAGTTTAAAGTTGGACATATTTTACATTTGTATTGAACATCATCAAGTATAAAGTTGGACATATTTTACATTTGTATTGAACATCATCAAGTATAAAGTTGGACATATTTTACATTTGTATTGAACATCATCAAGTATAAAGTTGGACATATTTTACATTTGTATTGAACATCATCAAGTATAAAGTTGGACATATTTTACGTTTGTATTGAACATCATCAAGTATAAAGTTGGACATATTTTACATTTGTATTGAACATCATCAAGTATAAAGTTGGACATATTTTACATTTGTACTGAACATCATCATCATCAAGTGCAATCTCGGCAACGGAGTTTGACGGTAATGGATCTCTGTCTTGTGGCAGGCTAGTACATTCAGTCAAACTGTGTCTGGACCACATCCTGATGTTGTCTGTCCATCTGTACCTCTGTCACCCTTTGGTTCTCTTCCCGTCTACTCTGCTCTCCAAAATAACATTTACCAGACTGTCATGGCGCTTGACATGACTAAAATATTTTATTTTTCTGATTTTTATTTCCTTCAGAAGTGTCTGTTTCACCTGGAGTTGTTCCAGGATCTCATCTCTGGTTGTCCTATTTTTTCAAGACAATTGTCCGTCTTTTGAATACCTTTATTTCAAAGTTCTCAATACGCTTCTCCATTATCTTTGTCAAGGTCCAGGTTTCTACTCCATACAATAAAACTGAATGCACATAGAATTTTGTGATTCTCATTATTAAAATGTGAGATATTTGCTTTGACAGAAGTGTATCTCTCATGCTGTTAAATGTATTTCTGGTCATTGCAATTATTTTAATGATTTGCCATCAGCTGAAATGAGTTGGCCAAGATATACATAGCTTGACACTTGTTCCAGAATTTCTCCATTTATGTGGATGAAAGCTTTTGTGCTTTCTTTCTTTTTGGTAAACAGCATAACTTTAGTCTTTTTGATGTTGATCTCCAATCCATATTGCTGACTTTTGCTGGTTATCTTACCCATTATGTTCTGCAGATGTACTGGATCCTCTGCTATTAACATTGAATCATCAGCACATTATTGATGCTACGTCCTCCTATGTTCAATCCAGGCATGTCATCGATGTCTTTGAAAATCTGTTCTGTGTATGCATTAAACAAGCAATGGGAGAGCACACACCCCTGTCTAACCCCTTTTTAAATAGTTATACTAGGTGACGCCTCCTCTCTAGTCCCCAGACATACTGATCCCAATACAAGTTTGTGATAAGTTTGATATCCTTACATTGAATAGCCCTATCGAATTGAATGGAGGATCGTACCATCACCAATGATTGCTACACAAGCATGACTTGGAATATATTTGTTGAAGATATGTGCTGCACAGTGAGCTGGAAGGTTTTGATATATAATGTAGCAGATCCCACTGGTTGCCCTGGCCGTTATTCTAACTTAGAACATTCTCACACTCATCCACATCATCATGACCATACTCAGTAAATGACATATCACACAGCAGGTGGCATATTTATTATATCATACTCATATCATAGAATGAGTAGAGAAATTACAAACACAATATAATACATATCTTAACTAAACATTCTACTAAAACGGGAATTGTAAGCATTAGCTATTGATGGAATTCCCAACTAACTAAAAACCCAGTTCTATTGCCTTGCAATTACATCACACACACATCGCCTTAACTGCGTCTTCAACACACCTTATCAAATACTCTTCCTCACTGAAATCCCCTCAGGCGGGCGATCTCGACATAACTCGTTCACAATGTGTCCTTGCTTACAAACACACTTTCAGATTATCTATTAATGCAAAACTCATTCACCTATTTGAGCGATCCTGTTCTATCACTAAACATTCGTCCAACCGTCTATCAATCGCTCCTCTATCTAAGTCGGTGAGTTAAACATACTATCTACATTCAGTCTCTCTCTCTCTCTCACTCTCCTTCATACAGCCTCTCTCTCTCCAGCCTCTCGAGCTAAACTTTGTATCGAGTTATATATCCTCAAGCAAGGCCAGAGCTTGACCAATCGATCTCAGGTGATGGTCATCTTCAGTCCCATTGGACGAAACACTTTGCACACCTGTCACTCATTCTCTCGCAGCAAGCCCCGCTGCCAATTTCGTCTGTCAATCAATCTCCTCCTACCAAAATCGGAAGGCCAGTGGTCAGTTTCTACCTATCCACATTCCTTAACCCAACTCTGTTCTCCTTTGCTGAGACGGTGAGTGACCTTGACATGCATTCAGGTAGCTTTAAGCTTTAACGTGTTCAGGCATCCTAAACTCCCCTTGCTCCGGCGGGAACTGTTACAATAATTAACCACAGCTTGCCTAATTTAGGGGGGGGGGTAGTATAGTGGTTAGTGCTCTGGTTTCCCTGCCAAGCGGTCAGAGTTCAATCTCCAGTGTGGGATCAAGGCGCTGAGCAGCGCATGAGCTGCAATGGTCAGCGACCGATAGCTGACTGCTAGCGTCAGGGCCAGCGAACCAGAGCTGCCAAGACCCTTCTACACCTCCACGCGGTGATCCTGGATAACAGGCTGAAGCAGGGCAGACAGGCTAAGGAGAAGTGATCGAGAGGGAATGCTAACCCGGTACTCAAAAAATGCTTGCTGAAGTTGGATGTGTTGGACCGAAAGGTGCAAATATCGCAGTCAAGCTGTAAACTACGACAACGCATTCCGTTCTCTGGACTACATTCTGCTACTTAAGCCCTTTCAGGGTTTGGTAGCGGGAGATTGAGAACGAACGAAGAAGAAGACAATCCCCAGTGTAAAGGGTTAAATCAAATCGGTCAAAAGAACAGACATATATTATTAGGATATTTTATTTTCAACATACTGGTCACCCCCAAATGGACCATATGCTGGAGTTATTTGTATGCATGGATTCCATGAGATCTGGCAATTATCTTTACAATTTCTCTGTAACATACGAAGACAAGTCAGTAAATAGATCACACACATATGGCTATTTAAAAAAAAGATTTATCAGGTGCAAACTTGAAAACCATTTATTATCCCACTTACATTGTCTCTTATTTCTCAACACACTTTCGACAAATATTGATACACTTATCCCATCACTGCATCCTGAGTTACATCCAGTCGTATGGACCAATAGTCTTGCCACTGATCCAAGGTAACATGGGACCAGAGTGAGATTGATGAACAGCGCATTCACTTCCTCGCTATAATCCAAATACAGCACACATCACATTATTAAGACAATTCCGTCTCATGTAGTATCCATCATCGCTCTGCGATAGGCAGTGACTATCCCATCGCTTTATCAGTGCACCAACACTTCCAGCATAGAAGACTTTGGTCTACCACATTTGTACTTCATGTTCAAACTCTCTGTTATTCACAGAACACCTCGCGCCAATGTGGGATTTTAGTGGACCAAACAGGTGGAAATCACTTGGGGCTGTGGGATCAAGATGCTGAGCAGCGCATGAGCTGCAGTGGTCAACGACCCATAGCTGACTGCTAGCGTCAGGGCCAGCGAAACAGAGCTGCCAAGACCCTTCTACACCTCCACGCGGTGATCCTGGATAACAGGCTGCAGCAGGGCAGACTGGCTAAGGAGAAAGGATCGAAGAGGGAATGCTAACCCGGTGCTAAAAAATGCTTGCTGAAGTCGTATGTGTTGGACCGAAAGGTGCAAATATTGCAGTCAAGCTGTAAACTTCAACACAACGCATTCCTCTCTCTGGACTACATTCTGCTACTTAAGCCCAATAGGGTTTGGTAGCGGCAGATTGAGAACGAACCAAGCCAAGCCAAATCACTTGGGGCTGTCACCCTAGTTGGTCAATTTTCTTTTGGATTAACTCGTTGAGGACTGGAGGCCACTGTCAGGGGCCGGTGATTTTAAGATGATATT
The DNA here is from genome assembly GCA_036924085.1 of Ariolimax columbianus. NCBI lineage: Eukaryota > Metazoa > Mollusca > Gastropoda > Stylommatophora > Arionidae > Ariolimax > Ariolimax columbianus. The sequence goes on from JAVGWX010000024.1 coordinate 27,917,508, forward strand.
TATTATGATACATATATATTTTTTCTGCCTGACAGACTTTTTAGATACTTCATAAACATAGGTTGATTCCTTAGTTTTTGTTTTATATGAAAAATGGTTAAATTAATCAGCTTTTGAAGAGAAATTATTTGCTACTTCTTCAAATCATTAAATTCTATTATCGATAATGAATCTGCGCACATCAATTTGCTCTTTTTTCTGCACAAAAAAGCGCTTAGTTTCTTTTAAACTATTTCACTAAATGAAAATGTACACTTCTCTCTTATGCTCATATGCTGAAATTTCTAGTCAATCTGAATTATTCTGACAGAGAAGTCAATTCTTCACAAACATTGAATTGTTGTGCTCGGAGACAATAAATATATATTTTGTTTCGTTTTTTTAATTAAAGACCCTTTATATGACTCTGAAATGAAAGAAGATCTATTCTTCCTGTGTTTGGCTTTAAATAAACCAATAAAACCTGCAATGTTTGTAAAATATTTAAAATTACCAGTTTAAAGTGGCCGTTTCCGCATCAGGTAACAATGATTCTCAAAATTGTCTTGTGCTAATCCAATATCATTTTAGATCTACATTTTATCATTTCGTAAATGGATATAGTTTTGAAACATGTGTGTCCCAAATGACAAAACGTATGGATTTAGCAGCCTATATTGTGTAAATATGACAAGCTAGTTTTTTTTGCGCGTTACTGTGAGCACTGTGTACAGGTGTGGAGTTCTTATTGTAGATGAGATATAAACATGCGGGAAAGGATACAAAAAAGAGCGAGAAAGCTGATAGTGGGATTCCAGAATTACAGTTATGAGAAAAGACTCGGAAATACCGGCCTACATTCCTACAAAAGAGAAGAATTCGAGGTGACTTAATGTAGGTTTATAAGATGATCAAAGGAATGGGTAAATTAGACTATAAGTTTTTCAAAATATAAACACCTACAAGAACACGATGAGCTACAAATTAACTAAAGAAAGGTCCAGATTAGATATTAGGAAATATTTTTTTAGTCAGAGAGTGGTGAATGCTTGGAATGCATTGCCACAGGAAGTAGTGGAGGCAGGGACAATTAATGCATTTAATAATAGATTGTATGCACATAGCTTTTAGAGCAAGGAAATGTAAATGAAACTGGTTGTTTACTATCAGGCTGTTCTTTGCGTTTGTTGATTATACACTGTGATCATGGGCGCCATATTGAATCTGAGCTGCACACGTGCGTGCAACACGTAGTGTGTGCTACCTGCAGTTATCAAAAAGCTGTATGTTGCTGCCACCAAATGACACCTTTAGAAATTAAATATTTCACCTATCCCATATGTTTGTGACTCTACTTACTAACTTATCCTCATAAAACATTGAAAAAGACTCATACAGAGTTATAGAATTAATAGTTTTTGTCCATTGAATTTCAGATTGTAAAGATATTCCAAATGGAAATCTGCATGATTGTAACAGATATATATACACATCCTGCAATTATACATGCAATGGCAGTAGTGTCATTAAAGAGATTAGGTGTGAACTGAAGGGCCCAAAAGAGAATGTCACGGCTCAGTGGTCAGTTTTAGAACCTTGTCCTGGACCCAGCCAGATGAAACCAAGTCCTCAGATCACATCAGAGTTGCCTTTGGGAGATGAGCTTGTTACTAGTAAGTGTTAGTAAATTTATCAAAGCATGTCTTCAACAATTATAAGTCAAACCTTGAGAAACTAAGGCAGTATTGAGACCATGAAAATTTGGGACCAATGTGCTGAACAGTGCACGAGCTGCAGTGGTCAGTGAACTAGAGCTGTCAAGACCCTTCTGCACCTCCACGCGGTGATCCTTAATAACAGGTTGCGACAGAGAAGACCGACTAAGGAGAAGGGATCGAAGAGGAAAGGTTAACTCTGTACCCAAAAATGCCTGCAGAAGTCAGATGTGTCAGACCGAAAGGTGCAAATGTCGCAGTCAAGCTGTAAACTACAACACAGCGCATTCTGTTCTTCTGACAACACCCTACTACTTGCAAAATCTTTTTCAGGGCTTGGTAACGGGAATTTAAGAACAAATGAAGTAGAACAAGAAATTTGACTTTAATGGAGAATCAGGATTCAGTCTAAATGAGGAATGATCATATAGAAAGATGAAATTGGTCCTATAGCAGACATTGTCATCAGGGATGAAGTGTTAGAGGCTCATTGTACTAAGCCACAGCTTGTATGAGGCATTGTATTACCAGTTGAGCAGAAGAGAGCAGGTCGTGGTCTTCAGACTCCGCACAGGCCACAACAGACTGAGGTACCATCTATTCAATAAACTGAAGATAGGTGGCACTGACGAATGCACCTGTGGTACAGGGAAAATGACCGCCAAACATCTGCTGCAAAATTTCCCGACATACGAGGGCCAGAGAAAGCACATGTGGCCATCACCAGTGGCAACACTAGACAAGCTCTATGGCAGTGTCGACAGCCTCAGGATGACAGCTGCTTTCTTCGAACAAATTCAAGTTGACGTCTGACAGCATACGAAGAAAAAGAAGAAGTATGAGGCATTGTGGCCCTTCCCTCTCTTCGCTGTCTTTGCTTCCCTGACCAAAGCCGGTCCCCCACAGCTTTTCGAGCATAGTCATTCTCTATCTTGACGCGCCCCTGCCCCTCCTCATTTGGTCTGTATAAGTAGGACAGTTCTGCAGGATATGTTCCGGCGTTTGCTTGGATGCTCCACAATTAATCTCATGTGGTGGTGCCTCTGTCTGAGACCCATTCTATCAAGGTGGGCCTTGAGTCTGCAATGTCCCGGCTCTGATTCTGAAGATCTTTGTCTGTCAAGTTCTTCTTCTGGATGTAGTAAGAATCATTTGAATCATTGCCAAAGAAAAACAAAAGCTAATTATATTTACTTGTTCTAAAACCATATTTTTAATTACACAGACAGTTCAATCATTCACATGTCTGAGACAGCCAATACCACGGCACCCACTTTGATGGCTTCACAATCAGGTAAATTTTATAATAGTCTCTAGATTTTAACATCTGATATACACTGCAAATAGTATTTGAGTGGCACAGCAGTTTGTGCAGTATTTCTTAACTGGTGTTTCACGATTGGTACCTGTGACTCAAATAAAATAATATTAATTAGTTATAAAATTATATTAATTTGTTATAAAATAATTATAATTTATTATAAAATAATTGTTAATTTATTATAAAAATAATTGTAAATTTATTATAAAATAATTGTTAATTTATTATAAAATAATTGTTAATTTATTATAAAATAATTGTTAATTTATTATAAAATAATTGTTAATTTATTATAAAATAATTGTTAATTTATTATAAAATAATTGTTAATTTAATAATAAAATAATTGTTAATTTAATAATAAAATAATTGTTAATTTAATAATAAAATAATTGTTAATTTAATAATAAAATAAATTCACCCTGCATTTTTTTCTCTGTCCGTCTGTGATGTCAAACCTTGGCGGTTTTTAATCCTGGTCTTAGCAAGCCAGCTCAATGTCGACTAGGTTACGAAGAGGTTGTTGTTGTTTGTGAATGTCCACGAGTAGGTTGCTCTTTTGTGCGCCCTGAAAAGGACGTTAAGTGGTGGGTTGCAGTAGCTTTCCTCGCATCCTGAGCATGCTGGTGAAGGTAAACCGGGGTATTCCAGATGATTGTGCTATGCTTGGCTTCATCTGCGTGTCACACACTACTACGAGTATCATGTCGATTCCTCACCTTGCTAGCCAGGCTGCCATGCAAAAAAACCCGTTTCCAGGGAGGGCTACTAGGAAGCCAATGTGAGGATCTTGATCAGTATGTTTTGTCTGAACCCGACTAACATGTCTGAACAGTATATTTTGCCGGACCAGACATTAGTCATCCTCCCCTGCGATGAGAATAATTAGGTCCCATGCAAGCTTTAAAAAAAAAATTATTTAAAAAAGTTCAGGTACTATTCGAAAATACCTTGTACGTAATGTGAGTGAATGAAATGCAGGGCATGTCTGTATATTTTTTGTTCTTATAAGGTTTTGTTGTCATCAGGTAAAGCAGAGTTATCATTTGTCTCTATCTTGCAGATAACAAGTCAATAATAATCTTGTGTGCGGTCCTGGCTATTTTTATCTTGATAGTTGTTGTGTTCGGTTTTGTTATGCTGCGTAAGCGGTTGCAGAAAAAGAAGAGTGTACTTTGTAAGTAGATTTATAGTTCTCTTCTTCATTGTTCACTCTCAAATAACATATGTTTCCATTGTAAACGTGTTGGTCTGTCTCGTGCTTTTTTCTTCTTCATACAATTTATATGGTGAGGAATCAAGACAGATGGGAAAGCAACTAACAACAGCCACTAATATTAATGTTCGCATAAGCATTTAAGGCCCGTTGCGTCGATCGACCACTACCATGTCCAACTGACGAGGCTTGTTCATGCGTGGTGTGTTGATCGAAATCCCTACTGACTCCCTAAGTGGAGCCAAGTACTTCGCTGCCTAGGGATGAGGGCAGCGAGAAGTATGTGTTGATCAGTGTTTGTCTCAGGCATTCTTTGTCTGTGTTTGACTTGGTTTTTCACGTTCCGCCCCTGAGGCCTTAGGATTGTGTCCACTTTTGGGTCAGCTTGATTCTTGCTGTGCTGAGAATACGGGGTTGGGAGAGGTATAGTGTGACCTCCGGGAGAGGGGGGCAGGAGGAAGGCGGCTTCACTCCAAGTAGGAAGGTCCTTGGGTGCAATCAAGCGAAACACTGAACGCCATCATGGACTATTTTCCCATGGTTTAAACTAGGCTCAGTCGCGACAAGATGCAGCATAACAAATAGGATAACCAATTCCACAGAATAAAGTCCTTGATACCGCCTGGTGAAGGAGATGTCAATTATAATCCAAACGGTAACTAGCAAACAACAGAAAATAACAAACACTGGAGCGAGTCGAGAGCGCGGCCATCTCACTTTGTCCAACAACAGCCACTGGAACAACAAATAAAATAGGGCGGGATAGGACATGCGCTTCAGAAGGCACTGTCCAACATAGCCAGACAGGCTCTTACATGGAATCCTCAGGGAGAGAGAATAAGAGGTAGACCAAAAATACATGAACAAGAATGTGAGAAGGAACTCAAATTAAATGGTTATACCTGGAGAGAGGTAGAAAGAGCAGCCCAGGACCCTGTATGCTGGCGGGATGTTGTCAATGCGCGGATGGGAGTGACGGGCTTCCATTGACCAATTTGGTCTATACTCTCAAATAGCCACATCTAAAATGTACAAGTGGATCAACCACTACCTCAAACAAAGAACGGCCAGAGTCCAAGTACAAGGGCAGATGAGCAAAAAGGTGACACTCGAGCAGGGAGTACCCCAAGGGGGAGTATTGTCACCCACACTCTTCCTGGTATATATAAACGATATTACAGAGAATATACCAAGAAGAGTCCATAGCTCAATGTTTGCAGACGATCTGGCTATGTGGACCTCTGAAAAGAATCTCACCATAGCAAGAAATCGGATGCAGCAGGCCCTAACATCGCTGGAAGAGTGGGCGAAGTCATGGCTGGTCAAAATAAACGAGGAGAAAACCACATGCACAATATTCTCGCTTTAAATCAAACCCCAAAATACCAAATTAAGTTTAAATGGCAAATTCCTGCAGCCAAACGACAACCCAAACTATCTGGGAGTCACATTTGATCGGCGCATGACATGGAAAAGTCAGATCGAGAGAAACCGAATGAGAGCCAGAGAAAGAATGACAATCATGAGGAAACTTGCTGGCACAAGCTGGGGAGCAGACGAAAGCATACTAAAGAAACTGTACACTGGAAGAGTGAGACCAGTTCTCGAGTATGGCATCGCGGCATGGACAACAACAGCAAAGGCGAACTTCGATAAAGTTAGCAAACTTCAAAACCAAGCCATGAGAGTTATAACAGGAGGCATGAAGTCAACGCCAATTGTAGAACTTGAAAAGATTACAAAACTGCAATCCATGACCGATAGAAGAGACTGCAGAGCCCAGCTGCAGTCAGAGAAACTCCGAAGACTGATTGACCATCCAATGCACCAGAGACTAAACAATTTGGGAAATGGGAAACTAAAGCGGAGAAACTTTGCAGAAATAGCCAAAGCAAAGATGCACGAAGATTCCATAAACGCACTAACAACACCAAAACCCATCACTACTGTACGAAAACCTACCTGGAGGCAGGATATATTTCCAGAGGTGGTAGAAAATATACCAGGTATTGGAAACAAAAACTGCCAGACTGAAAAAGAAAGGAGAGATACCACCCTAAGCTTTATATCGAAAAGCTACCCAAGCATAGACTGGACCCATGCATACACCGACGGTTCTGTAACAAACACTACACAGAACGGAGGGGCAGGAGCATTTCTGAACCTACCAAATGGCAGAAAAATAACACTGTCATTCGCTACTGGTAAGTACACAAGCAATTTCAGGGCAGAGGCACTGAGGGCGGCAGTGGAAGAAAGGGTGACACACAAAGAAAATGAAAGCCATATAGTCCTGCTTACAGATGCTCTCGCCGTAGTCACAGCGCTAAAAAGCCAAAAAAACACTGAGCTTAATGACTTAAGAGCAGCACTCTGTCAACTATGCCAGCAGTCCGCACCAAAAAGGGTAGTGGTACAGTGGGTCCCATCACACTGCAACATCCAAGGCAACGAGGAGGCAGACAGACTGGCAAAAAAAGGGGCAAGACTACCACAAACAGATACTAGTATGACGTACGAAGAGTCAAAACGGCTTATCAAAGCCAGATACATGACCAAATGGGAAACTGAACATACTGGTTACACCAAAAACGATGCCTATTACCAGTTGAACAGAAGAAAGCAGGTCGTTGTCTTCAGACTGCGCACTGGCCACAATAGACTGAGGTACCACCTATTCAATAAATTAAAGATAGGTTGTACCGACGAATGCCCGTGCAGTACCGGTAAAATGACCGCTGAACATCTGCTGCAGAACTGCCCGACATACGAGGATCAGAGAAAGCAGATGTGGACATCACCAGTGGAACTGCAAGACAAGCTCTATGGCAGTGTCGACAGCCTCAGGATGACCGCCGCTTTTTTTGAAAAAATAATGGTTACTGTCTGACTGCGTACGAAGAAGAAGAAGAAGAAATAGCCACATCTATTTCTGTTAAAAATCCTTGTCTGCTCAAATTTTTCTCTTTGCCATATTTGATTTTAAAAAAAATATGGATCAAGATGCTGAGCAGTGCATGAGTTGTAGCGGACAGCATCCCAAAGCTGACTGCTAGCATCAGGGCAGTGACAGAGTACTGCCAAGACCCTTTGCCACCTCCACGTGGTGATTCTGGATAACAGGTCAGTCTGGGTCGAAGAGGGGAGTCTAATCCGATACCAAAAAATGCCATGCTGAAGTCGGATGTGTCGGACTGAAAGGTGCAAATATCGCAGTCAAGCTGTTAACTGCGATATAATGCATTCCATTCTTCGAACTACATCCTGCTACTTGCAAAGCACTTTTCGGGGCCTGGTAGCGGGAGTTTGAGAACAAACGACGAAGAAGAACAAGAAGAAAATAAAAACATATATAGGTAATGGTGTGGAAGCGTAAAGTTGAGTAGTTTACTTATCTTAAGAGTTACAACATATATCGACACCACGACACGACTTCACACAGCAAACACTATCCTGACCATCAAATAAAACAATATCATTTATTACAAGAATAATCATTGCACAATATCAACAAAAAGTAAAGAACTTCTAAACTAAATAATCATAATATATATATTTACAACAGAAGATATAAGCAATAGTTGTTGATATCCCTTCTGTAACTACCCACAAACTCAGATTCTACGTCTTTCTTCTGCACGCTCGGTGCACAACCACAAACTCGTCTTCGCAATCGGATTACGTACTCAGCCGATCTGTGCATTCACATATAATTAGATCACGTCACTTATAATCGGATCATGTACTCACATGTGATCACGTACTCAGTCGATGTGTGCATTCTCATATAATCAGGTCACTTCATATACTCAGACGAATCTGTACACTCACACATAATCAGAACACACATCATTCCCAAGGTGTCCTGGACATACAACACACATTCAGATCTCGTCCTTAGCCGAGAACATACACCCTTCGCATATAATCGGGCAATCTGTGCATTCACATATAATTCAGAATATACATCATTCACAAGGTGTACTGCACATACAACACACATTCAGTTCTCTTACTGTTCACAGGGTGTCCTTCATAAGCACCTATTGAGCGCGACTTGCCAAACTCGAGGAGTATGATGGTACTACCACCCTGCAAACTCTCTCAGCCAATCTTCCATTCAGTCTCACGAGTTTATCCTTGCAAAGTATTTTATAGTATCAAGCAACAACATGGCTGTCCAATGGACTGCTGTGGGTTGTCTGATTTAGCATTCACTCCAATTTGGAACTACCCCCAACTAAAATGTTATTGGTTGTCTATCCTCGAGTCACTGTCATTCTAAATGTGGTAGCCTGTCGTGGAAGTATCAGACTGCCAACAACCCCCATCCCCGTCAAATCTGAACGCCAGACTGGTCAGCTCTGAACACCCACCCCTGTACCAGACAAAGTCTTCCACCTAATGTGTTCTTACCCCTCGTTACCTTTGTTGACCTAGTGTCGAAGCGGTGATCGACACTGGCGTGACCTGCGTTTGTCCAACACATTCAGACAACCCTTGTTTCTTAGAGTCGCCAGCCCAATCTCCCCTGCCCTAAACCCCCATGCTCCAGCTTGAACTGTCACAATGGATCCGTAATTGCATCAGCACAATAAAAAAAATAATACAACACATTACAGCCACAAAGTCTTCACATGGGGCAAAGAACAGCTGTAAACAAATCACAACAGAAACAATACACTACGGTTTGAGTTGGCAGTCTTTATAAAGAGAGTAGCCAGAAATGTGTGAATCACAGTAGGCCAGTTATGAAAAAAAAGTTGGCAAAACTATAAATGGTCATTATTATTTCATATCAAATTAATACAAATGACAACGAGCATACATAGACACAGATTAATGTCTTGTTTTGGTAAGATGGGTTTCTTTTTATTTTTATCCTGTGCAGTCACTGAGCCATAACATGTGTATGCTTTTACAGACTATTAGTCTTAGTTAGCGATGCAGCTACAATTCATTTTGTGTGTGTGTTTTACAACAAGTTTATTCCAATCCACCGATACTAAAAATAACTGATAATCCAATTTACTTTTTAATGCATAAACACAAATTTAATAGAGACAGTTTCTAGCTACCTAATATCGACAGTCCTGGTCTATACGGATGGATCAGCATTCAAATCTACCTCTATTGCAGGGCATGGTATCCATATGAAATACCAGATGGGCCCATATACAAGTTTTGTGATTCGTGCGGCGAAAACCATTCAAATGATGAAGCCAAGGCTAATAAAACAGCAGTTGAGATTTTCACTAACAGCTCGACTTTGGCGAATTGTTGCAGATGGATTTTGTGTTTTTAGGGAAGGGCGATCATCATCACTGCCTACTGCATAAATGTCACTTTGCAATGGATCCCTGGACATAGTGGGCTACTAGAGAACGAGATGGCCGACAGATTGGCAAAAACAGGAGCCTCAAAACAACAATTGAATAGACCCTGCAGTAATCACACACTAAAAAGAATTATTAAGAATAATACTCTGGAAATCTGGATGAACAGGTGAGCGACGGCAACAACAGGTATCAATGTCTTTAGCGAAATGTCCTGCCGAAGACGGATGTGTCGGACCGAAAGGTGCATATATCGCAGTCAAACTGTAAACTAGCGACACAGCGCATTCCGTTCTCCGGACTACATCCTGCTACTTGCAACCCCTGTTCAGGGATTGGTAGTGGGAGATTGAAAATGAACGCAGAAGAAGAAGAAGCGAAATGTCACAGCCAAAAAGTAATGATTACATTAATAAACTACATAGAAGAGAAAGTCTCAACTTTTAGTTCCGAACAGGACATAGCGGAGTCAATAGCCATTTGAACCGCATCAATCCCCAGTACTCGCCCTTCTACTCTAATCCTGATGAAACAGTTCGACACCTACTCATTGAGTGCAAGGCGCTTGCGGACATGAGGAACTTGCAGACAATTGCCAACACACTGAAAGGAGCAGTGAAACAACTGAAGAATGTATCTATATAAGAATGGCATAGGGCTGCCAAGAACAGGGCTGTTCAGCAGCTATGGGATAACAACAAGAATGAGAGAATTAAATCATATAAATCATAATGTGATTATTTTATTCTCAAGGTTGCTGGTCAAAAACTACACATACTAAATCGCAAGACAAGGAAGTCCACTATGAAAATATTGATCTGATATTTCTAGGTAAGCTTGTGCGGCCATTCCTGGTGTGAATCTGTGTGTCCCTTACTCAGGAGGAAAGAATAGCACCACTCATCTTTATACTTATTAGACGAGGCAGGTTCAAATGAAACCGGACCAAACTTTAACAAGTGAACATACGTACAATGATGACATCACTTCTGGTGTAAACAGCACATGCTAACCGTCAAGTTTGCAAAATTTCATTATCCTCCGACTCATAGTTTCCTCAGCAGACCATTGATAATATGGCGGGTGTGATACAGAATCTGTCCAGAGTTGATCAGTGAACGGTGATTCGGTTTCTAACAGCTGAAGGATGTCGACCAGTTGACATTGATCACAGAATGCAGGTAGTGTATGGTGACAAAAGTGTGTCGAAGACAACAGTGAAGAACTGGACAACGATGTTCTTCATTTTTGTCTTCACACTTTTGTCACAATACACTACCTGCATTCTGTGATAAATGTTAAATGGACGGATTCCGAATCACACCCGCCATATTTTCAATGGTCTGCTGAGGAAACTATGAGCCGGAGGATAATGAAATTTTGCAAACTACATTTGTCATGTGCTGTTTACACGAGAAGGGATGTCATCATGCGCATTGTACATATGTTCACTTGTTACAGTTTGGTCTGGTTTCATTTTAACACGCCTCGTACAACAAGCATAAAGATGGGATGATGCTATTCTTTCCTCCTGGGAGTAAGTAGCAGAATGTAGTCCAGAGAATGGAATGTGTTGTTGTAGTTTACAGCTTGACTCTGATATTTCCGCCTTTCGGTCCACTACATCCGACTTCAGCAAACATTTTTTGAGTACCAGGTTGCCTTCCCTCTTCGATCCCTTCTTAGCCAGTCTGCTCTGTTGCCGACTGTTATCCAAGACCCTACGAGGAGGTATAGAAGGGTCTTGGCAGCTCTGGTTCGCTGGCGCTAGCAGTCAGCTATGGATAGATGACCGCTGCAGCTCATGCGCTGCTCAGCATCTTCACTTACATTTTTGATCAGTATGTTGGGCCTGACCAGTGTCTCCTACTCAAGGGACAAGCTACAGAGACCTCCACCCAAAGTGAATTAACAGAGACTTCCTCTAAAGGGATGTCTTCCGTGTTCGTTCTCAATCTCACGCTACCAAGCCTTGAACATGGCTTCACAAGCATCAGGATGTAGTCCAGAGAAACGAAATGCGTTGTGTCGTTAGTTTACATCTTGATTGCAATATTTGCACCTTTTGATCCGACACATCCATCTTCGGCAGTAAGGGATGTCAACTGTTGTCATTGCATACTTGCGTCTCGTTCTCCAGGTTTGGAAGAGCAGCGCATGACCTGGTAACCGATGCATCACCTCTGCTAATTTAAAGTCCGTTATATTTGAGGCAGCATGACTGGGGGCGGGGGGGGGGGGGGTGTTGTTAGGGACGCATGTTTCGAGTATCCCTCACGAGGGGGGACAGTTCAATGAGTCGCCATCTGGGAGGTGTCACATATGTGCAATGTCCACTGGTCTGTATCTCTTCATTATCCATGAGGATAATTGATAGAAGATAAATATAAAGAACGAGATAAAAATGCATTTGAGGTTGGATTAGAGCAGTTCAGAGTGTATACCACTTGTCGGAGAGTTCAACAACTACACTTATATAGCTCAGCCTTCTCAGCATTTTAGTCTGGTCCCTCTCCAAGGACATATCAGGCTTGGGTGACCCAGCCAGGAATAAAATTCCTGACGGCATAACTCCCAGGATCATTTCCAAGTTAGTTTACAGTCCAAATTGTTAATTGTAGTCTAGAGTAGCACCACTTACAGTAAGATTTATCTTAACTGGTTGCTTACTATAAGCCGCTCCCAGCGCCAGAACACTTATACATCCGCGGCCATAAGCCGCTGTGAGCGCCAATGTTTGTTTCATAGTAAAACAAGTTATAAATTTATAGTTTTCCTTTCCGTTTCAGTACGAGATTTTAATTTACCGAAAGGAAGTTTATTTCTTGAACCACATGTGGAGCAAATCGGATGTTAAAAATTGTATTCTTGTCATTATTATCATATTTTAAGCTAGTTACCGAACTGTAAAAAATTGTTTACCATGGCAACAAGCTATTAGAAGTGCAAATATTATCCAATTTCTGTGTTCTTGGATTTGTTTTTCTTATTGTTGGATATACTTTATGATAACCAACAAGTAAAAGACATTAAATGTTTTGGACATTCAAAAATGTAAGGTGAGTTGACACTTTTAAAAATAATTTTGTAATGCTTTTCTGTTGTAAATAATAATTTACCATGTACAAATTTCCTACTAAAAAATAACACACAATTGTTTTAGATCTATCTTAGAGAACATTCATTTACCTACAAAATGGTATATCATTCATAAAAGTATGTTAATAATTAAGAAAACTGCAGCTAAATTTGTACATACACCTGCAAATGGGAAAATGGTACCTAAATTTATTTCTGCCACAGCCTGTTTTTCAATTCAGTAGCTAATCAGTTAAGTCACATATCAAGCATATGTTGTTATTTATATAACTGATTTACAAACGAAAGCCGGATCTTTACATTTAAAAATAATAATTTTAAAGAGTTTTTTTTTTAACCATTAAACACATCAACTACTGCTCTTGCCTTTGGGCATTAAGACTAACATCTTGTAAATTACTTGGAGTCCTGGTATTTAAACAAGCATGTGGGACCAAGATGCTGAGCAGCGCATGAGCTGCAGTGGTCAGCGTCCCATAGCTGACTGCTAGCGTCAGGGCCAGCGAACCATAGCTGCCAAGACCCTTCTACACCTCCACGGGGTGATCCTGGATAACAGGCTGCAGCAGGGCAGACTGGCTAAGGAAAAGGGATCGAAGAGGGAATGCTTGCTGAAGTCGGATGTGTTGGACCGAAAGGTGCAAATATCGTGGCCAAGTTGTAAACTACAACACAACGCATTCCGTTCTCTGGACTACATTCTGCTACTTACCCTTTTAGGGCTTGGTAGCGGGAGATTGAGAACGAAGGAAGAAGAAGAAACAAGCATGTTAATGTCTGTTGCCTGATGGTTGAATGCTTCGGCTATCAATAACTGTCAAGGTATTTTTAACGTGCTCTACACTGAACACGTAAGTCTCAACTCACTACCCAGAGATCAGGGGAATTTTTACCAGGACATCCACGTGAAAAAAATAGTCTTCACCGTGATTCAAACCCGTAGCCTACAGCACCTGCGGCGGACACCTTGCCTCGAGACCACTGAGCCCCATATTACATGGAACTGTAAAGTGTTAAATAGGGAAGAGCTATAAATTGGATTATTGCATTAGAAGGTGTGCAGGGAAAAGCTGATAATACCATCAAGGCATGAGACAGTGAACGTTGGAGATCCACCAATGTAGCTGATTTTCAATGGAGAGATTGTACCCGAACTGAATACTTATTTTATTTTGTTTTCCAAGGTTGTAGCATATACTGGGTTTGTTTTTTGTGTGTGTCTCGCAGATGCAGCAGTTGCTACGAACAATTTATGAGGAAGTTGCTGATTCTTCATTGTATGAAGACCACAATCTATCTATATCTGAACATAAGTAAAACCAAAATAATGAGCAGAGACAAGGCAAAGACCAAACCTAAAGTTATTCTAGATCAACAGGAGATTAGGAAAGTCACAAGCTTTGATTACCTCGGGCTCAATTATAAGCAACAATGGAGATTGCCTGCAGGAAGTAAGATGGAGAATGGCTACGGCAATGCAGAGGTTGAATAAAATGAGAAACTTATAGCAGATCTCTAATAAAATGAGGAACATAAAAATCCTGCGAACTTGCATTTTCCTGGTGGCATCGTACGGATGTGAAACATGGACCAGCACACAAACACTTAAGAATAGGATATAATTTGTTTAACTAAAATGCTAAAGAAGGGTGGTAAAAATATCATGGATAGCGAGAAAAAAAAATGCAGAAATGCTAAAATAAACTGGAAATCGATGAAAATAGGTTAGTAAATAATATCTTGTCCAGAAAGCTAAAATATTCTGGCCACATCAAATGTCATATTGGCCTGGAGAGAATGATACTCGAGGGTAAGGTGTCTAGATAGCGGGATAAAAACCGAGGAGAAGATGGACACAGGACATCACGGAGGTCATGAAGATGGCAACAACAGAGGCGGGAGCATGTGACCTCTTCCGAAGACGGATGTGTCGGACCGAAAGGTGCAAATATCGCAGTCAAGCTGTGAACTAGCGACACAACGCAATCTGTTCTCCGGACTACATCCTGCTACTTGCAAAGCCCTGTTCCGGGCGTGGTAGCAGGAGATTGAGAACGAACGCAGAAGAAGAATGTGACCTACTTATTGACTTACCCTCTTACTGTCGAGCTGTGTGTCCAGGTTGTCCAACTAATTTTGCCATCTTTTCCTTATTTCCATTAGAGCCTACCTTGGAACAGAATCGCTTACTTGAACCTCCAATAGTACCAAGTAAGAACACAACTTTGTCTTGTGTCTTGAATGTTTCAAGCAGGGTTTCTAAACTGGGGGCTCTGTGGTACCGTTTGGTTCATTGATAAGTATTTAAGGGCTCCAGGAGAGAGCATGTCAATAAACGTATTTAAGGGCTCCAGGACAGATAATGTCAATAAATGTATTTAAGGGCTCCAGGAGAGAGCATGTCAATAAATGTATTTAAGGGCTCCAGGAGAGAGCATGTCAATAAATGTATTTAAGGGCTCCAGGAGAGAGCATGTCAATAAATGTATTTAAGGGCTCCAGGAGAGAGCATGTCAATAAATGTATTTAAGGGCTCCAGGAGAGAGCATGTCAATAAATGTATTTAAGGGCTTCAGGAGAGAGCATGTCAATAAATGTATTTAAGGACTCCAAGAGAGAGCATGTCAATAAATGTATTTAAGGGCTCCAGGAGAGAGCATGTCAATAAATGTATTTAAGGGCTCCAGGAGAGATAATGTCAATAAATGTATTTAATGTAATGGCTCCAGGAAAGATCATGTCAATAAATGTATTTTATGAGGCGTGTTCAAATAGAACCGGACCAAACCGCACCAAGTGAGCATACGTACGATGCATATGATGACGTCACTTCTGGTGTAAACAGCACATACCAACCGTCAAGTTTGCAAAATGTCATTATCCTCTGACTCATAGTTTCCTCAGCAGACCGTTAAAAACATGGCGGGTGTGATACAGAATTCGGACATGAGTTAACGCAACAATATGCGTCTGACTTGGCCTGGAAGATCGTTTGTTAACTTGCGTCCTTCTTTAATCATTTCTGTCCAGTTCTTAGCTGTTGTCTTCAAGACACTTTTGTCACCATACACTGCCTGCATTCTTTGTTGAATGCCAACTGATCGACATCCTTCAGCTGTTATAATCCGAATTGCTGATCAACTCTGGACGGATTCCATATCACACACGCCATGTTTTCAACGGTCTGCTGAGGAAACTATAAGTTTGGAGGATGATTAAATTTTGCAACCTTGATAGTTGGTATGTGCTGTTTACACCAGAAGTTACATCATCATGCGCATTGTACGTATGTTCACTTTTTGCAGTTTGATCTAGTTTCATTTGAACACGCCTCATATTTTGTTAGACTTGACTCAGGGGGTAACAACGATCAAACAATCCTTTGTATGTCATTGCAATTAAGGAACTCCTGGCAATTAGAATAAACAATGATACCAGTATGACGTACGAAGAGTCAAAACGGCTTATCAAAGCCAGATACATGACCAAATGGGAAACCGAACATACTGGTTACACCAAAAACGATGCCTATTACCAGTTGAACCGAAGAGAGCAGGTCGTTGTCTTCAGACTTCGCACTGGCCACAATAGACTGAGGTACCACCTATTCAACAAATTGAAGATAGGGTGTACCGACGAATGCCCGTGCGGTACTGGTAAAATGACCACTGAACATCTGCTGCAGAACTGCCCGACATACGGGGATCAGAGAGAGCAGATGTGGCCATTGCCAGTGGAACTGCAAGACAAGCTCTATGGTAGTGGCGAGAGTCTCAGGATGACCGCCGCTTTTTTCGAAAAAATAATGGTTACTGTCTGACTGTGTACGCAGAAGAAGAAGAAGAAGAATAAACAATGAGCAGGGATTGAGCAGAGCTCCTATAGGTCTGCCAGAGTGCAATGACGTGAATTCAAAACTGGCTATATTTATAGAACCTGAGTGGCCGCTTGGGGTCTTTGTGTATGACAAGGACAAGGATAGCACCACTGTCCCACAGAAAGCATATCGTAAGAGGCGACTAACTGTGTGACATGACATAATACCGGCCATAGTTAGGTGGTTTGTTAAGAGCAGCATAGATGGCGCCTAACTGGCTGCGGGTTTATTTTACTCTATTTTTTAGTCTATTAAAATGGACTCTAACATCGATTAACCACCCTCCACGGAACTTGCCCCAATGCAACTGAGTAATAAGCTGCTGGATCCTAGCCCGCTAAGCAGGAAATCCTCAACTATAACCAGCTTGTGCCAGAGCTAGGACCTGCACAGTGGCACCCTGTCGAACTACAGGTCGACTAAGACTATATTCATGGCCACATTAGTTTGACATGACAGCATTGCTATTTAATGTTACCAACAAACTTGTATGTTGTGCATTTATATGAAATCTATGAAAATTATCCAGCATCCTCAATAACACACATCTCAAGGGGCAACGAATTTCCAAGTAAGCAGTATAGGGTGGAGGCAGACGAAGTCGTATGCAGCCGGGCGGAACTAGTGAAACCATAGTCCCTGATCAGTACTAACCCTCTGATCAGAAAATAGCTGGACAACCCCAGATACATCAGCCTATATCCCTACAGTGCTAGCATGACTGCGTGGGTTGACTTTGGGGCGCAGGAACATCCCAATCATTAGCTGGTCACTTTGTGACAAAACTACACGACTGGAATGTAACACTGGTTGTCTAAAGACTCTGCAGAGTCTTCTATGGTTGCTGTGGTCGAGAGGTCAGGCACTCACCTCCCAAAGTGATGAACAGAAACGGTGGACTGTTGAATTCCACAAATTTTAAAATGACTCCTGATCTCACAGGAGGTGTGACCAGAGTGTCTGCATCATGAGTTTCCTCCAGTCGTCGTAACTAATGTCTTGCCACTGGTTCAAGGTAGCTCGGGACCAGAGAGTGAGGTCGATGACAAATACAGTTTCGTTCTCACTATAATCCAAATACAGTGCAAGCTACATCATCAAGACAAAACTGTCTGTTGATGTGGTCATCATCGCCCGGGTATTGAGGGGGGGGGGGGGGGGGGGGGGACAACTAATAAAATATAGTGCATAAGAGTAAAATCTTTTCAGCACCTAACAGGGAGGTGGATAGGTTTTTGATCAGCTATGGTTAGCCGTTCTGATACGCTGCTACTGTTAACCCATTCACTGATGAGTCTTAAATGGTGTGTAGTGAAAAGTGGAGTGCCACAGCGCTCGGTTTTGGAATTAATTTTGTTCTTGATATATATAAACGATTTGGACATTGATATAGGATCCATGATTGCAAAATTTTCTGATGACACAAAACTATGCAGTAGTGTCTCATCTAAAGCAGAAGTGGATATATTGAGGTCGGATTTAGATAAAAATTCGAGAGTGGTCTGTAAGCTGGCAAATGGAGTTTAATGTAGATAAATGTACAGTCATCCACATGGGTAGATCCAATATTGAACATAATAACAGAATGGGAGAGAATAATATTAAAAAGATAGATAAGGAAAGGGACCTAGGGGTTATAATAGATCATACAGGTAAGGTGAGTGAGCAAGTCTAGGTAGCAGTGAAAAAGGCAAATGCAATGTTAGGTATGATAGAAAGAAATATTAAACATAGGAGCAAGAAAGTGATAGTCAAACTGTATAAAGCATTAGTAAAGTAGAGTAAAGTAAAGTATCCCATAGCATTACTGCCGTAGGGGTGTGAGGTGTTAGCGATCTCACATTTCAAAGGCTCGGCTATATGAGGGCGGTAGCCATCTCCTCTCCCTCGCCGCTTTTACTTCCCGGACTGAACCGGTACCCATTTAAGGCTGGGTCGACCCGGGAGCCATTGCGGTCTGAAAAAAACATTACCGCCTCAACTGGGGAATGAACCCAGGACCACTCAGATGCGAAGCCAGCACGCTAACCACTGCGCTATGTGGCTCCACAATAAAGCATTAGCTAGACCTAAATTGGAGTACTGTATACAGGTGTGGAGTCCTTATCATAGAGGGGATATAAACATGCTGGAAAGAATACAAAAAAGAGCGACAAAGCCGATAGTGGAATTCCAGAATTACAGTTATGAGGAAAGACTCAGAAAAACCGGCCTACAGTGTCTAGAAGAGAGAAGAATTCGTGGTGACTTAATACAGGTTTATAAGATGATCAGAGGAATGGATAAATTAGACTATAACAAGTTTTTTAAAAAATACAGCCACCCACAATAACAAGAGGGCATAGCTACAAATTAACTAAAGAGGGGTCCAGATTAGATATTATGAAATATTTTTTTAGTCTGAGAGTGGTGAATGCTTGGAATGCATTGCCACGGGAAGTATTGAAGGCAGAGACAGTTAATGCATTTAAGAATAAATTGGATGCGCATAGCTTTTAGAGCAAGGTGATGTAAATGAAACTGGTTGTATACAGACTCTGCAGAGTCTTCTAAACCAGTATAAAGACGTTAAGTTAAGTCTTAGGAGTAAAATTGAAGATGCTCTTTTTTTCCATAAGATGTATAGGTGCTTGAATGTGACTAGGACTCAAATGGGGAACAAAGAATATTAGCACTGTAACCTGCCAAATTGGTACAACTAATTTTGTCATCTCCTTGTTTGCAGTAGGCCCAACCCCAGAGCAGAATCATGTGCATGTCAGCCCTATAGTACCAGGTAAGAATATTTGTCCAATATTACCAGGTGAGAATAGGGAAACTGAGACGCTAGTCCGGTCAGGCACAACATACTGACCAGGACGTTGTGTCAGGGTCAGGCACAATATACTGACCAGGACGTTTCGTCAGGGTCAGGCACAACATACTGACCAGGATCAGTCACAATATACTGACCAAGACTACTATCTCTCTTCCATGTAGTGTTCCCTGGAAACGGGTTGTTTTCAAGGCAGCCCAGCTGATGAGATGTGAATCGATGTGATCCCCATAGTAGTGAGCTTCATGCAGATGAAGCCAAATATAGCATAACCACTTGGAGGATCATGGCCCACCTTCATCCATCAGAAAGGATCATGGTCCACCTTCATCAGAAAGGATCATGGTCCACCTCCATCAGAAAGGATCATGGTCCACCTCCATCAGAAAGGATCATGGTCCACCTTCATCCATCAGAAAGGATCATGGTCCACCTCCATCAGAAAGGATCATGGTCCACCTCCATCAGAAAGGATCATGGTCCACCTCCATCAGAAAGGATCATGGTCCACCTCCATCAGAAAGGATCATGGTCCACCTCCATCAGAAAGGATCATGGTCCACCTTCATCCATCAGAAAGGATCATGGTCCACCTCCATCAGAAAGGATCATGGTCCACCTCCATCAGAAAGGATCATGGTCCACCTTCATCCATCAGAAAGGATCATGGTTCACCTTCATCCATCAGAAAGGATCATGGTCCACCTTCATCCATCAGGATCATGGTCCACCTTCATCCATCAGAAAGGATCATGGTCCACCTTCATCCATCAGAAAGGATCATGGTCCACCTTCATCCATCAGAAAGGATCATGGTCCACCTTCATCCATCAGAAAGGATCATGGTCCACCTCCATCAGAAAGGATCATGGTCCACCTCCATCAGAAAGGATCATGGTCCACCTCCATTAGAAAGGATCATGGTCCACCTTCATCCATCAGAAAGGATCATGGTCCACCTCCATCAGAAAGGATCATGGTCCACCTCCATCAGAAAGGATCATGGTCCACCTCCATCAGAAAGCATCATGGTCCACCTTCATCCATCAGAAAGGATCATGGTTCACCTTCATCCATCAGAAAGGATCATGGTCCACCTTCATCCATCAGGATCATGGTCCACCTTCATCCATCAGAAAGGATCATGGTCCACCTTCATCCATCAGAAAGGATCATGGTCCACCTTCATCCATCAGAAAGGATCATGGTCCACCTTCATCCATCAGAAAGGATCATGGTCCACCTCCATCAGAAAGGATCATGGTCCACCTCCATCAGAAAGGATCATGGTCCACCTCCATTAGAAAGGATCATGGTCCACCTTCATCCATCAGAAAGGATCATGGTCCACCTCCATCAGAAAGGATCATGGTCCACCTCCATCAGAAAGGATCATGGTCCACCTCCATCAGAAAGGATCATGGTCCACCTCCATCAGAAAGGATCATGGTCCACCTCCATCAGAAAGGATCATGGTCCACCTCCATCAGAAAGGATCATGGTCCACCTCCATCAGAAAGGATCATGGTCCACCTCCATCAGAAAGGATCATGGTCCACCTCCATCAGAAAGGATCATGGTCCACCTTCATCCATCAGAAAGGATCATGGTCCACCTTCATCAGAAAGGATCATGGTCCACCTCCATCCATCAGAAAGGATCATGGTCCACCTCCATCCATCAGAAAGGATCATGGTCCACCTTCATCCATCAGAAAGGATCATGGTCCACCTTCATCCATCAGAAAGGATCATGGTCCACCTCCATCAGAAAGGATCATGGTCCACCTCCATCAGAACGCTCAGGATGTGAGGAAAGCTACTGCAAAATGCTACTTAACGGCCTTTTCAGGGTGAACAAAAGAGTAAACTTACTCGTTGTGGGCATTCAACAACAAACAACAACAACCAGGTAAGAATAATTGATGAAACTGTTCGACACCTACTCATTGAGTGCGAGACGCTTGCGGACACGAGGAAAAGATTCTTACAAGCACTGCCGACAATTGCCAACACACTGTACGGAGCAGTGAAACAACTGAAGAAGACCTGTATCTATATAAGAATGGCATTGGGCTGCCAAGAGCAGGCTTGCTCAGCAGCTATGGGATAACAACAACAACAACATGGTGCCAGTGGCTCGCCTTCTAACCCTTCTCCTGTTAGTCAAAGGAGTTCTGCCGCGCGAAGGCCAGGAGGACTTTGTTGTCAAAAGCTATATTTTTCGGGGGATGTTTTGTTGCTGCTTTCACCTTATTTCCATATTCCCAACGCGGTGTACGTTACACTATGTTTTTATTTTGCAGTGGGTCCGACTTCTGCCATGGAATGTATAGGTCTTTTCCCTTTATTTTTTGTGGCATATACTTTCTACTATTTATTCTGTTTATAGATGCGAATACTCAAAGAGAGGTCACTACAATAAGGGGCTAAAGATACACAGAGACAAAACACAGGTTTTGAAAATAAATGCAATTAGCAATGATAGAATTAGGCTGGGAGCCACTCACCTTCAAAATATGGAGTCTTTCACATGCCATGGCGGAAATATAACCATATTAGGAGGTACAGAAAACGATGTTCAGTTAACAATACAGAAGGAAAGACGAGCTTTCATTGCATTGAGGACTTTATGGAAGTCAAAAGAAATTAAGGAAGGGAACTGACCAATCCTACCTCATATACTAGTTGCGACCTCACACAATCACATTTCTAACACTACATTCTCTCTCCCTCCCACCTTGATGTAAACACATTGCTATTGAACACTACAGATGCTCAGACACATGCTTCCTGAACAGGAAGACAGGCTTCCTGAAATGGAAAGACCTCCTTGAAAAGGAAAGACAACTCCCAGAAAAGGAAAGACAACTCCCAGAAAAGGAAAGACAACTCCCTGAAAAGGAAAGACAACTGCCTGAAAAGGGAATACAGGCTTCAGGAAAAAGGGAATACAGGCTTTCTGAAAAGGGAGCAATCTGTAGTTGTGACTCTATGCATCTGCTCTTGTTCTCATTTGTTATTGTGAGTGATTGACATCATCAACTTACCTGGTCCGTTATGGAACTATATGCTCAGATTTGACCAATATGTGTTTTATTTTCCATTTTTTCAGCCCCTGCATTGTCAAGTACAGTAACTGAGAACTCTGCCCCACATACAGATAGTAATACTGGCTCACATATAGGAAGGAGTACTTTCTCATCTATGGGCAGAAATACTTCCTCACATGCAGGTAGGAATACCACCTCACATATAGATAGGAATACTGCCTCATGCATAGGTAGGAATACTGCCTCACATATAGATAGGAATACTGCCTCATGCATAGGTAGGAATACTGCCTCACATATAGGTAGGTAGGAATGCTGCCTCACATATAAGTAGAAATGCTGTCTCACATATAGATAGGTAGGAACACGGAATCGTGTATAGGAGAATCGTGTATAGGAAGATAGGAATACAGCCTCACATATAGATAGGTAGGAACACAGCCTCACATATAGGAAGGTAGGAACACAGCCTCAGGTATAGATAGGTAGGAACACAGCCTCAGGTATAGATAGGTAGGAACAGCCTCAGGTATAGATAGGTAGGAACACAGCCTCAGGTATAGATAGGTAGGAACACAGCCTCAGGTATAGATAGGTAGGAACACAGCCTCAGGTATAGATAGGTAGGAACACAGCCTCACATATAGATAGGTAGGAACACAGCCTCACATATAGGAAGGTAGGAACACAGCCTCAGGTATAGATAGGTAGGAACACAGCCTCAGGTATAGATAGGTAGGAACACAGCCTCACATATAGATAGGTAGGAACACAGCCTCACATATAGGAAGGTAGGAACACAGCCTCAGGTATAGATAGGTAGGAACACAGCCTCAGGTATAGATAGGTAGGAACACAGCCTCACATATAGATAGGTAGGAACACAGCCTCACATATAGGAAGGTAGGAACACAGCCTCAGGTATAGATAGGTAGGAACACAGCCTCAGGTATAGATAGGTAGGAACAGCCTCAGGTATAGATAGGTAGGAACACAGCCTCAGGTATAGATAGGTAGGAACACAGCCTCAGGTATAGATAGGTAGGAACACAGCCTCAGGTATAGATAGGTAGGAACACAGCCTCAGGTATAGATAGGTAGGAACACAGCCTCAGGTATAGATAGGTAGGAACACAGCCTCAGGTATAGATAGGTAGGAACACAGCCTCAGGTATAGATAGGTAGGAACACAGCCTCAGGTATAGATAGGTAGGAACACAGCCTCGCGTATAGATAGGTAGGAACACAGCCTCGCGTATAGATAGGTAGGAACACAGCCTCGCGTATAGATAGGTAGGAACACAGCCTCAGGTATAGATAGGTAGGAACACAGCCTCAGGTATAGATAGGTAGGAACGCAGCCTCAGGTATAGATAGGTAGGAACACAGCCTCAGGTATAGATAGGTAGGAACGCAGCCTCAGGTATAGATAGGTAGGAACACAGCCTCAGGTATAGATAGGTAAGAACGCAGCCTCAGGTATAGATAGGTAGGAACACAGCCTCAGGTATAGATAGGTAGGAACAGCCTCAGGTATAGATAGGTAGGAACACAGCCTCAGGTATAGATAGGTAGGAACACAGCCTCAGGTATAGATAGGTAGGAACACAGCCTCAGGTATAGATAGGTAGGAACAGCCTCAGGTATAGATAGGTAGGAACACAGCCTCAGGTATAGATAGGTAGGAACACAGCCTCAGGTATAGATAGGTAGGAACACAGCCTCAGGTATAGATAGGTAGGAACACAGCCTCAGGTATAGATAGGTAGGAACACAGCCTCAGGTATAGATAGGTAGGAACACAGCCTCAGGTATAGATAGGTAGGAACACAGCCTCAGGTATAGATAGGTAGGAACAGCCTCAGGTATAGATAGGTAGGAACACAGCCTCAGGTATAGATAGGTAGGAACACAGCCTCAGGTATAGATAGGTAGGAACAGCCTCAGGTATAGATAGGTAGGAACACAGCCTCAGGTATAGATAGGTAGGAACACAGCCTCAGGTATAGATAGGTAGGAACACAGCCTCAGGTATAGATAGGTAGGAACACAGCCTCAGGTATAGATAGGTAGGAACAGCCTCAGGTATAGATAGGTAGGAACACAGCCTCAGGTATAGATAGGTAGGAACAGCCTCAGGTATAGATAGGTAGGAACACAGCCTCAGGTATAGATAGGTAGGAACAGCCTCAGGTATAGATAGGTAGGAACACAGCCTCAGGTATAGATAGGTAGGAACAGCCTCAGGTATAGATAGGTAGGAACACAGCCTCAGGTATAGATAGGTAGGAACACAGCCTCAGGTATAGATAGGTAGGAACACAGCCTCAGGTATAGATAGGTAGGAACACAGCCTCAGGTATAGATAGGTAGGAACACAGCCTCAGGTATAGATAGGTAGGAACACAGCCTCAGGTATAGATAGGTAGGAACACAGCCTCAGGTATAGATAGGTAGGAACAGCCTCAGGTATAGATAGGTAGGAACACAGCCTCAGGTATAGATAGGTAGGAACACAGCCTCAGGTATAGATAGGTAGGAACAGCCTCAGGTATAGATAGGTAGGAACACAGCCTCAGGTATAGATAGGTAGGAACAGCCTCAGGTATAGATAGGTAGGAACACAGCCTCAGGTATAGATAGGTAGCAACACAGCCTCAGGTATAGATAGGTAGGAACACAGCCTCGCGTATAGATAGGTAGGAACACAGCCTCGCGTATAGATAGGTAGGAACACAGCCTCAGGTATAGATAGGTAGGAACACAGCCTCGCGTATAGATAGGTAGGAACACAGCCTCAGGTATAGATAGGTAGGAACACAGCCTCAGGTATAGATAGGTAGGAACACAGCCTCGCGTATAGATAGGTAGGAACACAGCCTCGCGTATAGATAGGTAGGAACACAGCCTCGCGTATAGATAGGTAGGAACACAGCCTCAGGTATAGATAGGTAGGAACACAGCCTCAGGTATAGATAGGTAGGAACACAGCCTCAGGTATAGATAGGTAGGAACACAGCCTCAGGTATAGATAGGTAGGAACACAGCCTCAGGTATAGATAGGTAGGAACACAGCCTCGCGTATAGATAGGTAGGAACACAGCCTCAGGTATAGATAGGTAGGAACACAGCCTCAGGTATAGATAGGTAGGAACACAGCCTCAGGTATAGATAGGTAGGAACACAGCCTCAGGTATAGATAGGTAGGAACACAGCCTCGCGTATAGATAGGTAGGAACACAGCCTCGCGTATAGATAGGTAGGAACACAGCCTCAGGTATAGATAGGTAGGAACACAGCCTCGCGTATAGATAGGTAGGAACACAGCCTCAGGTATAGATAGGTAGGAACACAGCCTCAGGTATAGATAGGTAGGAACACAGCCTCAGGTATAGATAGGTAGGAACAGCCTCAGGTATAGATAGGTAGGAACACAGCCTCAGGTATAGATAGGTAGGAACAGCCTCAGGTATAGATAGGTAGGAACACAGCCTCAGGTATAGATAGGTAGCAACACAGCCTCAGGTATAGATAGGTAGGAACACAGCCTCGCGTATAGATAGGTAGGAACACAGCCTCGCGTATAGATAGGTAGGAACACAGCCTCAGGTATAGATAGGTAGGAACACAGCCTCGCGTATAGATAGGTAGGAACACAGCCTCAGGTATAGATAGGTAGGAACACAGCCTCAGGTATAGATAGGTAGGAACACAGCCTCAGGTATAGATAGGTAGGAACACAGCCTCAGGTATAGATAGGTAGGAACACAGCCTCAGGTATAGATAGGTAGGAACACAGCCTCAGGTATAGATAGGTAGGAACACAGCCTCAGGTATAGATAGGTAGGAACACAGCCTCAGGTATAGATAGGTAGGAACACAGCCTCAGGTATAGATAGGTAGGAACACAGCCTCAGGTATAGATAGGTAGGAACACAGCCTCGCGTATAGATAGGTAGGAACACAGCCTCAGGTATAGATAGGTAGGAACACAGCCTCGCGTATAGATAGGTAGGAACACAGCCTCAGGTATAGATAGGTAGGAACACAGCCTCGCGTATAGATAGGTAGGAACACAGCCTCAGGTATAGATAGGTAGGAACACAGCCTCGCGTATAGATAGGTAGGAACACAGCCTCAGGTATAGATAGGTAGGAACACAGCCTCAGGTATAGATAGGTAGGAACACAGCCTCAGGTATAGATAGGTAGGAACACAGCCTCAGGTATAGATAGGTAGGAACACAGCCTCAGGTATAGATAGGTAGGAACACAGCCTCAGGTATAGATAGGTAGGAACACAGCCTCGCGTATAGATAGGTAGGAACACAGCCTCGCGTATAGATAGGTAGGAACACAGCCTCGCGTATAGATAGGTAGGAACAGCCTCAGGTATAGATAGGTAGGAACACAGCCTCAGGTATAGATAGGTAGGAACACAGCCTCAGGTATAGATAGGTAGGAACACAGCCTCAGGTATAGATAGGTAGGAACACAGCCTCGCGTATAGATAGGTAGGAACACAGCCTCGCGTATAGATAGGTAGGAACACAGCCTCGCGTATAGATAGGTAGGAACACAGCCTCAGGTATAGATAGGTAGGAACACAGCCTCGCGTATAGATAGGTAGGAACAGCCTCAGGTATAGATAGGTAGGAACACAGCCTCGCGTATAGATAGGTAGGAACACAGCCTCGCGTATAGATAGGTAGGAACACAGCCTCGCGTATAGATAGGTAGGAACAGCCTCAGGTATAGATAGGTAGGAACACAGCCTCAGGTATAGATAGGTAGGAACACAGCCTCAGGTATAGATAGGTAGGAACACAGCCTCAGGTATAGATAGGTAGGAACACAGCCTCAGGTATAGATAGGTAGGAACAGCCTCAGGTATAGATAGGTAGGAACACAGCCTCAGGTATAGATAGGTAGGAACACAGCCTCAGGTATAGATAGGTAGGAACACAGCCTCAGGTATAGATAGGTAGGAACAGCCTCAGGTATAGATAGGTAGGAACACAGCCTCAGGTATAGATAGGTAGGAACACAGCCTCAGGTATAGATAGGTAGGAACAGCCTCAGGTATAGATAGGTAGGAACACAGCCTCAGGTATAGATAGGTAGGAACAGCCTCAGGTATAGATAGGTAGGAAGGAAATTTACCACCTGGTCGGCCCCGTTTAGCTTGTAGCAAGCATCATTCTGTTGTCCTGGAAGCTCCGCTAACTATTTGTTCTTGTATCTGCACCTAGTAAACCTCTTGATGACTAATACCTATTATACCCATAATAAGTTAAGGCAGCGTTCTGCCATCTCTATTCAGTATGTCTGTCTCCTGAATGCCAAGTATGTTGCAAATAGATAGTTGTTTCAAATGCCCACAATGAGTTAGTTTACTCTTTTGTGTGTCCTAAAAAGAACATTAAGTGGCAGTTTGTCATAGCTTTCCTGAAATCCCAAGCGTGCTAATGGGCGCGGACCGGGATCCTCAGGCAGTTGTGCTATGCTTGGCTTCATCTGCGTGCTGCTCATTCCTACAGGGATCACGTCGATCACTCACCTTGTTAGTCAGGCTGCCATGAATACAGCCCGTTTCCAGGGACGACTGCTGGAAAGTCGAGGTGAGGGTATTGGCCAGTATATTTTGTCTGACCAGACGTTAGTCTTACTCCCCAAAGCGATGGGATAGGTGTATCAATGTTGGTGGAAATTATGGTGGGAAATAAGCGACAATGTATGTGCGATAATAAATTATTTTCATCTTCGTATCTCATTTATTTTTTATTTTTTAAACTAGCCATTTGTAATCTATTTGCTTCTCCGTAAAATGATACCTCAATGGCACCACACCCACAAAATGGTTGACATCTGCTGTACTATGCTGTTGAAATTGTCTTCACACTACTCTTAGACTACACTCACAGCATGTACTCAATGTTGAGCCAGCGACATTTTCGGTGGTTGGGGCATGTTTACGGCATGGAAGATTAGAAGCTTCCACAGGATATCCTCTATGAACAGCTGGTCATTAGAAGAATCGGCCGTTCTACACTGTGGTTCAAGGACATATTCAAGAGGGACAAGAAGTCTTCCAACATCCCATCCGATGGCTGGGAAAAATTTGCTCAGGATCAAGCTGTTTGGAGACAGTCATTTGATAGGAGCATAGTAGCTGTTGACGATCACAGAGGCTTTCTAATAACAATAATGTTCGCTTAGGTGTCAAAGGCCTGTTGCGTCGAACGGCCACTGCCATGTCCCACTACTGAGGCTATGTTCATGCGTAGTGTGTAGGCAGATATCCCTACAGACTCCCCAGGTGGAGCCGAGCACTCTGCTGCTTCGGGATGAGGGCTGTGAGGAGTATGTGTTAGACCAATGTGTCTGACTTCCTGTTTTTCCGTGGTTTTTCATTGCAACAATTTAACTTCATCACAATCAATAATCGAGTAACCTTCCAAATCAATATGAAACATAACAAAATCGTACAAAATTATCTAAAGTCAAAATCGCCAATCTTATTGATATTGGGGAAAGCAGAAATGGTCTCTTTTTCGATTTTGCTGTGTTAACACAAATGTATACACTGGCGAGTGCACAGAGACAATGCCGTGGGCACATTTTTTCGCCAGTGGCTCATTAACAGTTAAGGAGATAGATATGACATTTCTGCCGAAGACGGATGTGTCGGACCGAAAAGTGCAAATATCGCAGTCAAGCTGTAAACTAGCGACACAATGCATTCCATTCTCCGGACTACATCCTGCTACGCATAGCCCTGTTCAGGGCTTGGTAGCGGGAGATTGAGAACAAAATGCAGAAGAAGAAGAAGACAATGTGACATTTGAGAACATTAACTGTATGGTGAAGAGAGACGTCTGAGACAGGCTTCATTTTACAGGAAAAATAGATGTGATTATGTCTTCTTCGTCGATTGTCCTGAAAAGGATGTTGTGTCATAGTTTACAGCGTGGTTGCGATATATGCGCCTTTCGGCCCGACACATCCAATTTCAGCTGGCTTTTTTTAGAGTACTGGGTTTGCCTTCCCTCTGATCTGTATCTCTTGGTGAATCTACACTAGTTACTAGTGCGCCTGTTTTACAAGGCTGCCACATGGAAGCAGAATAGCGTCTTGGTGTAGCTCTGGTTCGCTGAACCTGATGCAATCAGCCAGGTATGAGTCGCTGGCTGCTGGCAACTTGTTCAATGCTGCATCTTGGCCCTATGTGATAACGTAAATGCATGTTGACAAGAGAAAATAGCTTTGATTATTTGAGAGCTAAATCTGTATACAGACAACAGAAACCAGAGTAGACTGCTAAGATCATCAAGGTAATAGACCTATCATTAGGGTCTGAGGGTCACAGTGAATAAGCAGACAGCATCTAACGACTCAATTGCAGGCTACTTTCATTAGGATCAGCGAACCACAGCGGCCATTGAAACAGGCAGCACCGGTGATGTTGTTTGTGAATGCCCATAATGAGTAAGTTACTCTTTTGTGAGCCCTGAAAAGGACGCTAAGTGGCGGGTTGCATTAACTTTCCTCACATCCTGAGCGTGCTAATGAAGGTGGACCAGGGTCCTCCAGGTGGTTTTGCTATGCTTAGCTTCATCTATCTGCTTCTCACTCACTACTATGGGGATCACATCGAACTCTCACATCATTAGCCAGGCTGCCATGAAAACAGCCTGTTTCCAGGTAGGGCTACTAGGAAGCCGAAGTGAGGGTCTTGGCCAATATGTTTTGCCTGACCCTGACCAACATGTCTGATCAGTGTATTTTGTCTGCCCAGACGTTAGTCTTCCTCCCCGGCAGCACTAGTGTAGTTTGGCTAAGAGAAACGGGATCACGATGGAAAGAAAAATTCAGTACTCAAAAAAAAAAAAGCAGCTGAAACCGGATGTGTCAGGCCGAAAGGGACAGATATTACATCTTTGATGTAAACACCGCCAAGGCAAACGCCGAAGAAGACGACGGCAATCTCATCATTTAAGAATTAACACAAGATGAAGAAAATAGATATCTCAAATAATTTGTCTTATCCTGATGTTTTTCTCCAGAATTGGAAGATGAAAGAATAACAAAAGTACTGTCTGACATTGGGGCATTGCCTGCACGTATGTAATATCATTGTCATTGCTGTAAATAGTTTTGTAATGTCATTATCATAGCAACAAAGATGGCACCGTAAACCGGCTACAGGTCTACATTGCAGTGCTGTGTTATTTCATTATGGATGCCACCAGGCCACGGATTTGCCTGGAATTCACACTAGTCGACTACTTACACTTGTGTTCATGGAAACATGTTGTTGTTTTCCATTTGAACTGGATTTGTTTGTATTTTGTGTTTTCTTCCATCCGACTATCCTCGCCTGCACATCGGCTAAATGAATAGCACTATGCTTAAACCTGTGTCGTATTTCACAGTCTAGTGGGCTGAACTTCACAAGATTGGAGCGCTCGGCCCTAGCTGCAAACAGTGTCAGTTTTGGTGTGTGAAATTTAGACACGACTATAAAACTGGAATACAGCCTGGGAGAGATGCCCAAGTCACGCATTGCTGAGTGAAGTCCCTACGACAGTTTGCGGTTATGGGAAAGGCACTACACACACCGTTAAATGTCATTCCCCCCCCCCCCCCCCCCCTGCTGACTTCCAAGATACCTGTTTACTGGAAAGGCTCCGGGAGTAAACCCTGAGCAAAAATCTGCATGTTGTGCTATCTCCAGTCATTTCTATAAATATCTTGTCACTGCCGAAAGGTAGCTCAGGACCAGAGAGTGAGGTTGACAAAAAAGCGTAGTTTCTTCCTCACTTTAATCGAAATCTCCGCGCAAGTCATCCATTTCAACAAACACAGCAAGAGAAAAGACAGTCCACACGGCTGAACAAATAGAGTGTTCTCCATCACATGTGATGGACAAATATCATTGTGATTGCTGTGTATAGATTCTGTAATGTCATAACTTAACGTCATTATACTGGTTTAGTAGACTCTGCAGAGTCTGTATACAACTAGTTTCATTTACATTTCCTTGTTCTAAAAGCTATGCACATCTGGATATCTTTCTTTAATTAATTTGTAGCTATGCCCTCTTATTGTAGGTGGTTGCATTTTGAAAAAACTTGTTCGTGTCTAATCTATCCGTTCTATTGATTATCTTTTAGACCTGTTTTAAGTCACCTCGATTTTCTCTCTTTTCTAGACACCATATGCCAGTTTTTCTGAGTCTTTCCTCATAACTGTAATTCTGGAATCCCACTATCAGCTTTGTCGCTCTTTGTATCCTTTCCAGCATGTTTATATTTCCTCTACGGTAAGGACTCCACACCTGTACACAGTACTCCAATCTAGGTCTAACTAATGCTTTATGAAGTTTGTCTATCACTTCCTTGCTCCTATGTTTAATATTTCTTTTTATCATACCTAACTACAATTGATTTTCAAGCCAGTAACAGAATCTCCAAGGCCAGTGCTGCCTTTGGGAGACTGCGCAACAGTGTTTGGAATCGGTGGAGGTTTTAAGTCTTGATTAAGTCTACCGAGCCATAGTGCTCCCCACTCTACTGTATGCAAATGAAACATGTGCTGTGTAGAGCAGGCATGCTAGGAAAATAAACCACTTCCATACAAGGTGCCTGCGAAGATACAGTGGCAGGATAGGGTACCAGACACTGAAATCCTCACGAAAGCAAAAATACAGAGTATCCACACACTGTTGCAGAAGACCCAAATCACATGGGCCGGCCACGCCATGCCAGACAACCACATCCCCAAACAACTAATGTATGGTGAGCTTAAAGATGGCCTGTGTCAAGTCGGTGGCCAAAAGAAGTTTCAAAGACTTCCTGAAAGTATCTTTGACACATTTCAATGGGAATGCCTCGCACAGGACTGCCGGGCATGGCATGAAGCCACCATCAGGCACCTCTTGCTGAGGAACGCCAAGCCTCCGAGCACACAAAAAACGCACTTTGCGATAAGACAAAACAACTGACGCTCGCATGTCCAACTCTGACCTTTAATGCTACATATGTGGAAGGGATTTCCATACTAGAATTGGACTATACAGCCACCTCCGGACTCACCGGTGAGGTGCAGCACAACATGGCTGATTGCTGTTGTTATCATCGTTTACGATGGGTGGCTTTAATTATTAAGAAGGTGAACGACACACTTTTTTCTAATAACTTTAATTCACAAGTTAAGATCATTCATTC
Organism: Ariolimax columbianus; assembly: GCA_036924085.1. NCBI lineage: Eukaryota > Metazoa > Mollusca > Gastropoda > Stylommatophora > Arionidae > Ariolimax > Ariolimax columbianus. The sequence continues at coordinate 27,950,146 of JAVGWX010000024.1, forward strand.
TTATGACTCTTTACATATTTATGAAAGAATAATTGATTTGTCTCTTTATTCACCAGATGTGCATAATATAAAAGTGCATCCAGGTATGTAGTTTCTTCTTGTTGCTCGGTTTTTTTTTTTGTTGTTTTTTCCGTGTGCCTAATGTTTCTGTTCCCCAAGGCGGTGTGCGTTGCACTATGTTTTTATTTTGCGCCTGCCAGCCCAGTGCATCCGACTTCGGCGTGCATTTTATATAAGGGTCTGCTTCCTCCTGCATTTTCTAAAGGTTTGCTACCCCCAGGGTAAAGGCCGGTGCTGTGGTTGTTAAGAGAACCCAGCACCTTCAGATTGTGAGGCGTGTCACTTAACCACTAGGCCATACCTTCCCCCTTTCTTGAATTAATTTGTGGCTGTGCCTTTTTCTTGTAGACGGCTCTACTTTGAAAAACTTGAAATAGTCTAATTTATCCTGTTCGTTGGGTCATTCCTATACTTGATGTCCGTGGCCTGCTTTAAGAATTGGTGGGCGGTGACATTCTCTGCAAGGCAGGCCACACTCCAATTGGGGCCAAATGGTGATGGTTTAATATTGTGTGTATGCTTCCGGGGCCTGTCTGTCAGGTGACTTCGTACTCAACAAATGAGGACATAATACATAAAATCCTAACATAGTTAAATACCATAAAAAATATCTCAAAGATCACACTCCAATGGCTCCCATCTCATTGTGGAATTAAGGGAAATGAGAGAGCCGATGCACTATCCAAAGCAGGTGGAAAAATGGAACAATACACCCATAAAGTGCCATATAAGGAGGCTTAAACTATCATTCGCAGCCACTGGGAGAAAGAAATGGGAGATAGTAACAGTCCAGACCCAATTCACCAGCTACAAAGACACCAGCAAACTGCAATTTCCTCCTGAGAATGAGCCACTGCAGACTACAGGGCCACCTCTATCGGCTCAAAATCTCCCAAACAAATTAATGTCCGTATGGGACAGCAGTCCAGACCCCTGAACACGTACTTCGAGAATGCAGAAGAACTAAGATGCCAGAACTGGCAAGATAACTTTTTAGTCTTCTAAACCAGTATAAAATTATCTGTCCAGGTCTGGCATCTTAGTTCTGTATACAACCAGTTTCGTTTACATTTCCTTGCCCCAAAAGCTATGCTCATCCAATTTATTCGTAAATGAACTAATAGTGGGGATGGGACGGGCTAGTGGTTAAGTGACATGGCTCATAAACCATAAGGTGCTGGGTTTGATCCCTATCACAGCACCACAGCAAAATAAAAACCGCAGTGCAACCCACACTGCCTTGAGGAATAGAAAAATACAATGAACACAAAATAAAAATGCGGTAATTGTCCCTGCCTCCACTATTTCCCGTTGCAATGCATTCCAAGCATTCACCACTTTCTGACTAAAAAATATTTCCTTATTTCTAATATGTACCTTCACTGATAAACAGTTCTCGAGTTGTGCTATGACATGACTGCCAAAGGCAATCAATATAACCTAACTTAACGTTTTTCTACTGTTTTAGAAGACTATGTAGAGTATGTAAACAACAAGTTTCTTCTTCTTCGTACGCTGTCAGACGTCAACTTGAATTTGTTCGAAGAAAGCAGCTGTCGACACTGCCATAGAGCTTGTCTAGTGCTGGCACTGGTGATGGCCACATGTTTTCTCTGGTCCTCGTATGTTGGGCAATTTTGCAGCAGATGTTCAGCGGTCATTTTCCCTGTACCACAGGGGCATTCGTCAGTACCATCTAACTTCAGTTTATTGAATACATGGTACCTTAGTCTGTTGTGGCCTGTGTGGAGTCTGAAGACCACGACCTGCTCTCTTCTGTTCAACTGGTAATAGGCATCATTTTTTGTGTAGCCAGTATCCTCTGTTTCCCATTTGGCCATGTATCTGGCTCTAATAAGCCTTTTGGACTCTTCGTAGGTCACACTAGAATCTGGTTGTGGTAATCTTGCACCTTCTTTTACCAGTCTGTCTGCCTCCTCGTAAACAACAAGTTTCATTTACATTTCCCTGCTCTAAAAGCTATGTGATGGAGCAGAACTGAGGTAAAAACTATGGTGGTGACTGCTCAGACCTGGAAAGGACTGGAATTCTTCCTGAAGATTCAGTATGATCAGAAAACCCGAATGCAGAAGAAGAAGGTTACTTAGTAGCTTGAGACAGTGGAGCGCAAGAATGTATCTCAGACTGCATGTGTGAAAGACTTCAATGCGCTTCTGATCGCTCTACGTTATAGTCCAGGTTTCAGGATCAAGACGATGAGCGTATGAGTTGCAGCGGCCAGCGACTCATAGCTGATAGCTAGCGTCAGGTCCTGTGAGCCAGAGCTGTCAAGACCCTTCTACACCTCCATGTTGTGATCATGGATAGCAGGCTACAATAGAGCAGACTGGCTAAGAAGAAGGGATAGAAAAGGAAAGGCTAACTCGGTACTCAAAACTGCCTGCTGAAGTTGGATTTGTCTGACCGAAAGGTGCAAATATCGCAGTCAAGCTGTAAACTATGACACAACGCATTCTGTTCTCCGGACTACATCCTGCTACTTGCAAAACCCTTTTCAAGGCTTGGTACTGGAAGATTGAGAACGAAGAAGAAGACCAGGTTGAGGAAATATTAACCTTTTTAACCACAGAGACGAATTGAAAATAATAATGTCTTCATAAATGACACAGGAACAAAAACTGCATCTCCCCACGACATTCAATGGTAAGAATTGTCACCTGCATAACTTATCACGAGATGTCCAAATTAATTTATTTCTCTGAATTTCTTCTCTTTCAGCAGATACAGATGATTATAAAATACTGCAAGCATTTGATGATATTGATTCGATGTGTTCAGGTATGCATATTACATTTTAACTGGCTCGTTCAATTTGGTTCTTTTGGTTTGGTTGGTTGGTTATTGATCCAGCGGCCTATGGGCTTCCGCCCTTTGGTCCAATGCCATATGGTGGTATCTGCAAGTGTTTGTAAGCTGGTGTTTAGTTCCGTACAAAGAGTTCCAATTGTCTGGTCTCAGAGGAAGAAGCACAGCCAGCACTCTGGAGTATGTCCTGGTTGGATTATGTTCAAGTGACTTAAGTTGAGTGCGAAGTCGGAAAAAGGTGCTTTAGACTCCTCTTTTCATAAGGTTAATGTTGTTTTTGGGATGGTCAAGACCCTATTTCATCTCCAAATGATGGCCCTGGGAATGGGCTGCACTTGTGTAGTCTAAGAGAATAGGAATCAAAGTGGGAAAGCAAACCCAATCCCAAAAACTGCCGTGAGGAAACCGGCTGTGTTGCGTCAAAAGTCGCAGATACCGCAGCCTCGCTGTAAATTACAACAACACAACATCCTTTTCAGGACGAATGCCAGAAAGAGAGAAAGAAAATTATTTTGGCTTCAACATCCGCACTCCAGTGATGACTTTGTTGGGCTGTCTTCTTGAGTTGTCTGTGCTTCATCTGTCTGCTGCACCACTGTGCCAGTGCGGATGGAGCCAACTAAAAAGGGTGAACGTTTTGCTTTGCAGGACTGCCCTCTGTATAACCAATTGAGGAGGACTCATGGTCAAATGACTCAACACTAAACTCAAAGTAGTATAGAGCTAAATTGATGGAATCAAGTAAGGTCATCAAGAATCAAGTCAAGTGAGGTCTTCAAGAATCGAGTCAAGTGAGGTCTTCTAGAATCGAGTCAAGTGAGGTCTTCTAGAATCGAGTCAAGTGAGGTCTTCTAGAATCGAGTCAAGTGATGTCTTCAAGAATCGAGTCAAGTGAGGTCTTCTAGAATCAAGTCGAGGTCTTCTAGAATCGAGTAAGGCCATCAACTCAATTATGGCTGTTGAAGATCAAGTCAAGTCAGACCATCAAGAATTGAGTCAGTCAAATAATACCATCAAGTAAGGCCATCAACTCAATTATGGCTGTTGAAGATCAAGTGAGACCATCAAGAATCACGTCAAGGCATGGAATCAAGTGAGGTCATGTAAGGTCATCAAGAATAAAGTGAGGTCATTTAGAATAACGTGAGGTCATGTAAGGTCATCAAGAATCAGGTGAGGTCATTTAGAATAACGTGAGGTCATGTAAGGTCATCAAGAATCAGGTGAGGTCATTTAGAATAACGTGGGGTCATGTAAGGTCATCAAGAATCAAGTCGAGGCCATCAACTCAAGTGATGTGATCAAATCAAATAAGACTATCAAGTTAAGTAAAGTCATCAACCCAAATTGTGGCTGTCAAACTTCAAATCAAGTGTGGCCATCAAGAATCAAGTCAATTAAGACCATCAAACATCAAGCTATGTGAAGCCATAGTCCATCCTTGTATTTTTGTTTGCAGGTTTGAACTTCTGGGACGCAGAAAAACAAATGCTTGAGGCAGAGAGTTGAATCACGGCAGACGGATCAAATATTTTCAGGTCGGTATTCTCCTTCACCAGAGTGGTGTACTGGTTTAAATTAATAGAACAACTGTAACCTTCCTAACTAGTATTTGCATACACGTAAAACTGACCCATACTCATAATCTGTGAGCATTTATATTTGACCCATTTTGCTGTTCTGGAATTTTTGCCACATAGATTCTGACGGGGGATTTCAGCAATGGGATATTTTTTTTAAATGTTTAAATACTTCACATTTTCTCGAGCGATATCTCTTCTCTACCTTAGAAAGAACGTCAGGTTAGGTCAGGTCATCTCGTAACCTGGGAGGTTATTAGGACATCCATGAAGACAACCCCATGCTTCCCCTCTTTGTCAGCGGCCGCTGCCTATGCCTCCTCTGGTTGGAGATTGGTACATTCTTTGATGTTGTCCTCACACCGCTGATGACATGAGTTGTTGTTTAATGCCCACAATGAGTAAGTTCACTCTTTTGTGCACCCTGAAAAGGACGTTAAGTGGCGGGTTGTAGTAGCTTTCCTCACATCCCGAGCGTGCTGATGAATGTGGAATGCGGTCCTCCAGGCGCTTGTGCTATGCCTGGCTTCATCTGCGTGGCACTCATTACTGTGGGGATCAAATCGATCCACATCTGGTCAGTCGACTGCCTTGAAAAGAGCTTGTTTCCAGGGAACTCTACATGGAAGAGATATTGTGGTGTTGGTCGGTGTATTGACCCTGATATGACGCCCTGGTCAGTATGTTGTGCCTGACTGGACTAGCGTCTCAGTTCCATGGTGACATAAGAAATATACATAAATGAGCTGGATAAGACGCAACACGGGAAGTGGGGATGCTGTAGAACAGTGAAGAGGACACCAGAGCAGATCCCGCGAAGAAGACCATGAGTAAGAAACTAGAAGGTTCATAGCACCCACCTTGTTCTTATGAAAGACTCTGCTGTGACTTACCAACTGTCCCTACTACTTAACCCTTTAAAGTCCAAATTGTACATTGCAGTCAACTAGAGTAGCACCACTTATAGACCAATTTATCTGAAGTCACATGTCAGCCATTATCTTATTTAGCTACATTTGATTTATAAATAAAAGCTGTATCTTTAAATTTTAAAAACATAATTTTTGATTTAATTACTTTTTCCTGTTAATTTAGTCCACCCAACGGCGTGAGATTTCGACAATTTGGCTCCGTTCCACTGGTGTTGCACGCTGCCACCTATAGGGTCATCGCTTTATCGTATATAAACTACGGGGTTAATACTATAGTAACGGCTGAACATACAGCTCTTTTGATTGTAGAGAGTTCCAACTTCCGTAAAATTTGGTTAGACGAAGACATTGGCGATATTTTAATTTGTTTTAGATTTTTGGAAAGGATTTCTTCTTTTTTTCGCTTGGATTTGAAAATTCGCCCAACATTGAGAATGGGGGAGTTGTTTCTGCAATAGATTTTTTTCTGAGGTAGATCTATTTAGTTTGTTAATGTAAACGCATTACGGTAAACATTGATAGTAGTATTAGTACGTTTTTTCAAACCAAGGGACGCCGCTACAGGATGAGTCTATATGTTTGTGCTATTTTTCACCACTATCACCTTCATCTTCTTGTATCTCAGAAACTAACAAACACAGAATAACACCAACAAGTTCTTTATAATGAATTCATGTCTTTAGACACACACAAAATTAGAGGTTCTCAAAATCAACAACCACTTCTGTCATTACGTGCTGAAAAATTATGCAGGATACAGGAAATAGACGTAATTTTGTAAAGTGGAAAGCAGAAGGTTAAACATAAAATGTGTTGTAAATTAGGTTGGACTGTAAAGGGTTAAAAACACGAACATCATCAGCTTGACAACAAACCAATTACTGATCATCTGCGGGATATTTAAATCAACTTTACGCTATGACCTGGTCTCAAACAACGAAGCATAGTGGTTATTACCAGTTGAACAGAAGAGAGTATGGGTTGGTCTTCAGACTCAGAACAGACCACAACAGACTGAGGTACAATCTATTCAATAAACTGAAGATAGGTGCTACTGATGAATGCACCTGTAGTACTGGGAAAATTATCCCTGAACATCTGCTGAAATCTTGCCGAAAGACTGCTCATCTCACTCTTCCAGGAGACCTCTTGACTCCAGAATGACGCTAATATCACTAACTGCACATTAAATAAAATTACTTTATTTGTGTTTCCTAATTTTAATTTATGTTATATGGTAAGATCACCGTTGGTAATGAAGAAATTGAACATATGTATTACTTTGGATACCTTGGCTCTTTGATAACACACGACGAGGACTGCGTAAAGGAAATGAGACAACGATTGCCCATAACGATGCATAAACTGAATAGTATGCAAAATGTGTGGCACAATACTAATAAAGTATTTTTCTTCATTAGTTCTCAGGCTACCAAGCCCTGACAAGGGTGTTGCAAGTTACAGAATGTAGTCCGGAGAATGGAATGTGTTGTGTCGTTGTCTACTGTTTTGGATCATTATGGATGCCGCCAGACCACGGATTTGCCTGGAATTCACACTAGTCAACGACTTACATTTGTGTTCACGGATACGTGGAGTTGTTTTCCGTCTGGACTTGTTATTTCGTTCTTTTTTTGTGATTTCTTCCATCCGTTTATCCTGGTCTGGACGCCGGCTGAATGGCGCTACGCTTAAACTAGTTATACCTGTGTCGTATCTCACGGGTTAGTTCTGCTGGTTCACCTTCACGAATATGGCGTGTGGGAATTTTAGATGCTACTATGATGAACTGAATACAGCTGGGGAGAGATGCCAGACTCACTCACACGCTGAGTGTTGTCCATACGACCTCTTGTGGTTATCGAAAATGCACGACAAACTGCGTTAGATGCCTTCCCACCTTTCTACCCTGCGGGTTACATGTTTACGGAAAGGCTTCGGTGGTAACCCTGAGGCAAAATCTGCATCCTATGCTATCTCCAGTCATCTCGATGAATGTCTTGCCACTGGCAAAAGGTAGCTTAGGCTCTGTGAGTGAGGTTGACAAAAGGCGCAGTTTCTTCCTTACTTTAATCCAAATCTCCGCGCAAGTCACCCATTTCAGCGGACACAGCAAGAGATACGACTGTCCACACGGCTGAACAAAGAGAGTGGTCTTCATCACTTGTGATGGACAACAACTATCTCTGATATTTACATCTTTCCGTCCGACACATCCAACTTCAGCAGGCATTTTTGAGTACTGGATTGCCTTTCCACTTTGAGCTCTTTTACTTAGTCAGTCACTGCTCTATGGCAGCCTGTTATCCAGGATTACCCCGTGGAGGTGTAGAAGGGTCTTGGCAGGTCTGGTATATAACCAGTTTCATTTACATTTCCTTGCTCTAAAAACTATGCTCATTCAATCTATTGCATGCATTAATTGTCTCTGCCTCCACTCCTTCCTGTGGCAATGCATTCCAAGCATTCACCACTCTATGACAAAAAATATATTTCCTGATATCTAATCTGGACCTTTCTTAAGTCAATTTGTAGCCGTGGAACTAACATCTAGGAACGATCTGGCTACAAGGTGTGAGGAAGACTATGTGGCATATGGATAGAGAAATGACATGAGAAATCCTATAACACAGGTTTACACCAACCAACTCAACACACTTGGTTCAAGAAAGACAACTTAACCTCAACAAGACCCTCACCTCAACTTCCAGGTAGTCCTCAAAGTTGTGCGAAGCTAAATTGATGGAATCAAGTATGGTCATCAAAAATCGTCAAGTAAAGGAATTAAATGAGGTCATCAAGTTAATGGATGGAATCAAGTAAGGTCATCACTCGACACACTGATCAGACGTTAGCCAGTGTCATGCAAAATATACTGGCAAGACCCCCATCTCGACATCCTCACAGTCCTCCCTGGAAACATGCTTTTTTCTCAGCAGTCTCTCTAACGAGGTGAGGAATCGACATGATTACCGTAGTAGTGAGCCTCACGCAGATGAAGCCATTCATAGCACAACTGCCTGGAGGACCCTGGTCCGCCTTCATCAGCACGCTTGAAATGTGAGGAAATCTCATTTTCTGGGCACACAAAAGAGTAAAAACCTACTCATTGTGGGCATTCAACTGCAACCTCCTCGTGATGCTTAATCACAAAAGTGGTCAGAAAAGTAAGTACTCAGAGTGCAGTGCGGTAAATAATAGGTGTATCACATCCTGGGACATGACGAAGGACCTCATCAGAAATCAAGAGATAGAAACAGGTAAACGAGCCAAGGTAGCCTCTGTTTGGATACCAGGTACAGTACACAAAACTCAAATCTAGAGGAACTTTCTTACAGTCAACACAGCCCGTATTACAGACTAGTCTGGGAAAATTGTGCATCAAAAAATGGAATGAAGTAACACAGGCTCTCTGGATCTGGAGGGACCTGCGCCTGGACACCAGTTGCTGTGCGCAACATGGGAGTCACTAAATAGGCTCTGAACGATGCAGTAAAATGATGAGGATACAGAGTAGATGAGACATGCGACTGTGGAGCAATACGAGACCCAGACCACCTGGTGATCTGCCCAAACCTTTTTGGAACATCCAATATGGATGACATGCCAAATCATGTGGTTGGACATTGGAAACATGATGTCTGACGTGGTGCCCATGACAAGAGAAGTAAGTCATGGTGCCCATAACAGGGGAAGTAAGTCGTAGTGCCCATGACAGGGGAAGTAAGTAAGAAAGTAAATTCTAAATATTTTTGTAGAAGTGTTATTATATTTTATCATATATTATATTATATTTGCAGAATCAACATCACGACACTCCTGGCAGACCCATAGGTACCCATCTCTCTCTATCTCAGCAACAAGGGGCTGATGTTAATTCTTCCTGAAGCTCACTAGCTGTGCACACTGCTGCTCCATCCACCCTTGTTTCATCGACCCACTCATGACGTCAGACTCCCCACATTCGTAGGATCACCAGTTCATCGGTTACAGTGTCATCATCTGCTCCATCCACTCAGCCACACTCGCCGCATCGACCCACTCATGACATCACTCTCATATTCTGAGGATCATCAGATCATTGGTTAGTGTCAACATCTCCGTATAAAGTGTTCCCACTTTAGACGGGTTGGTAACCAGGATGCCAATTCTTTCATCATCATAAACCGCACCATGATCAGAACAGTAGATCTTACACCCCATTGAAGGTTTGCAAATTCTGTACCAGATATTTTTCTTGGCCGTAGCCATGTACCCAGTACCTTCCAAAGCAAGGAAGATGCCTTCAGTAGACCAGTATTTCTCATCCTTTAAAAGAAGTGTTGTACAGATGAAGTTGTCAAGACTAAGGGTTGTTGGGTGTTGTGTGTATTCATCACTAAGGCCCAGAAACGTGGAGACTGAAAATAAAGATGGAAAAGAGAATCAAAGCCTTTGATATATGGGTATTAGAAGATAAGGTCACATTTCTTGGAAAGAGAAGAAAACAATTGGTGAGGTATTGAAAATGTTGGGGGTTGTTGTTGTGAAATGTCCACAATGAGTTGGATTACTCTTTTGTGCGGCCTTAAAAGGACGTTAAGGGGTGGGTTGTCGTAGATTTTCTCACTTCGCGAGCATGCGGATGAAGGTGGGCCGGGGTCCTCCAGGCGGTTGAGCTATGCTTGGCTGCATCTGAGTGTCGCTCACTACTATAGGGTTCACGTCGATCCTTCACATCATTAGTCGGGCTACCATGAAAACAGCCCGTTTCCAGGGAGGGTTAAAGCAAGCCGAGGTGAGGGTCTTGGCCAATATGTTTTGCCTTACCCTGACTAACATGTCTGATCAGTATATTTTGCCTGACCAGATGTTAGTCTTCCTTCCCAAATGTTGTGGTAGAAAGATAATTTATAACTAAAATCAGGGTTAAACAGTTAAGATATTTTCGTCACATAACAAGACATACCTCCTTGTTGAAGACCATACTAGAGTGTAGGGTAGAAGGCAGTTGTCCAATAAGCAGACAACATTTTAAGTGGATGGATAACATCAAAAGATATATTTGGGAAAAGCCTGCCAGATTGCACCATTACGGCAAGAATTCTATTGTTGCCAACCTTTGATGCGGAGATGGAACCTGAACTGAATTACAGACCAGTATTTGTCACTCTTTTAAAGAAGCATTCTTCTTCTGCATTTGTTCTCAATCTCCTGCTATCAACAGGGCTTTGCAAGTAGCAGGATGTAGTCCGGAGAATGGAATGCCTTGTGTCGCTAGTTTACAGCTCGACTCATCCATCTTTGGCAGCAAGAACCATTCATCTATATTCTGTAGACAAATATTTTCCATCTTTTATATCATGAAGAAACACTCAAAATAATTTTCATTTCCCAGGGAATCAGAGAAAAAAAATAGCATCAGATCTACAGATCATAGAGTTGTAAATATAACAAACTATGTTCATTGTGTCTGTAGGCCAAGTGCAAAAATACTTGCTTGTTTGCTTACTTAGTCACCGCACTTCTACCTTTGGGTGTAGAGTCTTCTACCTTTCTTACTTATTCATTCATCTTCTACCTTACTTACTTACTTGCTCCTCTTCTACCCTTGGGTGTAGAGTCTTCTACCTTTCTTACTTATTCATTCATCTTCTACCTTACTTACTTACTTGCTCCTCTTCTACCCTGGGGTGTAGAGTCTTCTACCTTACATACTTACTTGCTCCTCTTCTACCCTTGGGTGTAGAGTCTTCTACCTTACTTACTTACTTGCTCCTCTTCTACCCTGGGGTGTAGAGTCTTCTACCTTACTTACTTACTTGCTCCTCTTCTACCCTTGGGTGTATAGTCTTCTACCTTACTTACTTACTTGCTCCTCTTCTACCCTTGGGTGTATAGTCTTCTACCTTTCTTACTTATTCCCTCATCGTCAACCCTTGGGTGTAGAGTCTTCTACCTTACTTACTTACTTGCTCCTCTTCTACCCTTGGGTGTAGAGTCTTCTACCTTACTTACTTACTTGCTCCTCTTCTACCCTTGGGTGTAGAGTCTTCTACCTTACTTACTTACTTGCTCCTCTTCTACCCTTGGGTGTATAGTCTTCTACCTTACTTACTTACTTGCTCCTCTTCTACCCTTGGGTGTAGAGTCTTCTACCTTACTTACTTACTTGCTCCTCTTCTACCCTTGGGTGTATAGTCTTCTACCTTACTTACTTACTTGCTCCTCTTCTACCCTTGGGTGTATAGTCTTCTACCTTTCTTACTTATTCCCTCATCGTCAACCCTTGGGTGTAGAGTCTTCTACCTTACTTACTTACTTGCTCCTCTTCTACCCTTTGGTGTATAGTCTTCTACCTTACTTACTTACTTGCTCCTCTTCTACCCTTGGGTGTAGAGTCTTCTACCTTACTTACTTACTTGCTCCTCTTCTACCCTTGGGTGTAGAGTCTTCTACCTTACTTACTTACTTGCTCCTCTTCTACCCTTGGGTGTAGAGTCTTCTACCTTACTTACTTACTTGCTCCTCTTCTACCCTTGGGTGTAGAGTCTTCTACCTTTCTTACTTACTCGCTCCTTCTCTTTAGAGTGGTGTAGTCTTCTATCTTTCTTATTACTCGCTCCTCTTCTACCAATTTTCTATGGGTTTGCTTCCCTGGGATCGAACCCAGCACCTTTTGGTTGTGAGTCATGTCACTTAACCACTTGCCAATGCCGTCCCCGGTGTGGCCAATATTGCATACAACATGGCTGCTCTAATGTATTTCCTCGTAACTGTAATTCTGGAATCCCACTATCAGTTTTGTCGCTCTTCTCTATTCTTTCCAGCACGTTTATGTCCCCTCTATGATAAGGACTCCACACCTGTACACAGTACTCCAATCTAGGTCTAACTAATGCTTTATATTCTTCCTTGCTCCTATATTTAATTTTTCTTTTTATCATACCTAACATTGCATTTGCCTTTTTCACTGCTACCTGGACTTGCTCACTCACCTTACCTGCATGATCTATTATAACACCTAGGTCCTTAATATTGTTATTCTTGTAATTGGCCTTTATTAAATTTCTTTTCCATACAAGGTACATGTAGCATTCTTTTCGAGATACCTTATTTCTATTTCTGCAAGTGATGTCTTTATTGGTATATTCATTAACCAGGACTTGCACCTATAAAGTATTACTGGTTCTTCTGACACTACAATTCTCTTTCTCTCTCTCTCTCTCTGTGTGTGTGTGTGCGTGCATGTGTGTGTGTCTCTCTGACTGACTGACTGACTGACTTTCATTGTAACAGTTTCACCTATCTCACACTATATGCAAACTGGCTAAGCAATATGTTGTATATATATATTTTTTTATTCCTGCCGAAGACGGATTTGTCGGACCGAAAGGTGCAAATAACGCAGTCAAGCTGTAAACTAGCGACTCATCGCATACCGTTCTCCGGACTACATCCTGCTTCTTGCAAAGCCCTGTTGAGGGCTTGGTAGTGGGAGATTGAGAACGAACACAGAAGAAAAAGAAGAATATATTTATTTTAGACAATTTTTTTGTACAGTGTACTGATGCAGACCATGTTCGACTGTCTCCTCGTGGTTGTGGCAGAATCTGCAGTTTGGTTCACGTAGTGTGTCTAATCTATTTAGATCTTTGTTGAGAGCGGCATGGCCTGTTCTCAGAATGAAGATCAAACCCTGGTCTCTTCTTTTCAGTTTCTTGTATTCTAGAGATCTGGTTTTGCTTGGTATTTGTTTGAATGGGATAGCCAGCTCTTTCCCTTTGTGATGACCCCTGTAACTTTTGTTTTTGGGCAAAAAAAACAAAAAAAGGATACATTATTTTGCTAGTAAACTATACATGAATTGTGAAGAAATATATATACCATCGTTCTACATTTATATCGTTTTTATGATTTTTCCTCTATAAGAAATATGTCGTCAATTAGCAATGCTCTTTTATGAGCTTAGGTCTTCATGCCGCTGTGTCAACAATTGCTGCTTCAAAAACAGATTTGAATTTTACTCTCTGTTTTATTTGTGTACATGTAAAACCCATGATCATGCATGTGTTTTATTTGTGTACATGTAAAACCCACGATCATGCATGTTTTATTTGTGTACATGTAAAACCCACGATCATGCATATGTTTTATTTGTTTACATGTAAAACCCACGATCATGCATATGTTTTATTTGTGTACATGTAAAACCCACGATCATGCATATGTTTTATTTGTGTACATGTAAAACCCACGATCATGCATGTTTTAATTGTGTACATGTAAAACCCACGATCATGCATATGTTTTATTTGTTTACATGTAAAACCCACGATCATGCATATGTTTTATTTGTGTACATGTGAAACCCACGATCATGCATATGTTTTATTTGTGTACATGTGAAACCCACGATCATGTATATGTTTTATTTGTGTACATGTAAAACCAACGATCATGCATATGTTTTATTTTTAAACTTTGCTTACATATAATGTAGAGACTTTGATCAGTTTTATATATAGATAAATATATATATATCAATCATAGTTCTACATTTAAATTGTGTATCTGCTACAAAGTAGCATGTAATCATGGTGCATATTTTTTCAATGTTTCAATATTTTTATGTACTATTGAGTTAATAAAAAATGCGTATTAATAGATTTTAAAATGATAAAAATATGTTTCTGACTATGAACAAGTCTGGAACTTGTCAAATTTAAACTAGAACAAAAATTGTCACCATATTTATTACTATAACTGGGGATCCTTAGGAGGATTTATAGGACATAAAGGTTGCTTCTCACTGCAGTAACCACACACTGTGCAGGATAGGTTATATTTAAAACCGTGTAAGGAAACAAAATATGCCTTACCGAGGATTTGAACCCGTGTCCCTTAGTTAGAAGCTGCTCGGGTACCTGTTCTTTGTTCTATGCATTATAAAATGTGTTTGTCAGTACAATTCACTTAACAGCTGTGCCTTCATGAACTTAACCGTACGAGACCATAGAGCATTATGTGTATGTTATAAAATGTTTGTTTTAGGCCTCGGTGGAACCAGCGTACAAGAGGTGTATGTCCAGTTGTTCAGAGTGAAGGTATGTGAATAGTCAGACGGCCAGAGACGCTGCAGTGAATGAGCAGACAGCAGCCAGTGACTCATAGCTGGCCTATTGCATCATGATCAGCAAACTATAGCTGACCAAAACCCTAATCTATTTTCAAGTGATGACCCTGAACACAGACTACACAACTACATCCTAACTGGGAGAATAGGGGTCAAAGGAGGGGAAGCAAACCCGCTCCCCAAAAAGTCGTCCTACAGTGGATGTGTTGAGCCTCGCTGTAAACTACGACACATCAGTCATTTTCAGATCAAATGCCAAGGTGAACCTGTCGCTTAAAGGCATAACAGGATAAGCAGAACGAAATAAAATTGCAAAGAGAATAGTCCTGGATTGCATGTATGATCTGAGCCACTGGTTGTACACACTCCTGATCCGTCCTCCCTTGTTGACCTACATTGCGTTTTTTCATACTACTGCTGTCCGAGATTTGTTGTTTCATTTGTACCAGGGTTGTAATAAGAGATCTTTATGTTATATATATATATTAATACTATGCAATCTTCTTACATGTGCCATCTGTGTTCCTGTTGATATTCTGTTATTCAGCTTTTGTGCAACTTTTATCCTGTAAAGTTATAAACAAGACTACTAAATTATACTTTTTATACGAGAGTAAGTCAGTATGTAGGTCACAAACATATGGGGTAACTGAAAAATGTAGTAGGTAGTTTCTAAAGGTGTCATTAGTTGGCAGCAACATCCAGTTTTTGCGATTACTGTATGTAGCAGACGCTAGGTGTTTCATGTACATGCTTAGATACAAAATAGGGACAGCGTGGTTAAGTGATACGACTCACAACCCGAAGATACTGGGTTCACTCCTAAATAATAGCACTGGTCTTTACCCCGGGAAAGCAAACCCTTAGAAAATGCAAGAGGAAGCAGAGTCCTACATAAAATGCATGCCGAAGACTGGGCAGACAGGCGCAAAATAAAATTCTGTGCTTCAAAGTTTTATTCAAAATAAAATTAATACTGAGCTGCAGTGGTCAGCTATCTAAATCTGACTGCTAACATCAGGGCCAGCAATGCAGAGCTGCCAAGACTCTTCTACATCTCTACATGGTGATCCTGGATAATAGGCTGCAACAGAGCAGACTGGCTAAGGAGGAGGGATCGAAAAGTAAAGGCTGACCTGGTATCCAAAAATGTGTTTAGAAGTTGAAGGTGCAAATATCGCAGTCAAGCTGTAAACTACAACACAACGCACTCCGTTCTCCAGACAATATTCTGCTACTTGCAAAGCCCTTTTCAGGGCTTGGTAGAGGGAGATTGAGAATGGACGAAGAAGGACAAATTGAGCTAAAATTATGATCTGACATCTAAAAATGCATAATTAAACTATCTATGACATGAAGTGTACATAAAAAACTGGCCAACCCATCTCATAAAAAGCAGAGGTCTATTACAATGAATTCTTTAACGATTCATCCCAAAGAGTAAGTTTAGGGGCAGCTGAAGCATGCTGACTAACACCCCCCCACCTCTTGTCCCTATCATGCTTCTGGAAACAGTGCGGTCGTGAAGGTGGGGGATCTCCATAGTAGTGTTGTTACTGTGAAGCCTCGCATTGTACTACAGCCAGGACTTATATCCACCTTCTTAAGTATGATTCAGGATGTAAGGAGAGTCGCTGCTACCAAAGAAATGTCAAGAGTTGTTTAATGGCCACCATGAGTAAGTTTACTCTTTTGTGCACCCTGAAAATGATGTTTACTGGCGGGTTGTAGTAGTTTTCCTCATATCTCGAGCATGCTGATGAAGGTGGACTGCAGAAGGTGGCATGACTAACTCTGAACAAAACTTGATCATCCACAGCAGCGTTTGCCTTGGGGTCAAATTCAGTTAATATGTTAATCTTACGACTGCAGTTTGATCCTATTTCTCATTTGCTGATGTAAATTATATGTGTTGTACTAATGTAGTTTATTGCATGTTACTGCCATATCTATGCATGTCCGTCCGTCACATTGTAATATAATGAATATATAATGTGATATGTCCATTGACATATTGAAGCATATATCTATTGTGAATAGTATTACAGTGAATTTGAGGGTGAAAGATACGGCCCTACTGCGTGTCAGCGCAGGCGCTGTGTACATATATGTATATGAGGTTCATGGTTCGTGTTATTAGTCAAGATATTGTGAAAGGACACAGAAATAGTACGAGGGGCGTTCAAATCAAACCAGGACTTTTTTGTTCTAATTCTACCTGAATGGATTTGGTTTGTTTTTTTGCGTTCGCCTTATTTCTCTGTTCCTTTAGGCATTGCACAATTATTTTTAAAATTTTGCACCTGTCGGCCCAGTGCATCCGACTTCGGCGTGGATTTTATGTAAGAGTCTGCTTCCTCCTGCATTTTTGAAGGGTTTGCTTCTGCGAGGTAACGGCTGGTGCTGTGATGGGGAGCTGTGTTTGTGAGCTGTGATGGGGAGCTGTGTTTGTGAGCTGTGATGGGGAGCTGTGTTTGTGAGCTGTGATGGGGAGCTGTGTTTGTGAGCTGTGATGGGAAGCTGTGATGGAGAGCTGTGTCACTTAACCACTAGCCCATGCCATCCCCTGAATGGGTTATAGCGTGCTGGAACTATCATTAGTTAGCGGAACTTGTGTCCTATTACTGCTAGGTGGCCCACTTGGCATGGGCCAGTCACTTGACAGATAAATAAAAATAACGGACAACACTGTTAGTGCTTGCATGGAACGGCGTGTTGTGATGAGGTTTCGTGTGAAAGAAGGCTTGAAACCTGCAGAAATTCATAGAACACTGCAATCACATTACGGTCAACAGTATTATTCGTGAACATTTGCTTTTTCTGAAGGTTGGGGCAAAGAAGAGTTCAAACCTGCTTGACCTCTTACGGATCACCGTACTATCTGCCATCTGGAGCAACTCTGCTTTCAGCTATTATCACATCTACCTTACAGCCCAAACCTCGCTCCAAGCAATTTCCGTCTGTTTGAACCCCTAAAATAATTCCTGGGAAGTCAGCATATCAGTACTGATGACGAGGTAGGAACAGGCTGTCCTGGATTGGTTCAGACATACTGACAAATCTTTCTACACTGAAGCTTTTCAAGCACTACCTAAACGCCGAGATAAGTGCATAAACATTGCCGGAAATTATATTGAAAAATCAATAGCATTTTGACTGTTTGAAAAAGAAAAACAATTTCTTTCCAAAAAAAGTCCCAGTTTGACTTGTACATCACTCGTATGTACGTTGCAGTGTGTATTCCCATTACTGGTATCTACGTGTATTTATATGGCTGACGATGTAGACTACACAGATTGTGAGGATTTGGTTAAATTTTTTAAACTAAACAAAGATGTTCTCTGTTTATAAATTATTATTTTTAGACATTGATTTATCCCATGTATAAATATGTGTACAGGACACAAAATAATTGCTATATTTAAAAATCTGTTTTGAAACGAACAAAGGATGATATACGTGATTTAAGGAACACCTACAAATGATTTGTCCCATTTATAAATTTGTTTACAAAACAATGAGTACTCCCTTTATCAATATGTTTACAAAACACAAAACAATGAGTACTCCCTTTATCAATATGTTTACAAAACACAAAACAATGAATATTTTCTTTATCAATATGTTTACAAAACACAAAACAATGAGTACTCCCTTTATCAATATGTTTACAAAACACAAAATCATTACTACATGTATAAATTTGTTACAAAACAAACAAAGCATGATCTACACAATTTATAAATTTGTTCTCAAGAATTAAAAATAAATTTATACATTTGTTTTTATTAATAATGACCAACATGCCTCATTTATGAATTTTATGTTAAAATCACTAAGCAATGATCTTTGTGAAAATAATCTCAAAATGCTACGTTTATAAAAATTTTATTTTTGTTTATAAATTTTTTTAAATATTGTATATTGAGAAAATTGCTGATGTTTGTTGACTAAAATTGATGAAATATTGTTTCAGATACCTATTTCTTACTATCAGTATTTCATAACTGCTGACCCTTTGCTGTACAGGATGACTGTGGCTGCTGCTGATAGGGTACTTGCAGGGCGTGTCGTAATTAATACTATGTTAATGTCTAAGTGTCTTCAAATGAAAACCTGAAAAGTGGAATAGAAATTATAAAAGCCATGCCTTTGTATTGTAGCTTGTTAATACGTACGTTCATACGACATTTTTCCCATTGCTGGGGTAGTCGAGGGGTTTTGAAGGCTGAGGACTACAGGCTGCTTCGCCACTTCCTGTGCTGGCTATGTTTGTTTATTTTACGCTCAACAGAAAAACAACATATGCCATACCAGGGATTCGAACCACTGCCCTCCTTGTCGGCAGGCAGGACTCGAAACCATTCGGCCACTCGCTCCTCATTATAGCTTGTTAATATGTTTGCTAAGAATGTCAAGAGCGTCCTGCACATGCCATCACGGTACAGATGAACAAGATGTTATAATTGCAGTTAAAAGATGGCTACCCACTATTGACATGCACCAAAGAGAAGCAGCTTTCTGTTATCCATTTTTTGAGCCGCAAAGGGGACAAAATTTCTATAGGTTTCACCCCTTCTCACCACCCAGTGTGCCTGAGCTGGTTGGGAATAATCTGTTACAGAACTCAACCCCATTTTGGAACTTCCTACTCTACTCATGCACTTGTTGGAGTGAAAGGCATGCATCACCGTACTGGACTTTCATTCTCCGATGAATTTCTGTAAGTTTCACCCCAACAGAACTCTGCTCTTCTTTGGTGCATGTCAATAGTGGTGCGGCCATCTTTTAACTGCAGTTATAACGTCTTGTTGTGTGTCTGCACCGTGATGGCACATGCAGGACACTCTTGGTATCCTTAGCAACCATATTACAATACAAAGGCGTTGTTTTTCTATTTTTATCCCACTTTTAAGGTTTTCATTTGAAGGCCCCCCCCCCCTCGTATGTTGTCTGACTAGTAGAGTTGCTTCTTATGATAAAAGGTATGAAGTTCGATCTCTGTTTTTCGAGCTGTAAATGTTTTGCTATTTCAGTCGTATTCTTTCTGGAGTATGTCCAAAAGGAGGGTGCCTCTGGTCACACACAAACTGCTTTTGTCTCTCAACTTCAGATAACTTAACTTCTTTATACTGGTTTAGAAGACGCTGGAGAGTCTGTATACAACTAGTTTCATTTACATTATCTTGCTCTAAAAGCTATGCACATCCAATCTATTCTTAAATGCATTAATTGTTCCTGCCTCTACTACTTCCTGTGTCAATGCATTCCAAGCATTCACCACTCTCTGACTAAAAAAAATATTTCCTAATATCTAATCTGGACCTTTCTTTAGTTAATTTCTAGCTATGCCCTCTTGTTCTTGTAGGTGGTTGTATTTTGAAGAACTTGCTATAGTCTATTTTATCCATTCATGTGAGTATCATATAAACCTATATTAAGTCACCTCAAAATCTTCTCTTTTCTAGTTACTGTAGACCTGGTCTTTCCTCATAACTGTAATTTTGGAATTCCACTATCAGCTTTGTCGCTCTTCTTTGTATCCTTTCCAGCATGTTTATATCTTCTCTATAAGGACTCCACCACACCTGTACACAGCACCCCATTCTAGGTCTTACTAGATGTCACATGTCTTCTAATATCCGGAGGCTCAGTTTACAGAATGAGTTGTCTAACCATAGAATTCACTCACAACCATCATGTGGTGCTGGAGTATAGCAGAAGATCATGTTGACGAGCTATACAGGATATATGAGCTATACAGGATATATGGTGCACATTGTTGAACATATTCAGAAGCTCGTGAGATTGTTGACAAATGACATAAATGGCTCAGACGAAAATAAAAGAAATTCACCCTCTTGTTTTATATTTTATTTACTAATAGTGGTGGTGATGATTTCGTCTTCTTCATTCATCCTCAGATCAAGGTCCCGGTTTCTCTTACATCCTCAGATCAAGGTCCCGGTTTCTCTTACATCCTCAGATCAAGGTCCCAGTTTCTCTTACATCCTCAGATCAAGGTCCCGGTTTCTCTTACATCCTCAGATCAAGGTCCCAGTTTCTCTTACATCCTCAGATCAAGGTCCCGGTTTCTCTTACATCCTCAGATCAAGGTCCCGGTTTCTCTTACATCCTCAGATTAAGGTCCCAGTTTCTCTTACATCCTCAGATCAAGGCCCCGGTTTCTCTTACAAAGGACACCGTTGTTTGTAAGGCTGTTTCATCTCCATACAGTTTTTGTCTCATATCTGTCTCACGAGGCCAGTATTGTTCTCTCTTTTCCTGCGTAAGCATGCAGCTTTGTAGGATGTGTTCCATGGTCATAATATGCTCCCCACACGGGCACCTGTCATCTGTCCCAATCCTCATTTGGTTGTAAAGATGACCCTTGAGTCTTGTTAAGCCCAGTTCTCAGTCTGAAGATGATGACTTGCTCTTCTCTAGTTAAATTATAGTAGCTGTCTTCTTTTCAGAAGTTGGGGTGTTGATCAGCCCATCTCCCCCTGAAGTTGGCTTTATTTATGATACTCAGGTCTGTTTATGGGGATGCTCCTCCACTCTTTGCTAGTTTGTCTGCAGCTTCATTGCCTTCAATATACAGTGGGATGGGATCCACTGTATGACCAACCTTGTTTGTTTTAGCCTGCTAAAACTGATGCGACATCAGTCACGAATACTATGTTTTCTTGGTGGATATCTTGTGATGATGATTGGAAAAAAAAAATGTTTCATAGAACTGACTTAATTGCACCAGGGGTGCCCCCATATGTGTACAGTCCCGTACGGATGACAGAGAATGAACTCTGTAACTCCTACAGCAGCTCTGAAATTTTACCCCGACTCCATCAGGTACCCATTTACAATTGGGTCAACTGGAAAAAACAGTCATGCCATGAAAAGTCCACCAACATGCCCGGTTGTCAAATTGAGTATGTCATGATTCAAAATTGATATGTTGAGGATATAATCATTTTAGCTGTTGGCTGACAGCGCTAGATAGCCTACTGCCTCCCGAGCGATGATGATACAATACCTTTAGCTGTGGGCTGGTAGCTTTAGACATCCCAATGCCTCCCACACAATGAAGATATAATCATTTTAGCTGTGGGCTGGTATCACTAGATAGCCCACTGCCTCCCAAGCGATGATGATATAATACCTTTAGCTGTGGGCTGGTAGCTTTAGACATCTCAATGCCTCCCAGGTAATGATGATATAATACCTTTAGCTGTGGGCTGGTAGCTTTAGACATCCCAATGCCTCCCAGATAATGATGATATAATACCTTTAGCTGTGGGCTGGTAGCTTTAGACATCCCAATGCCTCCCAGATAATGATGATATAATACCTTTAGCTGTGGGCTGGTAGCACTAGATAGCCCACTGTCTCCCGAGCGATGATGATATAATCATTTTAGCTGTGGGCTAGTAGCTTTAGACATCCCAATGCCTCCCACACAATGATGATATAATCATTTATCTGTGGGCTGGTAGCACTAGATAGCCCACTGCCTCCCGAGCGATGATAATATAATCATTTTAGTTGTGGGCTGGTAGCTTTAGACAGCCCAATGCCTCCCACACAATGATGATATAATGCCTTTAGCTGTGGCTGGTAGCTTTAGACATCCCAATGCCTCCCACACAATGATGATATAATACCTTTAGCTGTGGGCTGGTAGCTTTAGACATCCCAATGCCTCCCTGAATAAAAATCGCACATCTTCCTCAGTTGGAGTTAGTATAAAATCTGTTGTATTATCAGTTATTATTATTACTAAAAATAATTAAAAAGCCACTTACCAAATGTCACCATATTAAAAATAAATGCAAATTTATTTGAAAGAATTTTTGTTCTAACTGAAAAATTAATGTGGACGTATTATTTTAGGTAGTATTTCGCGACCAAGATGGTGGTGCCTTTTTGTGTACTCCGCAAATGATGATTGAAATTACATTAAAAAAATCTCTCTTGATATGATTCAACCGTTAAATACACATGCTACAGGTGTGTAGGATGGCTGGAAGCGTGTTATTACCAGTTGATGTGTATTTCATCATCTAGAGGAGAGTCGGATTAATGCGTTTGTCATTATTTTCTGGTGACATTTGATATGAACATAGTGATTGTGTGGATGTGACGGTTGTCTGTGATACTTCGGCTGGATTACCTCCGCTGCCTCCTGTGGGTTTTCAGGCAAGCTGGATTAAACATAGTGCATCTGTCACTATGTGGGTGGCTTTGACTCTGAATATCTGGAACATTATTTGGTACCTACAGTTCCCTGTGCCATTTGTTATGAACATGAGATTTAGTCCTGGTCATCCTACATTCCCAACCTATTGGATGTCACACCCCTACTGTCTTGCGTGATTACTGTTTACGGGATGGGCTTTGGGAGTAAACCCTGAGAAAAATCTGCATCCTGTGCTACCTCCAGTCGTCTTGACTTATGTCTTGCCACTGGTCCAAGGTAATTCGGGACCAGAGAGTGAGGTTGATGACCAGCGCTGTTTCTTCCTCACTATAACCCAAATACGGCGCAAGTTGCATCATCAAGACAAAACTGTGTGATGATGCTGCCATCATGGCTTGCGGTGGGCAACTAACAGCACAATAGGCCAGTCAACTGTTTGTCTGCAAACTCCATTACAAATATGTACCAAAAGATCTCAAGGTGTAGTAGAGGAGGGACCAATAGATGGAGAACAACAAGGGAGAACAACCAAAGATAAAGATATAACACTCAACAAGGGAGAACGACCTGGAGATATTACACTCAACAAGGGAGAACGACCAAGTGATAAGATATTAGGTACTCAACAGGGATGAAACAACATACTGATCAGACATGTTAGTCAGGGTCAGGTACAACATACTGGTCAGACATATTAGTCAGGGTCAGGTACAACATACTGATCAGACATGTTAGTCAGGGTCAGGTACAACATACTGGTCAGACATGTTAGTCAGAGTCAGGTACAACATACTGGTCAGACATGTTAGTCAGGGTCAGGTACAACATACTGATCAGACATGTTAGAGTCAGGTACAACATACTGATCAGACATGTTAGTCAAGGTCAGGTACAACATACTGATCAGACATGTTAGAAGGGGTCAGGCAAAACATGCTGGCCAAGACCCTCTCTTGTAGTTCTCCCTAGAAACGGGCTAATGAGATCACCGTAATAGTGTTCCACCTTCATCAGCATGCTCGGGATGTTCCACTTAATCTCCTTTTCAGGGTGCACAAAAGAGTATACCTACTCATTGTGGGCACTCACAACAAACACACTCAATAAGAGAGAACGAAAGAACCAGACTTATAAATAAAACACAAGACATACAATTTAAAGTGTGTAAAACAACAATATTTAATTCACAAAACCAAGTAAAAATAAGTAAAATGGCTTCATTAAGAGACGCACATAGATTGTATACCCTAATACGTAGTTTGACAAATATAGCAACATAGATTTTTAAAAATACAAATTGCACAAAAGGTGTGGAATAAACAGTAAATGTCTGTTGTGTTTATAATTCTGGTAGTCAAGAAAAATCTTTCATCTTCTTAGTTCGCATTAGGCCGAAGCGGTGAATGAGCTGACTGCTTGCATCTGGTTCAGCTAACCACAGCTGTCCAAGTGGTGGCCCTGGAAACAGGCGACACTAGTGTAGTCTGTCTAAAGTATAGGGATTGCAGTAGGAAGTCATACCCAACAGAGCCTGCTGTAAGGCGATAATATCGCAGCAAGCTACAACATTCTTTTCAGGACAAACGCCGAGACAAAATGATCACATCCATTTCCTTCATAAACCTGGCGACCATTCTCAGGTCGTCTTACAGTTTATCCTGCAAGTTGGTTGGGGAACGCCATGTTTCCGCTATTTGTGAAGCTGGCAGATCTGGAGACTTGTTTTTATTTCCCCCACATGGGCTCATCTGTGTGCTCGACTTTTAATTTGTTGAACCTATTTTTCAGTCTGCAGTTACATGCTCGTTGAAAATTGTCAATTGATTTCTTCATGGCAAAGAGGTGTATGCTTCTGCTATATCGGATTCTGAGTGTTTTTTGCGCATTTTGTCCTTGAAGTTGATTTAGATCATCTCTTCAGTCATGTGTACCCTATTCCCGACAATGCGCGAGCGCAAAATCGCTGGGCCCGTGCAGCAAAAATACTTTCGGTCCAGTCGTCCTGACTTGTCTTGCCACTGGTTAAAGTTGGGCTCGGGCGAGAGAGTGAGGTCAGCGAACCGCGAAACCCTTCCTCACTTAAATTTATCGCGCAATTCATTCTAATTTTCATTTATCCAGTACTAACACAGTCAAGCCCTGTGACGGCGGAGAGCGTAAGTCCGCTGACAAGTTAAACTACAGTCAAAAAGCTGCGTCAGTTGCGGGTCTCCTGGCTGAGTAATAAAGTGGATGACATACATGAATTTGCTGACAATCATGATCACCGTCTCACGAACTTTCCATGCCTGCAAGTATGCAGATCCCAAATCGGACTCTATCAGCCATCTCAAACCCGGATTTACAGAATACTCGACTGGTTAGGTGAAAAAAGTAATGGTCCTCATCACTTGTGATGGACGAACAACAATATCATAGATGGATCTGCAGAAGTGGCTGTGGAGGCATCTTTTCAGAGGAATTGATAAATTAGACTATAACAAGTTTTTTAAAATACAGCCACCTACAATAACACGAGGGCATAGCTACAAGCTGACTAAAGAGAGGTCCAGGTTAGATATTAGGAAATATTTTTTTAGTCAGAGAGTGGTGTCTGCTTGGAATGCATTGCCAGGGGAGGTAGTGGAGGCAGGGACAGTTAATGCATTTAAGAATAAACTGTATGCGCATAGCTTTTAGAGCAAGGTGATGTAAATGTAACTGGTTGTATACAGGGTCTTCTAAACCAGTATAAAGACGTTAAGTTAAGTTACCCCCTGAACATGCACTTCAAGAATGCCTGATAGAACAAAACTGAGGCAAAAACTTTGGAGGTCACTGCTCAGACCTGTGGACTTCATTCCGGTGGTTTAGCATGATCAGAAAAACCTGAATGAAGAAGCAGAATGGCAAGATCTCCCTTGAAATAAAAATCTACCAATATTGCATGGTCCTAATTCTGTTTTACGGCTTCGAAACCTGGACATTGCTAAGACAAGATACTATACAAGTCGTTTCTCTGCGCTAAAAATCTTCACAGGACCAGCTGGAAGTGCAGAAAAGGCCATCCCCCGCAAAGTATGGCTCTGGCAGATATCCACCTCCCCTTTGGACGAGGCCTAGAACCATGCCGCAGCAGTGGGTCATGGATGTGGCTGACCACTGCAACCGGCCTCAGATAACATTAGGGTTTTGCCTCCTCCCTCTTTGACTAGTCCTGCTCCTCATTGCCATGTATCTTACAGTGAGCAGTAAATGTTGCCAGACACTGTTTTTACCCACAACGCTGTGTTGAACGAAGGGCTTCTGTCCATGATTACAGCACTTAACTCTGTCAACTATGCCAGCAGCCCACACCAAAAAGAGTCGTGGTTTCCATCCCACTGTAACATTCAAGGCAACGAGGAGGCAGACAGACTGTCAAAAGTAGGTGGTGATTCTAGTGTGACCCTACGAAGAGGCCAAAAGGTTTATTAGGGCCAGATACATGGCCAAATGGGGAACAGAGCATACTGGCTACACAAACAATGATGATTATTAAACAGACTGAGGTACCATCTATTCAATAAACTGAAGATAGGTGCTACTGACGAATGCACCTGTGGTACAGGGAAAATGATCGCTGAACATCTGCTGCAAAATTGCCCAACATACGAGGACCAGAGATGCACATGTGACCAGTGCCAACACTAGACAAGCTCTATGGCAGTGTTGACAACCTCAAGATGACTTGCTTTCTTTGAACAAATTCAAGTCGACGTCTGACAGCGTACAAAGAAGAATGGAAGGGCTTCACCCATTCTATCTCTCCATCACGTTGGATGAGAGTGTGGATGCTTATAGTTTTGAGGGCACCAGAAAAGGCTGAAAGCTGCCCCTTCCACAGACCTCGTAAACCACAAGAAGAAGCCACCTGCAAAATTTACTTCAAATTGCCGTGGCCATTCTAAGTACAACTAAACACTTTTTATCTAGAGTCCCTTTGGTTATATTAGAACATCAAACCACCATCTTTCGCATGGGAACAGGCCATTGCAGACTATTGAGTCACCAACGTTGGTTCAAGGTATCACCCACAAGTGACTACCCATGTAGAACCGGAGTCCAGACCCCTGAACACATCCTACAGGACTGCCTAATACACAGAGACCTACGATACCAGAGGGAGCCGAATTGATGCAGAAGCTGGATCTGGAGATGACTTCGTCCTAGCGACAGGACTACATGACCAGAAAGCCTGAACGCAGAAGAAGAATATTAGAACGTAAATCATCCAAACATATTCAGGCCCTCAATCAATCCCTGCAGAGCATAGAACAAACATTCAATTTATCTGCCAAGCTATGATCATGACCTTGGTTTTTTTTTTGTTGTTCAAGTTTGCATTCTTTGAACTCTCTTCTCCATTTGTGCCTTTCACCCATAACCTATTCTCTTGACAGGTCATGTTAAGTTTACAAACCCTAATAAGCACGCAAACTACGATGACTGAATTTCCGCAACAAATATCAGTCATGTCGCACTTACTGTCCTAATACAAATACTCGCCAGCTGGTGGTCTCAACACTTGGGAAAAACAATTCTCAATCACAGAGTTGGAAAGAAAATCAATTACTGTTAACATAAACTTTGTAATCTGTCAAACAAAATAATTTGCCGAGAAGTGCACTTCTTACAACCAATCAAAGCTATTCAATCCGGTGGGGTGCATAACATAAGTCACCATAAGCTTCGATTATTGGTCAGTCCTCTTTCTATTTACCTCCACTTCTCGTCTCCAGGTGTGTCGAGGTCTACTTCTCTATCTCTTTCTCATCAGGTTCCAGTATAGACCCTGTTGAGTAATGCTCCAAGTATCCATCATCTCTTCATCACCATTGACAGTTGGCTCGACCAGTGTCACAGGCAATAACCAATATGGAATGTAAAATATTGATAAATAATCTTTCAGTACAGCTAATGCAAAATATATAAACTGTAAATAAAAACTTTCTAAAGGAAGAATATTTGAAATATTAAACTGAACAAAATCAACTTCCAAAAAAGACATGGAATATTAATTTAATAAATCAACTGTTAGGAAAATATAATGTTATATAAATTGACCTTTATAAAAAAAAACCATATGGTACATAAATTGACCTTTCTAAAAAGGGAATATGTTACATAAATTTACTTTTCTAAAAAGTCAACATCAAATTGACCTTTCCAAAAGCCAATATGTTATATAAATTGAAAAATTGAACTTTATAAAAGCTAGTATCGGATATAAATTGAACTTTAGCAAAGTCAACTGTCCAAAAACCAGCGTAGAGTATAAATCGAACTGAACTTTTATACATATATTTTTTTTTAAAGAAATGATCCGCAAATAAAGATGCAATACACAGTCTTACTAATGAGTTTCTTACTAGAAGGATAACCAGCTACCAAAGAAAACTTGAGTCAAAAGCGAAGAACTAAGGTACAAGCATCTTCTACAACAATCCTCGACCGCAGAATCTCCAATCTGGATCTTTTAAGCATTGCTTATAAAAGATCCAACAAAACATTCAAATTTATAAATAAAAAGATTGCACTGGATGTGTCATTGATGTAAAATAGAAACGTGTGTCATTGATGTAAAATAGAAACGTGTGTCATTGATGTAAAATAGAAACATGTGGCATTGCCATAGAAAATATATCATTTCTCAGAGGGTTCATGAAAATTGGATTGAGATTCACAGACAACAGAAATTGCAATGTCAGAACGGTGCTACTGGTCCTGGTATGATGTGTGGAGGAGGGATGATTAATGGAGGTGGTGTGACATTTGGGGAAACTACAAGACACAAGGAGTGAAATGACGATCTGTGTTGTGGTGGTTAAATTACTGGATATGTGGAAGATGGATTAGACATTGTGATGAAATTACTGGATTTATGGGGTTAAATTACTGGATTGGTGAAAGATGGATTGGAAAGCATGGTGAAATTACTGGATAGAAATTGAGAGACATTGTAATGAAATTACTGGATATTTGGAGGATGGATTAGACATTTGGTGAAATTACTGGATATATGGAAGATGGATTGCACATTGTGGTGAAATCACTGGACATGTGGAGAATGTCTGGTGAAATTATTGGATACATGTTAAAGTTAGTGGACAAATGTTTAGTGTGTTCACCTGCCAACCTGTATGGTTTATCTATATTTAGTGTGTTCACCTGTCAACCTGTGTGGTTTACCTGTGTTCACCTGCCAACCTGTAAGGTTTACCTATGTTTAGTGTGTTCACCTGCCAACCTATATGGTTTACCTGTGTTTAGTGTGTTCACCTGCCAACCTGTATGGTTTACCTATATTTAGTGTGTTCACCTGCCAACCTGTATTGTTTACCTATATTTAGTGTGTTCACCTGCCAACCTGTATGGTTTACCTATGTTTAGTGTGTTCACCTGCCAACCTGTATGGTTTACCTATGTTTAGTGTGTTCACCTGTATGGTTTACCTATGTTTAGTGTGTCACCTGCCAACCTGTATGGTTTAGTGTGTTCACCTGCCAACCTGTATGGTTTACCTATGTTTAATGTGTTCACCTGCCAACCTGTATGGTTTACCTATGTTTAGTGTGTTCACCTGCCAACCTGTATGGTTTAGTGTGTTCACCTGCCAAGCTGTATGGTTTACCTATTATTTCCATTGTGTCCTTCCGCGACAAATTTTGCTATTACCATCTATGACAGGGGTTCGTAACACTCACACCACTTGGGAGTTATGAAAACCAAATAATGAGGGCATGGGACTCCATCTTGAAACAGTTGTAGCTAGGATGTGTATGTTTGTTTATTCACCATTTGCCTTATTTCTATATTCTCCCCCCAGGCAGTGTGCTTGCACTATGTTTTAATTTTTGCGCCTGTTGGCCCAGTGCATCAACTTCAGCATGCATTTTGTGTAAGGGTTTTGCTTCCCAGAGGTAACGGCCGGTGCTGTGATGGGGGGAGTGAACCCAGGCACCTTCAGATTGTGAGCCATGCCACTTAAGCACTAGTCCACACAGTTCCCAACATGTGTATTTGTGATTTTTCCTTAATATAGAATGTTGGCATTCAGTGCTTGATACACTTGAGAAGGATGGAAGCCAAGGCCACAATTTTAGCTTGGCTGTTTTTTTAAAAAATGATTTTATTTTGAGAAAAAAAATATAATTAACATTTGCAGCGGCACTTGCCATGGTAAGACCCAAATCTGCCAAATTAGACCGAATTATAAACAGTTGAGAACCTCGGACACCTTTAGCAGGGAGCGGCGCCTCTATTCCGTAATCCCTAAGCAAGGACCTTGAGATCTACACTAATAACATTTTCTTTAAATAACTAAGTATCGTGTCCGTTGCAGAACGTCGCTTCTTAAAACCGCTGTACTATTTAGCTGTTATGAGTTTCTTGGCAAGTGTGCAGTACGGTAGGTTGCCATTACTTTCCGTACATGGAGCGGAAAAAATCCCATGTCTGGCAAACTGGACACAAGCGTGATTCGAACCGGGTGCATTGGGATTGTGAAACGGACGCTTCGCCCCTATGCCACACCGCCTCCCATTCTACACTAATACAGGTGGTAAATACTATCCCAATTGTTCTGACACAAACACAAATTATAAATAACAACATAATGATAAAATGAACATCTAAAGCTGAAAGAAAATGCAATCAGACTTTGCATAAAGCAACCATGAGCCTCATATGGTGCATCAATTCCGGCTGTAGTTCTTGCCTTGATGACCCAGTCCTCTCTAGGCATATCAAGTCTCTATTGAACTTCATTCTTTTTTAGTTGCTCTTTTCCTGGGGCTTCCAGACTTCCTGCAATCACATATGATAACCTGAATCAGTGGTGGGTAGCTGTAGGCTGCATTTAAGATTTGAACTACTGTAAAATCTTGTGTACAATACACAATTTGTACACATTTTAGGTGCGTATTATACGAGGATACTGAAAGAAAATACTGTATTTTCTTTAACTTAACTTCTTTATACTGGTTTAAAAGACTCTTCAGAGTCTGTATACAACCAGTTTCTTTTCTATTTCCTTGCTCTAAAAGCTATGCGCATACAATTATTCTTAATTGTCCCTGCCTTCACTACCTCCTGTGGCAATACATTCCAATCATTCACCACTCTTTGACTAAAAAAATATTTCCTAATATCTAAGGTCCAGATTAGATATTAGAAACTATTTTTTCTAACTTGACGGTTGGTATGTGCTGTTTACATCAGAAGTGACACATAATGCGCATCGTACATATGTTCACTTGGTCCAGCTAGGTCCATTTTCATTTGAACACACCTCATATTTACCACATGCATTTTCAAGGGCTTCAAGATATTCTTGGGGGTTATGATAATATGAATGAAAGATGATCTGATCGTCTGCATTAAAATAAAAAAGTTTTTTGTATACAATTCTACACATGTAAGTATGTATGGAGTGAGTGTCCAGAAGTTGGAAGCTGTCAATTAAAAGGGATGGGTTGATTGACAGTTTACTTTAGTCTGCCTTGTTTCTCAAATGTTTTGACAATGTTCACACTTACTTAAGTAGGACTTCAGCTTGCTGGCTGTCAGCTCCCCCGACAGCCTGGACATAAACAAAAATAAACATTAAACAAACATTTTACGAGGGACAGTCATTAAGTTTCAGCAATTTGATTATAAAGTCTGCCGAAGACGGATGTGTCGGACCAAACGGTGCAAATATCTTGTAATAGGTGTAACACACGTGATATTGTAAGTGGTATAACACACCTGATATTGTAAGAGGTATAACACACCTGATATTTTAATAGGTGTAACATGCCTGATATTGTAAGAGGTATAACACACCTGATATTGTAAGAGGTATAACACACCTGGCATTGTAAGAGGTATAACACACCTGATATTGTAAGAGTTATAACACACCTGATATTGTAAGAGGTATAACACACCTGATATTGTAAGAGGTGTAACACACCTGATATTTTAAGAGGTATAACACACCTGGCATTGTAAGAGGTGTAACACACCTGATTTGTAAGAGTTATAACACACCTGATATTGTAAGAGTTATAACACACCTGATATTGTAAGAGTTATAACACACCTGATATTGTAAGAGGTATAACACACCTGATATTGTAAGACACCGTGTAACATACCTGATATTGTAAGAGGTATAACACACCTGATATTGTAAGAGGTATAACACACCTGATATTGTAAGAGTTATAACACACCTGATATTGTAAGAGTTATAACACACCTGATATTGTAAGAGGTGTAACACACCTGATATTGTAAGAGGTGTAACATACCTGATATTGTAAGACACCGTGTAACACACCTGATATTGTAAGAGTTATAACACACCTGATATTGTAAGAGTTATAACACACCTGATATTGTAAGAGTTATAACATACCTGATATTGTAAGAGGTATAACACACCTGATATTGTAAGAGGTGTAACATACCTGATACTCTGCCGGATTACTCCCATCAACAACTGCTCCGGCCTGTGACACTCCTTCTACATTCTTCCAGCCACCATATCTCTTGCTTTTATCATTGACTTCCTCCTCCTCGTCTTCTCTTAAAGCAAACTCATCTTCCTCCTTGATGGGGTCAATGACATCAGGGATAGGATAATCAAATTTCTTTCGGTTAGAAACCACATTCCTCGGCTGCGGAAGCGAAACGGAGAGATTATATATTCAGCAGATCTTGACTAATCAATTTGTATTCATCTGTTAGGTAAACGTGGACAAAATTATACTGGCACATGCAACACCACACCCATAGGTCCGACCGCTTGCCCTCCCTGCCTCTCTTGTCACTACTTTATGGCTCAGAAACATGGACAATGAATAACAAGTTGGAAAAGAGTATTGAAGCCTTCGAAATGTGGGTATATAGAAGATTGGGTCGCATTTCTTGGAAAGAGAAGAAAACAAATGTGGAGGTATTGAAAAAGTTGGGGGTGAAAAGAGAATTAATGACCGAAATCAGGGTTAGACAGTTACGTTATTTTAGTCATATAACAAGACATACCTCCTTGTTGAAGACCATACTGGAGGGTAGGGAGGAAGGCAGTCGTTCAAGAGGCAGACAACGTTTTAAGTGGGTGGATAACATCAGGAGTACACTGGAGATCCATTGCAGTCAACCTACGATGCAGAGATGGCACCTGAACTGAACTGGCTGCGGATCTACTTAGCTCTAGTGTTTGAGTTTATTAAAATAGACTCACACATTGATAAAAACCACCTTCTAAGAAACTAGTTGTATACAGACTCTGGAGTCTTCTAAACCAGTATAAAGACGTTAAGTTATAAGAGGCGACTAACTGTGACATGGCATAACACCGGCCATGGTTAGGTGGTTTGTTAAGAGCAGCATAGATGGCGCCTAACAGGCTGCTGGTGTACTAGTGTCTAAGTCTATTAAGATGGACTACACTTCCAAGAAAAAGCTTGTATACAGACTCTCTGTCTTCTAAACCAGCGTAAAGACGTTCAAGTTAAGTTAAGTTAAGAATATATCTAAAGGTCGCAGTGGTCAGCCTGAGGCTGTTGGTATCCCCCCATAAAGCTGGTCCAGGAATTGTATCGGTGATGGCCCACATGCTTTCTCTGTTCCTTGTATGTTGGGCGTCTTTGTAGCAGATGCTGAGCGGGCCATTTTGTCAGTGCCGCAGACACATTGATCCGTAAGTCCTATTCATATTTTGTTGAACAGATGGTATCTCAACCTGTTGTGGCCTGTGAAGAGTCTCAACCTGTTGTGGCCTGTGAAGAGTCTCAACCTGTTGTGGCCTGTGAAGAGTCTCAACCTGTTGTGGCCTGTGAAGAGTCTCAACCTGTTGTGGCCTGTGAAGAGTCTCAACCTGTTGTGACCTGTGAAGAGTCTAAAGATTACTACCAGCTGACTGACCTCTGTTAGTTAGTTAGTTTTCTTTCCACTTGTTGAGCGTCGTAGGGAGATTAAGTCGTCTATCCTGCTTCAATTGTGTTGCGTAGGTCAATGTGAGCTGGCGTCGCTACAAAATCACTTTAATGTCTACTATCCACCTTCTTCACGGCCACCCTCCTACCATGTAGCCAGATCTACCAGCGTTGTAAGCTATCAGTGGAAATAGATGAGGGTACATTGTCATGAGATGGTCAAACCAACTTATTTTGTGCCTGGAATGTTCTCTGTACAAGAAGTAGTGCCGACCATACTTCGAATGTCATCGTTCCACATTCTGACTTTCCTGGTAACACCGATGACCTTCCTCAAACACTTCATGTCATACGTCCAATATCTGCTCTCTCACACGCCCTTGACAGAGGTCATGTTTGGCACTGGTAGCACAGAGTCGGCATAAATATACTGTTTATCAGCTGTTGCTTTGTTGCCAAACTAATGCTCGGGTGTCTAAGCAGTGGGGACAGCTGCTAAGTCAATGCAGATGCTTTCTGACACCTAGTCTCGATATCCCTGTCGATCCTACCGTCTGCCAAAAAAATTATGCCCAAATACTTGAACTCACGGACCTGTTGAAGAGCAGTATCATTTAGACTTATCTTGAGTGGTCCAGGTGTTCTACTTCATAGTTTTTTTTTCTCGTTAATTCACATATTGTATTTAGCACAAGTAGCAGCAAACGCCCGCCTCTGTTGAGCTGGTAATATGTGGTATTTTGTTGATGACCTGCATGCTCTGTTCGCACTTGTCTCTGTACCTACACCTGGTAAATCTCTTGGCCTCTTCAGAAGTTACGCACAACATAACAAGGACAGACAGTTACAAAAATTAAACAATAACATATACTCACCTTAGCTGTGCCAGACTTCGGACACAGACAAATAAACAGTATTAGAATTGGTATGACAAGAATTATGGAGTAGACCACCCACAGCCAGGGACGTTCTGCCGTAGAGCTCCTGATGGCATCCCACCATCCCTGTCAACAGCCAGTACAAGGAACAAGTAATCATCCATGGGAAGAGAAGCGATCAAAGGCAACAAGAAGCAGACACACAAACCCAGAAACATAAGCAAAGCAGATCATAATACTAATAATAGTTGTCCATCGCAAGTGAAGGTATCGGCAGCATCAGACTTGTGTTGTGAGACGTGATTCATGTAACTGTCAAGTGATTCATGTAACTGTCAAGTGATTCATGTAACTGTCAAGTTCAATCCTGGTCCTACAGACTGTTGTTGGGGCACACATGAAGACATCATCACAACCTCATGCCATCCTTCTCTGTCAGCGATCGCTGCCTGTGTCTCTTCTGGTCAGAGATTGGTCTGTTCTTTTATGTTGTCCTCCCATATCTTTTTGGGACGGCCTCTTTGTCGTCTGCCTTGCACCTTGACATGGAGGATCGTATTTGCGAGACCATTTGATCTCGATATGTGAACGTAGCAAGAGGTCTTCAAAAGGCCCTACTGCTGTTGTAATTCTATCTCGTATTTCTTCATTTGTAACTCAATCTAAACGTGACGTTTAGAAGTCTTCGGAAACATCTCATCTCCAATGTGTGTATCCTCCGCTGAAGGTCAGCTGTAACTGTCCATGTCTCACAAGCATAGAGGAATATTGACAGGACCAGTGTACGCATTAATCTGATTTTCGTGCGTAGTGCTAACCGTTTATCTTGCCAGATTTTGTTAAGCCGTGCAAGCGCCGCTATTGTCTGTGCTATTCTGGCCAATACTTCACATTTTGATCCTTCATCACTGACAATCGACCCAAGATATTTAAAACGGTCAACCACTTCGAGTTCCTGGCCGTTTGCTTTTATCTTGCTGTTGAAGCCCATAGCGTTGTTTGTCATTAGTTTTGTCTTTCCAGCGTTTATCTCCATACCATAGTCAAGAGCTGTTTCATCGAGCCTTCTGACCCATTCCTTGAGTTCTGCTTCTGAACCCGCCAACCTGTCGATATCATCTGCAAAACGAAGGTTAGTAATCGTTCGGCCCCCTATCTTGACAGTACCAACGTGACCTCCAAGTGCCTCACTCATAATTCCTTCAAGGAATATATTGAAAAGAGTTGGAGAGAGTGTACACCCCTGTCTCACACCAACTGGTGTGCGAAACCAGTCTCCTCGCCTCCCATTCACAAGAACTGCACTAGACGCCTTGTTATACAGGTGTTCAAGGACCGTTATAATATTTCTGTTGATTTTATACATCCTCATGGTTGCCCAAAGCGCTTTATGCCATACCCTATCAAACGCCTTCTTAAAATCCACAAACACATGATACAGTGTTTGCTGCTGTTCTAGATATTTCTCGCTTAGCAGTCTTAAATTAAATATCTGTTCTGTAGTGCTTCTTCCCTGTCTGAACCCTGCTTGCTCCTCGCCAATAATGTTCTCTGCTTGAGGTTTCAATCGGTCAAGGATTAATCTAAGCATGACCTTGCTAGGGTGGCTGATGAGGCTTATTGGTCTATAATTTTGGCACAGCTTTAGGTTTCCAGACTTAGGTAACGGTATAACCATTGATTTTGTCCATAAGTCCGGCCAGTTTCCTGTCGCCCATATTTTGTTGCAGATGTGTCAGGCCTTCCACCACTACCTCCCCACCTGCCTGTAAGAGCTCTACTGGTATATTATCCACGCCATCCGCCTTCCCAATGTCTTTACCGCTGCGCTGCTTCTTCCTTTGTTATCAGTTGGTTATCCTCTATAGTTGTTGTTGGAGGGATTGTTTTCTCAGGTTCGTTTCGTCCTTCATAGTTGTATGTCTCGGAACAGTACTCTGTCCATCGTGCCAGTACGTCATTGTGCTCAATAAGGCACTTGCCGCTTTTATCCTTAATCATAAAGTTCCTGCCTTGTTTTGGTGTTACCAGTTCTTTGACAACCTTGTATGCTCCTTTAGCATCATTTCTGTTTAGTCTCTCTTCGATGTTTGTACATTGCTCACATATCCACGCTTCTTATCGTTTGTTGTATCGCTTTCTTTACCTCTTTATATCTACCGACCTCATCAGGTTGATGATTTTGGTTTTTCAGTGACCTTCTCTTATCACAAAGGTCTAGAATTTCTTTGGTCGCCCATGGCTTCTTTTTTGTTTGGTGGCATCCCAGGATCTCTGTTGCTGTATGTATCTGTGAGAGCTGAGTTAAGAGACTCTATTTCTGTATCGGTATCAAGTCCCTCTCTGAGAACCAACAGTGGAGAAAATATCCCTCCTACCCTCGATTAGAACACTTCGATGATTGTTGGGCCTTTTAGTTTATCCAGGTCAAACTTTAGTCTAGTCACTTCTTTCTTTACGACTCCCTTCAATTGCAGACGCATAGTCATCATAACAAGATCGTGGTCGCTTCCTATATCTGCTCCGGGAGAACTTCTCGTTATGTCGGTGTTGATACTAGATCTAAATCTCCTCTGGACCAGTATATAATCAATTTGGCTGTGCGCATCATTGTTTGGGTTATGCCATATCCAGCGTCTAAACGGCTTGTTATACCCGAACATGTTTGCTATCAACAGCTTATTGCATCGTGCAATATGTCCTTTTTGGGCGTTTCGGTTATATATATATTTATTTCACAGTCATGTACTAAAGTAACGCAATTCAATGTCAGATCAGTTGCCACCTTCATGTCAAAGGTCAGGTGCAACAAATCTCCAATGTCCTCTGTCGTTTGTCTTGATGGTACAATGTGGCAGGCTTTTTCCTGTCCATCTCTTGATGTTTTTATCCCACTGTTAAAGTTTTCTTCTACTTATAAGTCAATGTCAGATCAGTTGATTCGCTACAATGGATCTCCAATGTCTTCTAGACAGACCAATTTTATGAGGAAAATTGAGGTAGTTTTTTTTTTGTTTGCGTTCGCCTTATTTATCTATTCCCCAAGGCTGCGATATCTGTGGTTTTCGACCCGACATTTAATTTCAGGTGGCTTTTTTGGTACCAGGTCTGCCTTCCCACTGTGATCCATATTCTCTTCACCAGACTACACTAGTGCAGCCTGTTTCTAGGGCCTGCTTGGAGGTAGAATAAGGTCATGGTTGGCTGTCGTTCGCTGACCTTGATGCAAGCAGCCAGCTATGATATGCTGGCTGTTCTTAGCTCATTCATTGTGTTGTATTTTCGGCCCCAGGTGATTGTTTAAGAACATAACGACAAGAACAGCCTGGGATAGACTGCCAATGCCAAGTTAATGAGGGTATAGAAGTGATAACTGAGATAGAACAAAGGAGAAAAAAAGAACATTGTTCTGATGTAATACTGCGTAAGGTATCAAGAAACCAAGCAGCGCATGAGCTTCAGCGGCCAGCGACCTATTCCTGACTGCTAGCATCAGGGCCTGCGAACCAGAGCTGTCAAGACCCTTCTACACCTCCACGATGTGATCCTGGATAACAGGTTGCAAAGCAGACTGGCTAAGGAGAAGAGATTGAAGAGGGAAGGCTAACCCAGTACTAAAAAAATGCCTGCTGAAATCGGATGTGTCGGAATGAAACGTGCAAATATCGCAGTAAACTACGACACAACGCATTCCGTTCTCTGCACTACATTCTGCTACTTGCAAAGCCTTTTTTAGGACTTGGTAGCGGGAGATTGGGAATGAATTAAGTCAAGTCAAGTCATCTTACCGTGTAAAACTGAATTTCAACAATTTTGATGTCGTTAAACCATCATTAGTCTCTATATCTTCTCCTTCTTCATTGCTCACTCACAAACTCCCGCTACCAAGCCCTAAAAAAGAGTTATGCAAATAGCAGGATGTACTCCTGAGAATGGAATGTGTTATGTCGTAGTTTACAGCTTGGCAGTGATTTTTGCACCCTTTGTTCAAACATCTGACTTCATCATGACCTTTTTGGGTTCAAAGTTAACATTCCTTCTTTGATACCTTCTCCTTAGCCAGCCTGCCCTTTTGCAGTCTGTTATCCAGGATCTTAGCAGCTCTGGGTCACTGAACATGACGGTAGCAGTCAGCTTTGGGTCACGACCTCTACCACTCATGCACTGCTCAGTATCTTGTTCCCATCTTCCAGAATCACTGTAGACCTTCTCAAAATGAATGTACTTACCAAAATGGATGTACTTACAAAAGTGGATGTACTTACCAAAATGAATGTACTTACCAAAATGGATGTACTTACCAAAATGAATGTACTTACCAAAATGGATGTACTTACAAAAGTGGATGTACTTACCAAAATGGATGTACTTACCAAAATGAATGTACTTACCAAAATGAATGTACTTACCAAAATGGATGTACTTACCAAAATGAATGTACTTACCAAAATGAATGTACTTACCAAAATGAATGTACTTACCAAAATGGATGTACTTACCAAAATGGATGTACTTACCAAAATGGATGTACTTACCAAAATGAATGTACTTACCAAAATGAATGTACTTACCAAAATGGATGTACTTACCAAAATGGATGTACTTACCAAAATGAATGTACTTACCAAAATGAATGTACTTACCAAAATGAATGTACTTACCAAAATGGATGTACTTACCAAAATGAATGTACTTACCAAAGTGGATGTACTTACCAAAATGGATGTACTTACACCAGTTGAAGATCCGCTTCTCTCATTAGAATGTTTTAAATGCCAAGTGATGGCTGTCAGCTGCTCTACTACAGTTTCGTTGTCAGCAATGATAAAATTATCAAACAGGATGTTATCAGACATTGACCACAGCTCTAGTCCTACTGCTTCCTGAAAGGATAAAAATAAATGAAAGATACATTTATTATTTTATCAGATTACTGGATGACCCGCTCTTCAGGAGCGACTATGCTCACCGCTTACATCAGGTGAAACATACTGACCAAGACCACACCTCACATCAGGTGAAACATACTGACCACGACCACACCTCACATCATGGACAGGTGAAACATACTGACCAAGACCCCACCTCACATCAGGGTCAGGTGAAACATACTGATCAAGACCACACCTTACATCAGGATCAGGTAAAACATACTGACCAAGACCACACCTCACATCATGGACATGTGAAACATACTGACCACGACCACACCTCACATCATGGACAGGTGAAACATACTGACCAAGACCACACCTTACATCAGGGTCAGGTGAAACATACTGATCAAGACCACACCTCACATCATGGACAGGTGAAACATACTGACCAAGACCACACCTTACATCAGGATCAGGTAAAACATACTGACCAAGACCACACCTCACATCATGGACATGTGAAACATACTGACCAGGACCACACCTTACATCAGGATCAGGTAAAACATACTGACCAAGACCACACCTCACATCATGAACATGTGAAACATACTGACCAGGACCACACCTCACATCATGGACAGGTGAAACATACTGACCAAGACCACACCTCACATCATGGACAGGTGAAACATACTGATCAAGACCACACATCAGGGTCAGGTGAAACATACTGACCAAGACCACACCTCACATCATGGACAGGTGAAACATACTGACCAAGACCACACCTCACATCATGGACATGTGAAACATACTGACCAGGACCACACCTCACATCATGGACAGGTGAAACATACTGATCAAGACCACAACTCACATCAGGGTCAGGTGAAACATACTGACCAAGACCACACTTCACATCATGGACAGGTGAAACATACTGATCAAGACCACACATCAGGGTCAGGTGAAACATACTGACCAAGACCACACCTCACATCATGGACAGGTAATACATACTGACCAAGACCCCACCTCACATCAGGGTAAGGTAAAACATACTGATGACAGCGATCAGGATATTAAAACTTTGCTGGATTAAAAACATAGTTTATTAAGACTTCACCAAGACAATCGCTCATCTTCCAAAAAGTTTGTGTTCACTAATATTCGCAGGATTGTTCTTACGATGCCCTGAAGACGGTCTATGGTCCCAGGTCCTATCATTCATCACCTGTCCTTAATGCTGATGGCAAGGGACTGATGACCGACAAAGTCGACATTCTGGAGTGATGGTCAGAGCACTTCAGTGCTATCCTAAACTATCCATCCACTAACAGTGAATTAGCCATAACCCGCATGCCTCAAGTTGAAGTCAATGACAGGCTGGGTATCCCGCCCAGTACAGATGAGGTTGAGAAAGCAATCAGCTTAATGTCCAGTGGTCACGCCCCCAGGTCAGATGCTATTCCTGCTGAGCTCTACAAGGCAGGAGGCCCTGTGCTGCTACACAAGCTAACTGACCTCTTTTGCTCAATTTGGAATACAGGTCATATGCAGCAGGAATTGAAAGATGTTACCATTGTCCACATGTACAAGCACAATGTCAATCGCCAATCTTGTGATAACCACATGGGAATCTCCCTCCCGTCTATCGCTGGAAAATTATTTAGCTACAGTCTTGCTCAACTGCTTAACAACTCATCTTGAGCAGAAGCTACTCCCAGAGAGTCAATGTGGTTTCCGAGCTGGTCGTGGGACGGTTGACATGATCTTTGCAGCTCGTCAAATCCAAGAGAAATGCCAGGAACAGCATTGTGATCTGTACACGAATTTTGTTGACCTGACAAAGGCCTTTGACTCCGTCAACAGGGACGGACTCTGAAAAATCATGGCGAAATTCGGTTGTCCCGAAAAACTCATCCCAGTCATCGGCCAGTTTCATGATGGCATGTCAGCCCGTGTACTGATTGATGGTGAACTCTCTGCATCATTCCCAGTCATCGATGGAGTCAATCAGGGCCGTGTGCTGGCCCCGACACTTTATAGCCTGGTGTTTGCAGCCTTGCTTTCTGATGCAACACATGGCTGTGACACTGGCATACAGGTCAGATACCGGACGAATGGGCAGCTGTTCACTCTGGGGCGCCTAAAACTGCCAGCACTAATTTTGGTTTTACTCCGTCATGACTCATAAGTCATGACTCAAGTTAAGTCGTCAGACTTAGGAGGGTTGGGCATGGGACAGACTATCCATTCCTGTGGAAATGTAAAGCTACAAGAAAAAGATAATAAGACTTCTACACCCGATGATAGATGACATGTGACTCAAGTCAAGTCAAGTCAGACTAAGGAGGGTTTGGCATGACTCAAGTCAAGTCAAGTCAGACTAACGAGAGTTGGGCATGTCTCATTAAGTCGTCAGACTAAGGAAGGCTGGGCATGACTCAAGTCAAGTCAGACTAAGGAGGGTTGGGCACGACTCAAGTCAGACTAAGGAGGGTTGGGCATGACTTAAGTCAAGTCAGACTAAGGAGGGTTGGGCATGACTTAAGTCGAGTCAGACTAAGGAGCGTTGGGCATAACTTAAGTCAAGTCAGACTAAGGAGGGTTGGGCATAACTCAAGTCAAGTCAGACTAAGGAGGGTTGGGCATGACTCAAGTTAAGTCAAGTCAGACTAAGGAGGGCTGGGCATGACTAAAGTCAAGTCAGACTAAGGAGGGTTGGGCATGACTCAAGTCAGACTAAGGAGGGTTGGGCATGACTTAAGTCAAGTCAGACTAAGGAGGGTTGGGCATGACTCAAGTCAAGTCAAGTCAGACTAAGGAGGGCTGGGCATGACTCAAGTTAAGTCGTCAGACTAAGGAGGGCTGGGCATGACTCAAGTCAAGTCAGACTAAGGAGGGTTGGGCATGACTCAAGTCAAGTCAGACTAAGGACGGTTGGGCATGACTTAAGTCAATTCAGACTAAGGAGGGTTGGGCATGACTCAAGTCAGACTAAGGAAGGCTGGGCATGACTTAAGTCAAGTCAGACTAAGAAGGGTTGGACATAACTCAAGTCAAGTCAGACTAAGGAGGGTTGGGCATGAATTAAGTCAAGTCAGACTAAGGAGGATAGCAAGAAATCGGATGCAGACGGCCCTAACATCGCTGGAAGAGTGGGCGAACTCATGGCTGGTCAAAATAAACGAGGAGAAAACCACATGCACAATATTCTCGCTTTCATTAAAACCCCAAAATATCAAATTAAGTCTAAATGGCAAATTCCTGCAGCCAAACGACAACCCAACCTATCTGGGAGTCACATTTGATCGGCGCATGACATGGAAAAGTCAAATTGAGAGAAACCGAATGAAAGCCAGAGAAAGAATGGCAATCATGAGGAAACTTGCTGGCACAAGCTGGGGAGCAGATGAAGGCATACTAAAGAAACTGTACACTGGAAGAGTGAGACCAGTTCTCGAGTATGGCATTGCGGCATGGACAACAGCAGCGAAGGCGAACTTCGATAAAGTTAGCAAACTTCAAAACCAAGCCATGAGAATTATAACAGGTGGCATGAAGTCAACGCCAATTGTAGAACTTGAAAAGATTACAAAACTGCAATCCATGACCGATAGAAGAGACTGCAGAGCCCAGCTGCAGTCAGAGAAACTCCGAAGACTGACCGACCATCCAATGCACCAGAGACTAAACAATTTGGGAAATGGGAAACTAAAGCGGAGAAACTTTGCAGAAATAGCCAAAGCAAAGATGCACGAAGATCCCATAAACGCACTAACACCAAAACCCATCATTACTGTACGAAAACCTACCTGGAGGCAGGACATATTTCCAGAGGTGGTAGAAAATATACCAGGTATTGCAAACAAAAACTGCCAGACTGAAAAAGAAAGGAGAGATACTACCCTAAGCTTCATATCGAAAAACTACCCAAGCATGGACTGGACCCATGCATACACCGACAGTTCTGTAACAAACACTACACAGAACGGAGGGGCAGGAGCATTCTTGAACCTACCAAATGGCAGAAAAATAACACTGTCACTCGCTACTGGTAAGTACACAAGCAATTTCAGAGCGGAGGCAGAGGCACTGAGGGCGGCAGTGGAAGAAATGGTGACACACAGTGAAAATGAAAGCCATATAGTCCTGCTTACAGATGCTCTCGCCGTAGTCACAGCGCTAAAAAGCCAGAAAAATACTGAGCTTAATGACTTAAGAGCAGCACTCTGCAAACTGTGCCAGCAGTCCGCACCAAAAAGGGTAGTGATACAGTGGGTCCCATCACACTGCAACATCCAAGGCAACGAGGAGGCAGACAGACTGGCAAAAGAAGGTGCAAGACTACCACAAACAGATACTAGTATGACGTACGAAGAGTCAAAACGGCTTATCAAAGCCAGATACATGACCAAATGGGAAACCGAACATACTGGTTACACCAAAAACGATGCATATTACCAGTTGAACCGAAGAGAGCAGGTCGTTGTCTTCAGACTTCGCACTGGCCACAATAGACTGAGGTACCACCTATTCAACAAACTGAAGATAGGGTGTACCGAC
This sequence comes from Ariolimax columbianus, assembly GCA_036924085.1. Classification (NCBI taxonomy): domain Eukaryota; kingdom Metazoa; phylum Mollusca; class Gastropoda; order Stylommatophora; family Arionidae; genus Ariolimax; species Ariolimax columbianus. The sequence goes on from JAVGWX010000024.1 coordinate 27,994,132, forward strand.
GAATGCCCGTGCGGTACTGGTAAAATGACCGCTGAACATCTGCTGCAGAACTGCTCGACATACGAGGATCAGAGAGAGCAGATGTGGCCATCACCAGTGGAACTGCAAGACAAGCTCTACGGCAGTGGCGACAGCCTCAGGATGACCGCCGCTTTTTTCGAAAAAATAATGGTTACTGTCTGACTGCGTACGAAGAAGAAGAAGAAGAAGAAGACTAAGGAGGGTTGGGCATGACTCAAGTCAAGTCAAGTCAGACTAAGGAGGGTTGGGCATGACTCAAGTCAAGTCAGACTAAGGAGGGTTCGGCATGACTTAAGTCAAGTCAAACTAAGTAGGGTTGGGCATGACTCAAGTCAAGTTAGACTAAGGAGGGTTGGGCATGACTCAAGTCAAGTCAGACTAAGGAGGGTTTGGCATGACTCAAGTCAAGTTAAGTCAGACGTAGGTGAGTTGTGCATGGGGCAGAAAATAAATTCTTGTAGAAATGTAAAGCCCCCATGGAAAAGGAAAGATCTATGATAGATGACTTAACCCAAGTCAGACTAGAAAGGGTTGATCATGGGGCCTGCTCTTCAATCATGTGGAAAATAAAAGTTACGAGAAAAAGTAAAGACTTGTACAAACTATGTTAGAATATGCGTGACTTTAAGTCAAGAAATGACTTACAATTGGAGTCATGTTGTAAGGATTTGGATCCTCAAAGTAATCAGGGTTTGGAATCTTCCTAGGCTTCCATTCTCCGTTGTAGTCAGGATTTTTAATCGTCGGAGGTAACCATATCCCCCTGTAGTTGGGGTTTGCAATGGTTGGCTGTTCCCACTTGCCACATCCTGGGGCTTCCTTGCAAATGGGGTTGTCTGCAAGAATGAAAGATTTTATAATTATTATGAATTAAAAATTTCTCATTCTTCTTCATCTTTCATTCGCATGAAAATGTAATGCCTAAGGAGACTGCGTATTCTAGGAGTGAAGCATCCGTTTCACAGTTAAAAGACACCTGGTTCGAGTCACGCTCGTGTCGTTTGGCAGATGGGTTTCCCCCCCCCGCTCCTACGCATACAGAAAGTAATGGCAACCTACTGTACTGCACACTTGCCAAGAAACTTATAACAGCCAAATAGGTTGGCGGTTTTAAGAAGCGACGTTCTGCAAAGGACATGCTACGCAGTTTTTATCTGCAATGTTGTCTCTTGTATAAACTTCAGTCTTTTGTAGTTCTTCTTCGTCGTTCGTTCTCAGACTCCTACTACCAAGCCCAGAATGTTCTCAGACTCCTACTATCAAGCCCGGAATGTTCTCAGACTCCTACTACCAAGCCCGGAATGTTCTCAGACTCCTACTACCAAGCCCGGAATGTTCTCAGACTCCTACTAAAAAGCCCAGAAAAGAACTTTGCAAGTAGCAGGATCTTGTCCGGAGAACAGAACGCGGTGTGTCAGTTTACAGCTTGACTGTGATATTTCCACCTGGCTCTCCGACGCATCTGACTTCGACAGGCATTTTTGGATACCGTATTAGCCTTCCCACTTCAATCTGTTCTCTTTAGTCAGACTGCTCCGTTACACCAAAAACGATGCCTATTACCAGTTGAACAGAAGAGAGCAGGTCGTGGTCTTCAGACTTCGCACTGGCCACAATTGACTGAGGTACCATCTATTCAATAAACTGAAGATAGGTGGCAATGATGAATGCAGGTGCGGTACTGGGAAAATGACCGCTGAGCATTTGCTGCAAAACTGCCCGACATACGAGGATCAGAGAGAGAGCAGATGTGGCCATCACCAGTGGCAACACTAGACAAGCTCTATGGCAGTGTCGACAGCCTCAGGATGACCGCTGCTTTTTTCGAAAAAATAAAGGTTGATGTCTGACAGCGTACGATGAAGAAGAAAAAGAAGACTGCTCCGTTGCAGCCTGTTATCCAGGATCACCGTTAGGAGGTGTAGGAGGGTCTTGGCAGCTCGTTTCGCTGGCCTTAATGCTTCTTGATCCCCTTTTGTAGTTCACATATCTAAAATGGTCCATACAGTTTCTCTTCGAGATTGTCATTGTCATATTTGGGACAGTTCTGTAGTATGTGCTCTGCAGTCTGGGGTGCCTGCCCGCATGTACACGCAGCTGAGTTGCCAACCTTCAATTTTGTGTATATGTGGCTGCGGAGTCGGTTCTGTCCTGTTCTAAGATGCAATACAACAGTTTTCTCTTGTCTGTCCCTCTTATTGTAATTGTATTGTCTTAATGTTGGTGGAGCCGCGTAGCGTAGTGGTTAACAAGCGGGCTTCGCATCTGACTGGTCCTGGGTTCATAACCCAGTTGAGACTGCAATGTTTTCAGACCGCAATGGCTCCCGGGTCGACCCAGCCTTAAATGGGTACCGGTTCAGTCCAGGAAGTAAAAGTGGCGTAGGAGAGGAGATGGCTACCACATCATATAGCCAAGCATTTGAAATGTAAAATCGCTAACACCTCACACCCCTACGGCAGTAATGCTATGGGTTATCTTTTTTCTTTTTACTTAATATTGGGGGCTCTCTGACAGATTTGATCATCCTTATCTTCTGTTGGTATGTAACTGGTACATCTGGTTGCTCGCCTGCAGCATCATCCTTTGCCAGTCAAAGAATTTCTCATAAACCCGACCTCATTACAATGGGCGCCCCTGTAGGTGCTCTTGGAATACTACCTATGTATATTTGGAACAATAAACGTGAGACGGCATAGGTTACTTGAGGTCGATCATTTTGTGCTTGCGAATACGCTTGGGAACCATAAATTTCTAGAAGAACCACATGACACTCACCCAGTGGGAAGCACCATAATCAGATAGACTAGACTACATAATCGTACAAACCAGATTTCTCTCCAGCATCAATAAGGTCAAAACAAGAAGTTATCCGGGGCAGCGACCACTTTGCATCAGCCTAAAGAACATAGCCAGACCACAACAACCAAGGCTTTTGATAGGGTGGAACATGAGGCTCTATGGGGAAACTCTGTGCAAGTACAAGATAAGATGGTGGCTCACCTACGTCGTTGAGAAACTATACTCCGATGCCAGCAGTGCAGTTTACCTCAACGGAACCACAGGTGAATGTTTCTGCACGACAGTCTGCGTGCGTCAGGGGCGTCTCCTCTCTCTGACACTTTTCAATGTTTTTCTAGAATGCATTATGTCAGAAGCATTGGATGAACACGTAGGGAAGACCAGTATAAGTGGACGGATACTCACCAACCTCCGGTTTACTGACGAAAGTACCGATCTGGCTGGAACAGAGCCTGAACTTGCAAGGCTAGTCAAAAACCTGGGTAATGCTGCCCAGAAATTTGGGATGGAAATCAGTACAGAGAAAAGTAAGATCATGGTCAACTCCCCGGAGGGTATTTTAAACCGGAATACGGTCAAAGGTGAACCTCTGGAAAGTATTACGCGGTTCAAATATCTGGGAGCAGAAATGAATGCGGAGGGGTCTAGAACGGAGATCCAGTCAAGAACAGAGATGACCATGGTTACCCTGACCAGACTACAAATAATCGGGATAGACAAGAACATAAGCCTTAAACCGAAGCTGACTTTAATGTATACAATGATCACTTCGAGATACCGTTACGTGTGTGAGACTTGGACTCTGACGGCTGCCCTAGAACGTAAAATAGAAATGTGATGAATGCGAAGAATTCTTGGCATTTCATATTTGGATCGCGTTACAAATGAAAGTGTTCTTAAAATTATTAGGAAGGAGTTAGGTCAATATAAAAACTTAATGACTATAGTAAAAACACGAAAATTGACATGGTATGGACATATATATATAACTTCGGCATGCATTTTATGTAAGGGTCTGCTTCCTCCTGCATTTTCTAAGGGTTTGCTTCCCCCTGGGTAACGGCCAGTGCTGTGATAGGGGAGCGAACCTAGCACCTTCGAGTTGTGAGCAGTGTCACTTAACTACTAGCCCACTCAGTCCCATTATTATTATTATTATTGTATACTTGTATCTCTTGGCATTCAACTTACCTATATGGGGCGCTTCCCACTCTCCGTCTATTTCCACATCCCTGAGAATACAAGCGTATGTTTTAACATATTAACTGAGATAAGTTATCAATCTGGATCTTGTTAAACAGCACATGTTCAAAATAGTATATGATTCACTAACGCCCGTTAACAATTCAGTATAAAAAATACACATCAGTTAAGTTAGTTATCGGTCCACTTTTATACCGATGGGCAGAAACAGAACAAGATGGAGAAGAATATGAAGGAGGAGGAGGAGGAGGAGAAAAAGAATGAAGAGGAGAAAAAAAGTGAAAAGAAAAATGAGAAGAATAAGGAGGAGGAGAAAAAGAATAAGGAGGAGGAGAAGAGAAAGGAGGAGGAGAAGAGAAAGGAGGAGAAGAAGAGAAAGGAGGAGGAGAAGAGAAAGGAGCAGGAGAAGAGAAAGGAGGAGGAGAAGAGAAAGGAGGAGGAGAAGAGAAAGGAGGAGGAGAAGAGAAAGGAGGAGGAGAAGGAGGAGAAAGAGAAGGAGGAGGAGAAGAGAAAAGAGGAGGAGAAGAGAAAGGAGGAGGAGAAGGAGAAAGAGAAGGAGGAGGAAGAGAAGGAGGAGGAAGAGGAGGAGGAGGAGAAGAAACAGCAATGATGAAGATTTTCCATACCAATCATCAGCTCTGACAGCATCTGGGTCTGGGATGTAGAGGTCCTCATCTTCTAACCAACCTTCTGGCATAACAGCGTTCTCATCTATAATTGTGGGTGGTTCTGACTCATCCCTGCAACATGGAAGCTCGGACAATTAGTGTCTCCTACATCTGGCTAAGACAAAGTATCAATATCTCTCAAACAAAAACTATAGCAACAAAAGACAAATAATGGACTGCGGTGGTCTTCTTCCCTTTGTCGAAATAAATAGATCATAGCAGCAGTGGTGCTGAAGGATAAAAGTTGATTAAATAAATAGTTGAAGCCAACTTCATGGAAAAGTGGATTGACCAACATCCCCACTTCCGAAAAGAAGGCAGTTACTATGATTTAACTACATGATGATGATGTTCGTCCATCACTTGTGATGAAGACCACTCTCTTTCTGTTCAGCCGTGTGGACAATCATTTCCTTTTGCTGTGTCCGCTGAAATGGGTGACTTGCACAGTGATTTAGATTAAAGTGAGGAAGAAACTGCGCAATGAGTCAACCTCACTCTCTTGTTCTGAGCTACCTTTGGTCAGTGGCAAGACATTATCGAGCCGACTGGAGATAGCACAGGAACGAAGATTGTTCCTCAGGGTTTACTTCCGAAGCCTTTCCCATAAACAGGTATCCCGCAACCGCAAGGAAGCGAGGGTGTGACATCCAATAGGTCGAGAATGTGGGATGACCAGGACTGAATCTCTATGTTCATAACAAATGGCACAGGAAACTGTAAGTACCAAATAATGTTCCAGATATTCAACAAGTGTTGTCACAGAGTGAATGTCAAAGCCACCCACATATTGACAGACGAACTTTGATTAATCTAATTTTCCTAAAACTCAGAGGAGGCAACAGAGGTAATCCAGCCATATTGTGATGATGTGCGAGAACCAAATATACAATTCACAAAAATAGTAACAATAACAAAAGAATAACTAGTCGATCGTTGCTGGCCATCCATTTAACTATATTTTTAACCATTTTTTATGATTTAACTAGAGAAGAGCAAGTCGTCATTTTCAGACTGAGAACTGACACACAGTGAAAATGAAAGCCATATAGTCCTGCTTACAGATGCTCTCGCCGTAGTCACAGCGCTAAGAAGCCAGAAAAACACTGAGCTTAATGACTTAAGAGCAGCACTCTGCAAACTGTGCCAGCAGGCCGCACCAAAAAGGGTAGTGGTACAGTGGGTCCCATCACACTGCAACATCCAAGGCAACGAGGAGGCAGACAGACTGGCAAAAGAAGGTGCAAGACTACCACAAACAGATACTAGTATGACGTACGAAGAGTCAAAACGGCTTATCAAAGCCAGATACATGACCAAATGGGAAACCGAACATACTGGTTACACCAAAAACGATGCCTATTACCAGTTGAACCGAAGAGAGCAGGTCGTTGTCTTCAGACTTCGCACTGGCCACAATAGACTGAGGTACCACCTATTCAACAAATTGAAGATAGGGTGTACCGATGAATGCCCGTGCGGTACTGGTAAAATGACCGCTGAACATCTGCTGCAGAACTGCCCGAAATACGAGGATCAGAGAGAGCAGATGTGGCCATCACCAGTGGAACTGCAAGACAAGCTCTATGGCAGTGGCGACAGCCTCAGGATGACCGCCGCTTTTTTCGAAAAAAAAATGGTTACTGTCTGACTGCGTACGCAGAAGAAGAAGAAGAAGACTGAGAACTGGGCATAACAGACTCAAGGGTCATCTTTATAACAAAATGAGGATTGGGACAGATGACATGTGGGGAGCATATGATGACCGTGGGACACATCCTACAAAGCTGCATGCTCACGCAGGAAGAGAGAAAACAATACATACTGGTCTCACGAGACAGATGAGACAAGAGCCGTACAGAGATAAAACAGCCTTACAAACAATGGTGGCCTTTCTAAGAGAAACCAGGACCTTGATCTGAGGATAAACAAAGAAGAAGATATAGGTAACGGCTCAATGACCACTGCTTGACAAAAACAAAATGACACAGGTTACGGCCACAAGGTCTTCACCAGGGATAAAGAACAAACGAAAACTACGAAAACACAACAGAAAGCAGGGCATGATATAGAAACAGTTTAAATTAGAGAGGTCAGCCTCAGACATGTCTGTTATGTCAATTCAGTCATTGATGTATCAGTAGTACATCAGAGAAAGGGAGCTCCGATAGTTAAATTCGGTTGTTTTTTTTTTGCATTCGCTTTATTTCTCTATTGCTCTAGGCAGTAGGTGTTGTACTATGTTTTTACTTTGCGCCTGTCGGCCCAGTGCCTCGAACTTTGGCATGCATTTTATGTATGGGTCTGCTTCCTCTTGCATTTTCTAAGGGTTTGCTTCCCCGGGATAATTTAACTTAACTTAACGTTTTGATACTGGTTTAGAAGACTCATCAGAGTCTGTAGACAATCAGCCCACATTTGCATTACCCTGCTTTAAAAGCTATGCACATCCAATCTATTCTTAAATCATTAACTGTCTCTGCTTCCACTACCCCCTGGGGTAATGCATTCCAAGCATTCACCACTCTCTGACTAACAAAATATTTCCTAATATCCAATCTGGACATTTCTTTAGTTGATTTGTATCTGTGCCCTCTTGTTCTCGTTGGTGGTTGTATTTTGAAAAACTTGTTATAGTCTAATTTAACCTTTAATGGCCGTTGCTGTGATGGGTCTCGAACACAGCACCTTCAGATTGTGAGCCATGTCACTTAACCACTAAGCCCACGCCATCCCCCTGATAGTGAGATTAAATGAGATATTCCAAACGGACCATGAAGAGACAGGCGTAGCTGGGACCCATCTTAGTGCCCATAGCTACTCTACTGATGTGGTCAAAGAAATGGCCGCCATATTCAAAGAAGGGCAAGAAGCTCAGCCAAACTGAGGAGAGTAGATGATGTAATTGAGTGGGCCCGTAGAGCCGAGCGACTAGTTATGGCCCATTGCAAGCGATGATGGCCACAACATCAGAAGGTTTTGTCTTAATAATGTCCTTGTCTCTTTGCGTTCAGGATCTTTTGGGCATGCTATATCTGCAGGCAGGGTAGAAAGGTGGGAAGGCATCTAACGCAGTTTGTCGTGCCTTTTCGATAAGCACAAGAGGTCTATGGACAACACTCAGCGTGTGAGTGAGTCTGGCATCTCTCCCCAGCTGTATTCATCTTATCATAGTAGCAAATGTTTACGGAAAGGCTTCGGTGGTAACCCTGAGACAAAATCTGCATCCTATGCTATCTCCAGTCGTCTCAATGTATGTCTTGCCACTGGCGAAAGGTAGCTTAGGCTCTGTGAGTGAGGTTGACAAAAGGTAGCTTAGGCTCTGTGAGTGAGGTTGACAAAAGGTAGCTTAGGCTCTGTGAGTGAGGTTGACAAAAGGCGCAGTTTCTTCCTCACTTTAATCCAAACCACAGCGCAAGTCACCCATTTCAGCGGACACAGCAAGAGATACGACTGTCCACACGGCTGAACAAAGAGAGTGGTCTTCATCACTTGTGATGGACAACTATTACATATATCTGCAGGCCAGTCGCCATGATGAAGTCTGTAGTCTTCACCAGGTCAGAGCGGCTGCCCCACAGCTTTTGTCTCAGCTCCGCACCCTCTGGCCAGGTTCGGGATCTCATTTCCCTATAGATTGGGTATTCCTGTAGAATATGCTCAGGGTTCTGGCATCCTGTTCCACATGGGCACTCATCGGTGTGTGAGATCTCCAGTCGGTATAGATGTTCTAGTAGTCTGCAGTGTCCAGTTCTCAGACAAAATAAGGTAGTTTGTTGATTTCTTTTGAGTTGGTGAATTGGATCTGGTGTACTGCTTATGTTTTTGATGTGCGCTGTATTTAGATCATAGTGAGGAAGATGCTGCGCTGGTCATCAATTCCTGAGCGACTATCACCATGTAAATGTTGAGTTGTGAAGGTGAGTTTGTTGAAAGATGTCCCTGTCGGCTGCTAACTACAGGCCGAATGCTCTGTAACCTGGGAGAGGGCCGCAGATGGTGGCTAACCGATGTGCAAGTCCATCAGTGGTCTGTGTGAATGTTTCCTAGAAATACAAAATTTTGTACTGTCGGCATTCGTCCTGAAAAGGACGTTAAGTCATAGTTTACAGCAAGGTTGTAATATTTTGCTTGTTCTTTGTCATCAACGAAGATCTTCTGGCCGTGATACAGGTTTCATTTTGTTGGGAGGTAGAGGTATTGGTCAGAATGTTCACCTGATCCTGACTAACATTGTCTGACCAGACTAACATTGTCTGACCTAACTAACATTGTCTGACCAGACTAACATTGTCTGACCTAACTAACATTGTCTGACCCTGACTAACATTGTCTGACCCTGACTAACATTATCTGACCCCGACTAACATTGTCTGACCAGAATATTCTGCCTGACCGGACGTTAGTCTCCTCAGCCTGCTAGGGAAGAAGAATTATACAACCAATGATCTGCTCAGAGTACAGTGATGTCAGTTCTGCATAACACAACATAATATAAACTTAGTCACCATAGGATACTCACCAGTCATCCGGTTTCTTGATATTTGCATCAGGAATTCTGAAGTGGACACAAAGAGAAACTCATTTTAACCCGTTCCAGTCCGACCTAATTTACTAAATTTGAATCGTACAATTCACGACAACAGCAGTAACAACATTTGTGAAAGTTTTTTCCCCCAAAATAAAATTAATATTAAACAAATTGTTCCGTCAAAAATGTAAATTCGCATATCTACTTGGGCCAAGAGATCACACATTCCCGTTCAATAAATAGGGAGATCTCACGAAAGATAATGGCAGGCTGGTCTATATTAAAGCCATACTGCAACAGATGCTAGTAATCACACCTTCAACAGTGTAGTTATTCCAGCCATGTTATATGGCTGCGAGGTGTGGAACCTACGGAAAGCTGATGCAGATAGACTGCACAATTGAGCCTAATTAGGCTGCCTAATGAGCCAAGAACATAGATCTCCAATCGAGACCAAATCCGCAACGCAGAAATCAAACGTCAAACTTCCTTCACAGATGTCGCGCTGTTACGAAAATACAGATGGGTCAGCCATGTGGTGCACATGCCGGAAAACAGATGGACACAGAGTGACGTCGTGGTGGCCCTAAAACTTTGGAGGCCCTAGCGAATGATCGAGACTGAAGCAGAGTGATAGCATAATGGAGGCCCTAAGGCTTTGAGTAACTCCGAGCCTTTCAGGATCTGCTTTGCACAATTCTTACTTCTTCTTCGATCAACTGATGCTACACTTCTAGTCCGGTAAAGTTCTCGAAGGAGACTGCGTGTCATGTCTTGGCCAGTCCCCCCAAGCTTGTCGTGCATGGTAGCTTCCCTAGACTGCCTCTCTTTGGTCTGTATAGGTAGGGCATTCTTGTAGAAAATGTTCTGGTGTTTGCTTGTGTGCTCCACAATCGCACGTGGCGGTGTCTCTGAGACCCATTCTGTGGAGGTGGGCCTTGAGTCTGCAATGTCTGGTTATGAGTCTGAAGATCTTTGTCAGTCCATCTCTGCCAAGTTTGTCTATGCTGTAATTTTCTGGCTTGTATTCTTTGTGCTGGTCTCTCCATTCCGTCCTCGTGGATCGCTTAATAAGTGCCTTTGCTTCTTTATAGCTCTGTGGATGGCGAGTCTGAATGCCACCACTTCCGGTTTTTGCGAGCTCAAGTGCTTTCTCGTTTCCAAGGATCCCAGATGGGCCGGGATCCACTGTAGGACAAGGTCTGTTTTTCCCAATGGTTACATTTCACAGATGTCAATCATGGCTAGAATAACCAGAGAACTAAAGGTGTATATGCTCATGCTTTGGAGTCTCATCTGTTGGAGTATCGACTTTATGCAGTTGAAGCTATACCAGACCACTGCTCTACGATTCGAGATTTCGTGATAAATATTATGGTCGGCAATTAATTTTAGGGAAAGGGTAGATGTCGGAACTGACATCTTGATTGATTTCATCCCCCAGATTGATTTCCTGCGGTAGGGATTTCTCCGGCATTGTTTTTAATTTTGTTATTAATCTTACATTTCAAAATTGTACCTTTTGTTTTTCTTCTTCTGCGTTCATTCTCAATCTTCCGCTACCAAACCCCGAACAAAGCTTTGCAAGTAGCAGGATGTAGTCCGGAGAATGGAATGCGTTATGTCGACCTTTTGTTTTTAAAATACTATATAGCATTGGGCCAAAGAATGCTGGATCAATCAATAACCAACCAACCAACCAACCAACCAACCAACCAACCAACCAACCAATTGTTATCTTACCTCTCTCTGTTGTCCCAATCATCCGGCTTCATGTGGTCCGGATCATCAGTTTCTTTTGGTGGGTTGACTGGTGGACTAGACAGAAAGTTCAAGAAATAGGTTACATGCAAGTATATTACCACCTCACACATATCAACTTAATATACCCACACAAAAATGAATATTCCTGTGTGCATCCTGGACTCCATTCATTCATCATCAACCATTTTGTTCCAATGTGAAACATCACTTAAGCTGAACCCTTTTAAACTAAGCCTGTGGTGAACAGAGACGCTAGTCTGATCAGACAACATCGTGTCAGGGTCAAGCCCAACATACTGACCAGGACATCGTGTCAGGGTCAGGCACAACATACTGACCAGGACATCGCATCAGGGTCAAGCACAACATACTGACCAGAATCACTATCTCTCTTCCATGTAGCGTTCCCTAGAAACAGGCTGTTGTCAAGACAACCTGGCTGGCGAGATGTGGATTGACTGTGTCCATTCTTTGGGGCTGTATTTGCCTTCAATCATCTCTTGAGCCATGGCTCTTAGGAAGACACCTACTCTTTGAGTGCAAGTGCTTGCCGTAATGACGAAAAGATTGTTACAAGTCTCGCTGACAATCCCCAGTACACTGTACGGAGCAGCGAAACAACTGAAGAAGACATGTATCTATATAAGAATGTCATTGGGCTGCCAAGAGCAGGCTTGCCCAGCATCTATGGGATAACAACAACATGAGTAGACTGGCCAGTTCCATCCCTCTTTTTGCCTCTAACACAGGTAGCCAGTTACAGCTGGGTCAACCGGAGAGTGCCGATTGTGGAGATCAAACCCAGTACCTTTCCCACTCTGTTACTCTGGCAGCCACACACCCTACAATGATTTTATATTTTAGAATACTTGGACTGGCTTCGTTCGTTCTCAATCTCCCGCTACCAAACCCTGAAAGGGCTTAAGTAGCAGAATGTAGTCCAGAGAACGGAATGCTTTGTGTCGTAGTTTACAGCTTCACTGCAATATTTGCACCTTTCGGTCCAACACATCCAACTTCAGCAAGCATTTTTTGAGTACCGGGTTAGCATTCCCTCTTCGATCCCTTCTCTTTAGCCAGTATGCCCTGCTGCTGCCTGTTATCCAGGACCACCGTGTGGAGGTGTAGAAGGGTCTTGGCAGCTCTGGTTCGCTGACCCTGACGCTAGCAGTCAGCTATGAGTCGCTGCGCTGCTCAGCATCTTGATCCCTAGAATACTTAAAATTCATGTATTCAAACAGATAGGTCTGGCCCAGTTCTACAAAAGTAAGTAAAATCCAGTAAATATCAGCCCAATGCAACATCACAGGCAATGAACAAGCAGACAGACTTACCAAATATGGAGGAATATGGCAACACAGTGAGACAGCAACAACATATGATGAGACAAAAGCAATTATCAAGGCCACGTACGCTCAAAACGGATCACCCTAGCCATATAGAACATGACGCCTACCATCAATTCTTCAGACGGTTGGTATCTAGGAATGTTTGGGCAAGTTGAGGCTTACAATGACCACCATCTTTCAGAGCTTAACCTTCACCCCACGCTTGGTTTCACGATGTTTCTGATCAAAAGACATGTTTCCCTAAAGAAGGTTTCGCGGAAAGCCAGACGCCTGTGACCAGTTGTTTGTGAATGCCCACAATGTGTCTGATCAAAAGACATGTTTCATTAAAGAAGGTTTCGCGGAAAGCCAGACGCCTGTGACCAGTTGTTTGTGAATGCCCACAATGTGTCTGATCAAAAGACATGTTTCCCTAAAGAAGGTTTCGCAGAAAGCCAGACGCCTGTGACCAGTTGTTTGTGAATGCCCACAATGTGTCTGATCAAAAGACATGTTTCCCTAAAGAAGGTTTCGCAGAAAGCCAGACGCCTGTGACCAGTTGTTTGTGAATGCCCACAATGTGTCTGATCAAAAGACATGTTTCCCTAAAGAAGGTTTCGCGGAAAGCCAGACGCCTGTGACCAGTTGTTTGTGAATGCCCACAATGTGTCTGATCAAAAGACATGTTTCATTAAAGAAGGTTTCGCGGAAAGCCAGACGCCTGTGACCAGTTGTTTGTGAATGCCCACAATGTGTCTGATCAAAAGACATGTTTCCCTAAAGAAGGTTTCGCAGAAAGCCAGACGCCTGTGACCAGTTGTTTGTGAATGCCCACAATGTGTCTGATCAAAAGACATGTTTCCCTAAAGAAGGTTTCGCAGAAAGCCAGACGCCTATGACCAGTTGTTTGTGAATGCCCACAATGTGTCTGATCAAAAGACATGTTTCCCTAAAGAAGGTTTCGCGGAAAGCCAGACGCCTGTGACCAGTTGTTTGTGAATGCCCACAATGTGTCTGATCAAAAGACATGTTTCCCTAAAGAAGGTTTCGCAGAAAGCCAGACGCCTGTGACCAGTTGTTTGTGAATGCCCACAATGTGTCTGATCAAAAGACATGTTTCCCTAAAGAAGGTTTCGCGGAAAGCCAGACGCCTGTAACCAGTTGTTTGTGAATGCACACAATGAGTAAGTCTACTCTTTTGTGTGCCCTGAAAAGCATGTTAAGTGATGGGTTGCAGTAGCTTTCCTCACATCATGAGCGTGCTGATGGTGGACCAGAGTCCTCCAGGTGTAGGTGCTATGTTTGGCTTAATCTGCGTGTCGCAGGGAATCATGTCGATCCCTCACCTCGTTAGCCAGGCTGCCAGGAAAACAGCCCATTTCCAGGGAGGGCTACGAGGAATCCAAAGGTCAGGGTCTTGCCCAGTATATTTTGCCTGATCCTGACTAACATGTCTGATCAGTAATTTTGCCTGACCCTGACTAACATGGATGATCAGTATATTTTGCCTGACCCTGACTAACATGTCTGATCAGTAATTTTGCCTGACCCTGACTAACATGCCTGATCAGTATATTTTTCCTGACCCTTACTAAAATGTCTGATCAGTATATTTTGCCTGACCCTGACTAAAATGTCTGATCAGTATATTTTGCCTGACCCTGACTAACATGCCTGATCAGTATATTTTGCCTGACCCTGACTAAAATGTCTGATCAGTATATTTTGCCTGACCAGACGTTAGTCTTCCTTCCCTCCTGTGACCAGTATTATCATGTATAAACATCCAGGTTAATACTATGGAAACGGTTGAACATGTGTATTTGAATGTAAATAGATGTCCCTTCTTGTCTATTTTGAAACAGTTTGGAAACTATACACTCTTCTTCTTCTTGTACGTTCATTCTCAGTTTCCTACTACCAAGCCCTAAACAGGGCTTTGCAAGTAGCAGGATGTAGTCCGTAGAACGGAATTGCATTATGTCGCTAGTTAACAGCTTGGCTGCGATATTTGCACCTTTCGGTCCAACCCATGTGTCTTCAGCTGATATACTTTCTATTTCACTTGATTTGAAGATTATCCCGTTATTGAGGGGGATGAAGTTAAGTTGCTGCAGCAGATTTTTCTGAGGTAGATCTGTTTAGTTTGTTTATGTAGATGTAATAAATACATTTGTAGTGGAAACTAACAGATAGGCCACTCTTGCTAAAAACACTATCAGTGCTTTGTGACAATTTTATGGTTTTTTTAGGAGCCAAAATGTTTGTACTTTGTTTTTATAAATTCATCAAAAACAATAACACCAACAAGCTCTTTATTAATTTATGTCTCTTCATACAACAAAATCATATCTATAGACCGGGATCAAGATGCTGAGCAGCGCATAAGCTGCAGCGGTCAGCGACCCTTAGCTGACTGCTAGCGTCAGGGCCATCGAACCAGAGCTGCCAAGACCCTTCTACACCTTCACGAGGTGATCCTGGGTAACAGGCTGCAACAGAGCAGACTGGCTAAGGAGAAGGGATCGAAGAGGGAATGCTAACCCGGTACTCAAAAAATGCTTGCTGAAGTCAGATGTGTTGGACCGAAAGGTGCAAATATCACAGTCAAGCTGTAAACTACGATGCAACACATTCCGTTATCAGAACTACATTCTGCTACTTAGGCCCGTGTCAGGGTTTGGTAGCGGGAGATTGAGAACGAACGAAGCCAAGCCATATCTATAGACCAACAAATAAAAAGGTTACCGCTCTCAAAGTCAACAAACATTGTAAATGTGACAAGTTGAAAAATAATGCCAGTCGCAGATGAAATATGCGTTTTTTTTTTAACGATGAGTGGCTAAGGTTGTTGTTATTGTTACGGATCCAGCAGCATCCAGGCTCTCACCCTTCGATCCAATGCCCTGTAATGGTATCTGCACATGTTTATCAGCCGTTGTCTAGTGCCATACAAAGTGTTCTATGTATCTGGCCACGGAGGAAGAAGTATTTTCCTAAAATTGTTGTTCCGCTGAAGTGATGACCAACGGTTTCATATGGGTGTGTACACAGCTGGCACTCAGGAGTAAATGGCTAAGGTTAAAGGGCAGACAATGAGTCTGTAAAAATAACAATGTTTTGGGCCTTTGATGGGAAGGCATCAAATATAGCTTTCAAGTAATACATCGCTAACTTCCAGTGCTACTATTTCGCCAGTCAACTAATAAAACAACTTAACTTTCCCCATGGGTTAGCTTACCTGAAGTTAGTCAACAGATCTCCTGTAGTTATTGTTTTGTTGTCAATTTTTATTTCATACATGTTATCTGGGTTGATAGCTGAAATGATAACACAATATATGTATAGTTATCAGGGCAGTTGATAACTAAAGTTGTCATGGTCATTGGTTTTTCAGTTCTTGGACGGGTTTTGAAGACTTAGAAGCGTCTCACTCCGTCTGTCCTCTAATGCCGTTCTGAGTTTGGCAGAAAAATTTACCAAAACACCACTGCAAATCTGTTTTTGGTCTTAAGAATAGATTAATTGCTCATATCTTTTAGATTAAGTTAATGAAAATGGTTGTATACAGACTCTGCAGAGTCTTCTAAGCTGGTAAAAAGATTTAAGTTAAGCATAGAACAACACAAAAAAAAAAAAAAGGTAACATGCTCTCAAAGTCAACAACCATAATTTTTTTTTTTACGTTCGTCTTATTTCTCTATTTCCCAAGGCAGTGTCCGTTGCGCTGTGGTTTTTATTTTGCGCTTGTCTGCCCAGTGCATCCGACTTCAGCATGCAATTTATGTAATGGTCTGCTTCCTCCTGCATTTTCTAAGGGTTTGATTCCCAGGGGTAACGGCCAGTGCTGTGATGGATCAAACCCAGCACCTCCGGATTGTGAGTCATGTCCCCTAACAACTATAATCAAATGTGCCTTGCTAAAAAATAATGCAGTCACAGATAAAATTTGCTTCAATTTTTTATGAAGGTCACTAAGGTTAAAGCTAGCACTCATAATTCTATGGCTAATATCTTCCTACGTTATGAGCATCCTCTGTGTCTCTACCTCTCTGTGTTATGCATCACTTCCCTCGTTTTCAGAGTAAATATTAATTTCCCCTGTTGTCAGTCTCATCCTTCCTGATTGTGTCCATTTTGTTTTGTACAGTCACAGGACTGGCATTTTGTAATTCTTAATTTCTTTGCAATTTTTCCTGCCTGGTATAATGTTCAAACAATCCATGTCACATTTTGGTTTTCTTCTTTGTAGTCAGAAGGGTAGCTTCCGTGCGACTTTCACTTCATTGCATCATTCTCCTCTTTTCCTCAGGCCCTGCCTTTGCCAAGGATTATTACTTTTCTTTTGTTTTGAATGTTTCTGTAGTCAGTATTGTGTTATAGGTTTGGGAGGTTGGCCCTAATGTAACCTATTAGACTCTAGGTGAGTTGTCTGTTCTCTCCCTCATGATCTGCCCAGCTTGGGTGACCCTTTCAGAAGTTTTTGCTTCAGAAAACATAGTTTTGCATTTGGACAAGTTTAACCCATTCACTCCCAAATAATTGGACCTCTGGACACAATTTGTTTCTTATGTAAAACTGACACACAGCATCACTTAGTTGCGATCTATTTGTCTTCAATAAACGTTCACTGAAATAACACATATTATTTACCAAACTGTTTACAATTGAGACTAGAATGCAATGGAATACACATATTTTACAAACGGAGGTGTAAATTTGTGTTTGATGGATTAAAGTTGCATAATCGTTTGTTATTTTTTAAAATTATGACCAAAAATATTACATACATCAATACATTATTCAGCTCTAAACCAATATACAAATAACATAATCCCAGTCTCCGACCAGAAGAGTCACAGGCAGCAGCATCTGACAGAGAGGGATGGCGTGGAGTTGTGAGGATGTCTTCATGTGTGCTCCGAAATAAAATTACAACGGCAATAGGACCTTTCGAAGATCTCTTGGCAACTGTCAAAAGAAGGAAACTCACTTGGTACGGTCACATATCGAGATCAAATGGTCTTGCAAACCCAATCCTCCACGGGAAGGTGCATGGCAGACGACTAAGAGGCCGGCCCAAAAAGAGATGGGAGGACAACATAAAAGAATGGACCAGTCTCGGACCAGAAGAGTCACAGGCAGCGGCATCTGACAGAGAGGGATGGCGTGGAGTTGTGAGGATGTCTTCATGTGTGCCCCAACGACCTCATCGGTTACGGGATGACCTGACCTGACAATGAATTTCTATTGATGGTAATCCTCAAGGGACGATGTTCTGAAACTTGCACCTAATTTGGTGCAGTTGTTTTCACAGTATTTACATTTTACTGAAGGCACGTGAAATTGAAAACGTGCTAAAAAATAAAAGCCCCGATCAACATCAGCGTGAGTGTTTACAATTTACGCGCACACGGAAAGAATGTTCCTTCTGTATTCAAAATATATATACACACATTAATATTATACACACTAGAATGATTGTGTCGGATCTTGAACCTTTACTGAATTTGTGAACTGTTATTATCATCGCTTAAGACAAAAGAGGGCACCGCCCCTTCGTCAGTAGACTTAGCTATACTTTCATCGCTCGACGTAGAACTAAGACTAGATAAATAAATTGAAACAGCACTATCATAACGATCGATATCTTCATCATCACTACCATTAGCAATAATATGATCTATTCCCGAGCGTGTACTGAAAAAACTCTATTTGGTGTGGTTGAAGGTGCATGGGATAGCTTCAAAGTTGCTCTCCGTAAAAAAAAAATTTTTTCCAAGTTACGAAACTAAACATTTTTTCAACGAAACTCAGACTAACTCTTCCAGAATAAAAAAAGTGAAAAATCTGGACTTCTGCCAATAACCAAAATAAAAATTTTGGAGAACTAGGAATGGGAAAATATGTGATTTTGTGAACGCAGTAGCAAAAGCCGATACACCGGTTTCTGGAAAAAAAACGGAAGCCGATGTATCGGCTCGTGGGAGTGAATGAGTTAATCTAATCAGGAAGAGTCAGCATGGGTTTACTAAGGGGAGATCATGCTTAACAAATCTATTAGAATTCATGGAGGAGGTTACCAAAATGTTGGATGTTGGAGAGCCAGTGGATGTTATTTATCTGGATTTTGCAAAGGCCTTTGATAGAGTACCAAATAAAAGATTGTTTTGGGAGTTAAAATCACATGGTATAGGTGGAGGAGTTGCCAATTGGATAGAAAATTGGTTAACAGGCAGGAGGCAGAGAGTTAGCATAAATAAGGAGTACTCTGACTGGTGTGATGTGATAAGTGGAGTGATCAGGGATCGGTATTGGGACCAATTTGGTTCTTGATATATCTAAACATGGATAATTTTTTTATTTTTTTTGCGTTCGCCTTATTTCTTTATTCCCCAAGGCAGTGTGCGTTGCACTACGATTTTTATTTTGCGCCTGTCGACCCAGTGCATCCGTATTCGGCATGCATTTTATGTAAGGGTCTGCTTTCTCCTGCATTTTCTAAAGATTTGCTTCCCCGGGGTAATGGCCGATACTGTGATGGGGATCGAACCCAGCAGCTTCCGGTTGTGAGCCGTGACACTTAACCACTAGCGCACGCCATCCCCTATATGGATAATGATATCGGATCCAGGATTGCAAAATTTGCGAATGACACAAAATTATGCAGCAGGGTCTCATCTCCGGCAAAGGTGGATCGATTGAGATTAAATTTAGCTGCGATTCATAAATGGTCTGTAAGTTGGCAGATGGAGTTTAATGTAGACAAATGTACAGTCATTCACATGGGATGATCAAATATGAAACATAATTACATGATGGGAGTAAACAATATTAAACAGATACAAACGGAAAGTACCGAGGCGATATAACAGATCATACAGGAAAGGTGCGAGAACAAGTCCAGGTGGCTGTAAAAAAGGCAAAAGGAATGCTGGGATTGATTAAAAGAAACATTATACATCGAAGCAAGGAAGTGATAGTCAAAACTATATAAATCATCAGTGAGACCTACATTGGAGTACTGTATTCAGGTGGAGAGTCCTTATCATAGAGTGGATATAGACATGATAGAAAGGATACAAAGACGAGCTACAAAATTATCATGGGATTCCAGAATTATAGTTATGGGGAGAGACTTAGAGAAACTGGTGTACAGTGTCCATAACAGAGAAGAATTTGGGGTGACTTAATACAGGTTAATAAATTAATCAATGGAAAGAATAGATTAGATTATAACAAGTTTTCAAAGTTCAATCGGCTACAACTAAAGGGAATAGTGTCAAATTATTTAAAAACAGGCCCAGATTAGATATTAAGAAATATATTTTTAGTCAGAGAGTGGTGAATGCTTGGAATGCATTACCACAGGATGTGGCGGAGGCAGGGTCAGTTAACACATTCAAAAATGGATTGGATGATCAGTCATCTTTAGTATTGGTGGAGTGGAATAAACTGGTTGTATACAGACTCTGTACAGCCTTCTTCTTCTTCTTCTTCTGCGTTCGTTCTTAATCTCCCGCTACCAAGCCCTGAACAGGGTTTTGCAAGTAGCAGGATGTAGTCCAGAGAACGGAATGCGTTGTCGCTAGTTTACAGCTTGACTGCGATATTTGCACCTTTCGGTCCGACACATCCGACTTCGGCATAGTACAGCCTTCTAAGCCAGCATAAAAAAGTTAAGTTAAGTTCTGCTGGCTAAGCTCCTGGGGTCACATTGAGACATGCAAGCCTCTTCCATACTTCAAGATAATGGACTCGACGAAGACTGATCATTTTTTTTTTTTTTGCGTTCGCCTTATTTCTCTAATCCCCAAGGCGGTATGCGTTGCACTGTGATTTTTATTTTGCGCCTGTCGGCCCAATACATCCGACTTCAGCATGCATTTTATGTAAGGGTCTGCTTCCTCCTGCATTTTCTAAGGGTTTGCTTCCCCGGGGTAACGGCCGGTGCTGTGATGGGGATTGAACCCAGCACCTTCGGATTGTGAGCCATGCCACTTAACCACGCCGTCCCCTGGAGACTGATATAACATACCGCCTAACAAATAACATTATTCTTAGTAAATTGACTCTTATATTACACTTGCAGGAAGAGAGAAAGGAGCCCTCAAGGTAACGGAAACGAGGTCAGGATGTACTTACTTAGTGTAAAGAGGTGGGTTTTCCTGTCAATGAAATACTCTTCCAACTTGACTGATGGCTGTTCTGCATGTTTTTCCTGAAATATTGGGCCCATGTTAAAAAGAAACAGTGATGTGGTAAATAACAACAAAGATCAATACAGACTGGAGATTGGGGAGAGAACATGGAGATGGATATGACACACTTATTCATGTTAATGGCTAAAGGGTCACATGACATTTTTTATTATCCAAAGGCTATATTAAGACAAGTTCCTGACCCGAGGGCTACATTAATTCAAGTTAATGATCTAAGGCCCACATGACATCAGTTTAATGATTCAAGGGCCACATGCAGTCAAGTTCAAGACCCAAAGGACCATATTAAGTCAAGTTAACGACCTAAGGGTCACATGATGTCAAATTATAATGACAAGGGTCACATGTCAGATTATAATGGCATAAGGTTCACATGATCTCAAATGGCGCCAGTTAGAAAGGTAAGTGTGATTTCGAGGCCTGTCCATTGGGTGACTGTTATTTGAGACGTGTATGTGTATATATATATATATATATATATCTAAAACTACCAAGCATGTTTAAGGACATAATCGTCATGCCTCTGACAGTAGTACATTTTCTCTTAAGACCTAGGGGTTATAATAGATCATACAGGAAAGGTGAGGGAGCAAGTTAACTCATTCACTCCCAAATATTTCGGACCTCTGGACACAATTTTATTTTTATGTAAAACTGAAAAACAGCATCACTTAGTTGCGATCTATTTGTCTTCAATAGACGTTCACTAAAATAACACGTATTATATACCAAACTGTTCACAATTGAGGCTAGAAAAGAATGGAATACATATATTTTACAAATGCAGGTGTAAATTTGTGTTTGATGAATTAAAGTTGCATAATCGTTTGTTATTTTTAAAAATTATGAACAAAAATATTCCCCTCATCAATACATTATTCAGCTCTAAAAAAATATTTAACAAAATTAATGAATTTCTATTGACGGAAATCCTCAAAGGACGATGTTCTGAAAGTTGCACCTAATTTGGTGCAGTTGTTTTCACAGTATTTACATTTTACTGAAGGCACGTAAAGTTGAAAACGTGCTAAAAAATAAAAGCTCCGATCAACATCAGCGTGAGTGTTTACAATTTACGCGCACACGGAAAGAATGTTCCTGCTGTATTCAAAATATATATACACACATTAATATTATACACACTAGAATGATTGTGTCGGATCTTGAACCTTTACTGAATTTGTGAACTGTTATTACCATTGCTTGAGACAAAAGAGGGCACCGCCCCTTCGTCAGTAGACTTAGCTATACTTTCATCGCTCGACGTAGAACTAAGACTAGATAAATAAATTGAAACAGCGCTATCATAACGATCGATATCTTCATCATCACTACCATTAGCAATAATATAATCTATCTATTCCTGAGCTTGTACTGAAAAAACTCTATTTGGTGTGGCTAAAGGTGCATGGGATAGCTTCAAAGTTGCTCTCCGAAAAAAAATTATATTTTCCAAGTTACGAAACTAAACATTTTTTCAACGAAACTCAAACTAACTCTTCCGGAATGAAAAAGTGCAAAATCTGGAATTCCGCCAATAACCAAAATAAAACATTTAGGAGAACTAGGAATGGGAAAATATGTGATTTTGTGAACACAGTAACAAAATCCGATACACCGGCTTCTGGGTTTTCTAGAAAAAACCGGAAGCCGTTGTATTGGCTCGTGGGAGTGAATGAGTTAAGGTAGCAGTGAAAAAGGCAAATGCA
Source organism: Ariolimax columbianus (assembly GCA_036924085.1). Taxonomy (NCBI): domain Eukaryota; kingdom Metazoa; phylum Mollusca; class Gastropoda; order Stylommatophora; family Arionidae; genus Ariolimax; species Ariolimax columbianus. Next base: position 28,016,380 of record JAVGWX010000024.1, read on the forward strand.
ATGTTAGATATGATAAAAAGAAATATTAAACATAGGAGCAAGGAAGTGATCGTCAAACTGTATAAAGCTTTAGTTAGACCTAGATTGGAGTACTGTGTACAGGTGTGGAGTCCTTATCATAGAGGGGACATAAACATGCTGGGAAGAATACAAAAAAGAGCGACAAAGATGATAGTGGGATTCCAGAATTACAGTTATGAGGAACGACTCAGAAAAACCGGCCTACAGTGTCTCGAAGAGAGAAGAATTCGTGGTGACTTAATACAGGTTTATAAGATGATCAGAGGAATTGATAAATTAGACTATAACAAGTTTTTTAAAATACAGCCACCTACAATAACACGAGGGCATAGCTACAAGCTGACTAAAAAGAGGTCCAGGTTAGATATTAGGAAATATTTTTTTAGTCAGAGAGTGGTGTCTGCTTGGAATGCATCGCCAGTGGAGGTAGTGGAGGCAGGGACAGTTAATGCATTTAAGAATAAACTGGATGCGCATAGCTTTTAGAGCAAAGATATGTAAATGTAACTGGTTGTATACAGACTCTGCAGGGTCTTCTAAACCAGTATAAAGACGTTAAGTTAAGTTAAGAAACAGGCTAATACTGTGTAAGTAATACAATATATTTTGGTTTGGTATGCATTGTTATGTAGAAATAAAGGTGAATTAGTGCCTAGTTTAAATCTGTTAACATACATTGTACGACCATAGTCCGAGCATGCTGACTGGTGTAATTTTGGAATGACTTGTAAGCCACCCAAAAATTGTCCAGATCTGTATATATATTTATATATATATATATGGCTTGGCTTCGTTCATACTCAATTTCCCGCTATCAAAACCTGAAAAGGGCTTGTGGCACAATGTAGTTCAGAGAACGGAATGCGTTGTGTCGTAGTTTATAGCGTAACTGCAATATTTGCACCTTTCGGCCCAATACATCCGACTTCAGGAAATTTTTTTTAGTACTGAGTTAGCTTTCCCTCTTCGTTCCCTTCTCCTTAGCCAGTCTGCTCTGTTGCAGCCTGTTATCCAGGATCACCGAGTGGAGGTGTAGAAGGGTCTTGGCTCTGGTTAGCTGGCCCCCGACGCTAGAAGTCAGCTAAAGGTCGCTGACCGCTGCAGCTCATGCACTGCTCAGCATCCTGATCCCTATAAATATATATATTAAATGATGATAGAACAAATGCTATGTGAGTGCATTGGTAAGTTCTCAGTCTGTGTGTTCCCACAAGTCCTCACCTCAAAAGTTCCAGTTTTAGGATTCTTGTGTCGGAAGATAAAATGCAACTGTAAAGATAAAAACAGAAACATAAATGATAAAAGTTGAAACGACTGTTTTGTTAGGTGTGTGGGCCAGTGCATTTTTTGTTTTTGTTTTTTGCGTTCGCCTTATTTCTCTAATCCCCAAGGCGGTGTGCATTGCACTGCGTTTTTATTTTGCGCCTGTCGGCCCAGTGCATCCGACTTCAGCATGCATTTAATGTAAGGGTCTGCTTCCTCCTGCATTTTCTAAGGGTTTGCTTCCCCGGGGTAACGGCCGGTGCTGAGATGGGGATCGAACAAAGCACCTTATGGTTGTGAGCCTTGTCACTTAACCACTAGGCCACGCCGTCCCCTGTCCAGTGCATTTGATTTCAACAGGCGTTTCTGTCAGATTTTACTTCCTTTGTCCCTGATTGTTCCCTGTCTGCATGGCAATAGGTATGTGTCTCTGCTTGGTTTTCTTCTTCTTACGTGTTTGTCCTGAAAAGGACTTAACGCCTTTATACTGGTTTAGAAGACTGTATACAACCAGATTCATTTACATTACCTTGTTCTAAAAGCTGTGTGCATCCAATCTATTCTTAAATGCATTACTTGTCCCTGCCTGCACTACTTCCTGTAACAATGCGTTCCAAGCATTAACCACTCTCTGACTAAAAAATATTTCCTCATATCTAATCCGACACATCTGTCTTCGGCAGGGTTTTTGTTCAATATCCAATTGAGGCACTGGGCGACTTTCTTTTATTTAATTTTTTCCCTGGTAAGCTCAGAGAGCTGAGCACACCTTGTTCTAATTCAAAAAACCGTATCCGTTCCTTTGATTATCTTATAAACCTGTATTAAGGCATCTCGAATTCTTCTCTTTTCTAGACACTGTTGGCCGAGTTTTCTGAGTATTTCCTCATAACTGTAATTCTGGAATCCCACTATCAGCTTTGTTGCTATTTTTTGTATCATTTCCAGCATGTATATTTTTCCTCTTTGAAGCTGATTAACCTTTACAGGACAACAATAAAAATCGACCCAATTTCTACCGAAGCTGCACTATTTTTGAGCACATTACATTTTACTATAGTTGTTGACTTTAAGAGCCTATAACGATTTTTATTTGATGGTCTATAGATATGATTTTGGTGTGTGGAGATCAATAAATAAAGAACTTGGTGTTATTTTTTGTTTTTGTGCGTATCTTCTTCTTCTTCTTCCGTTCTCATTCTCCTGCTATCAAGCCCTGAACAGGGCGTTGCAAGTAGCAGATGTAGTCCGGAGAACAGAATGCGTTGTCTCGCTAGTTTAGTTTGACTTCGTTCGTTCTCAATCTCCCGCTACCAAACCCTGACACGGGCCTAAGTAGCAGAATGTAGTTCAGAGAACGGAATGCGTTGTCATAGTTTACAGCTTCACTGCGATATTTGCACCTTTCGGTCCAACACATCCGACTTCAGCAAGAATTTTTTGAGTACCGGGTTAGCATTCCCTCTTCAAACCCTTCTCCTTAGCCAGTCTGATCTGTTGCAGCCTGATATCCAGGATCACCGCGTCGAGGTGTAGAAGGATCTTGGCAGCTCTGGTTCGCTGGCTCTGGCGCTAGCAGTCAGCTTTGGGTCGCTGACCGCTGCAGCTCATGTGCTGCTCAGCATCTTGATCCCGCTAGTTTAGTTTGACTGCAATATTTGCACCTTTCGATCCCACACATCCGTCTTTGGCAGTGTTGTGTGTGTGTGTTAGTTTCTGAGATACAAGTAGATGAAGGTGATAGACTTACCTGTTTTCAACGTTCCTGATGTGAAGGAACATTTTTTCAGTCCAACATCGGACGGATAATTAATGTTTACAAGATCAGGTCAGGCCAGATCAGGTCATCCCATAACCGGTGAGGTCGTTGGGCACACATGAAGACATCCTCACAACGCCACGCCATCCCTCTCTGTCAGCGGCCGCTGCCCGTGACTCTTTTGACTCTTCATTTCGCTGCCATCTCTTTTCGGGACGGCCCCCTCTGTCGTCCGCCATGCACCTTGACGTGGAGGATTGCACTTGCAAGACCATCTGATCTTGACATGTGACCGCACCAAGCGAACCAGCCCCTCCCCCCCTCTTTCAACAGTTGCCAAGAAGTCCTCAAAAGACCCCACCGCTGCTGCAATTCTATCTAGTATTTCATCATTTGTAACTCAATCTTTGCACGCGACGTCCAAAAGTCCTCGGAAACATCCCATCTCCAAGGCCTGCATCCCCCGCTGAAGGCCAGCTGCAACAGTCCGTGTCTCACAAGCATAGAGGAACATTGACAGGACCAGTGTACGCACCAATCTGACCATCGTGCACAAGATCAGCATATCTATTAGTTTTCACTATAAACATTATTATTATATCTACATAAACAAACGAAATAGATCGACGATTTGTTCCAAAAACTTAACCTGTCCTTCTCAATAATGAGTGAATTTTCAAATCCAAGTGAAAAACAGAAAAAACCATTTCCAAATGTCTAAAAAAAATTTCAAAATCATTGTTTAACCAAACAGGACAGATGTGGAACTCTCTACAATCAAAAGAGCAGTATTTTCAACCAATTTCTACGGTAGCCTGAATGTCTATATAACTTACTTACTTACTTAGTCGCTCCTCTTCTACCGTGAGGTGTAGAGGTTTGCCAAAGAGAACGCCACACTGCTCTGTCCGCCGTCTTTTTCCTGGCATCTTTCCAATCCATCCCCTGGTCACTTAGGGACTGTCGTATGTTGTCTTCCCAACGTACTTTGGGGCGTCCTCGGGGTCTGCGTCCTTGACTTTTGATCTCCCATGACCGCTTTGGTATCCGATCTTCTTCCATTCTACAGACATGGCCAAACCACTGTAGTTGGGACTGCTCCACTCGTGTCTGCAGGGGTTGAACTTCAAGATTGCTACGTATTGTCTGGTTACGGATCTTGTCCCTTTTCGTCACCTGAACCGCCTTTCTTAGGTACCTCATTTCTGAAGTTTGTAATTGCCTTTCTTGGGCTGTAGTCATTGTCCATGACTCACATCCATGTCAGGACAGGCACATAGGTCGAGCGGTATACATCCATCTTTGTTTTCCTGCTTATTTCTCTTCTACTGAGGAAACCTCTGTTTATTACATGGAAAAGTTTACCTGCTGCTGCCCTTCGTGCAGTTAACTCCTCTTTGATTCCTCCCCTGCTGTCTATTACCACTCCTAGATATTTAAAGTTGCTGACCTGCTCGTGTTCCCAGGGTTATCTAATGTCTCTTTTCATCTCTGGCGATCACCATGGTTTTTGTTTTGGAGTTGCTGATGTGCATTCCTCTCTTCAACTCTTCTTCCCAGACCTGCAAGTTGATCTGGAGATGTGCTTCGGTTTTCGTGATCAGGGCCACATCATCTGCAAAATGTCTTTATAAAAAGGTGTATATTCGGCCGTCGCTTTGGCATGACTGGTCGTTCCGCTGAAATTTTTATCAGTTGCATAAAAGCAACAACGGCACGGCAAAAAGTTAATTAAAATAAAAAAGGATGCCCAACCTTCCTTATTCACTTTTTTTACAACATATCTTGCGGGCTGCAGTTACTATTCTTTACTCCCCATTTTGGTGCCCGTAGCACTAAGGCGGACGTTGTGATCTTGTTTGCAGTAATGACATTACCTTATGTTCATTGCCACACTTGTCAGGTCCAAACATTATTGTGTATGGGGTCTTGTCTGTAAATGACTTCTGTGAATAGACAACAATATGGTATGTTATGTGTTTGTTATGTTAAGAAACAAAATGGAGATAAAACAGCAAAGACCAGAATCTTATTTATATTCTTCGGCGTTCGTCCTGAAAAGATCATTGTGATCATTGCGTCATAGTTTACAACGAAGCCGCGATATCTGAGCCTTTCGGGTACTAAGTTTTTGGGTACTAAGTTTGCCTTCCCAATGCGATTCCTATTCTCATAGCCAGACTACACTAGCGCAGCCTGTTTCCAGGGGCGCTGCTTGGAGGCAGAATAGCGTCTTGGTCGGTTCTGGTTTGCTGACTCTGATCCAAGCAGCCTGCTATGAGTCGTGGACTGCTGTCAACTCAATCATTGTGCTGCATTTTCAGCCCCATATCTTTTAAGCATTCTGGACATATATATTTATAAAAGATGTGTTCAAAAAGTTCCAGAACTTTTGTATATTACTTGTTCAGGATTGCCAGGAATTTTGCCAGCTGTGTCTCCTGGTGTGTTCAAAAAGTTCCAGAACTTTTGTATATTACTTATTCAGGCCTGCCAGGAATTTTGCCAGCTGTCTCCCCTGGTGTGTTCAAAAAGTTCCAGAACTTTTGTATATTACTTGTTCAGGCTTGCCAGGAATTTTGCCAGCTGTCTCCTGGTGTGTTCAAAAAGTTCCAGAACTTTTGTATATTACTTGTTCAGGCTTGCCAGGAATTTTGCCAGCTGTGTCTCCATTCAAGTACTTCTCCCCTCCATTAATACTTATAATTTCTCTACTTCTAGAAGTAGTTTTGGTATGCTTTTTTGTTTATGTATAGATCTGTCTGTGCTCTTAATTTCTTCAATGATCTGAATAAGTCATCCTTTCAAACTGGATTATTTCTTCTTCTTCTTCGTTTGTTCTCAATCTCCCGCTACCAAGACCTGAAAAGGGTTTTGCAAGTAACAGTGTGTACTACGGAGAACGGAATGTGTTGTATCATGGTTTACAGCTTGACTCAACAGGTGTTATATATAATAAACATTATTAGACGGTGCAGAAACATGGACAATGAACAAACAGTTGTAAAACAAATTAGAGGTTCTTAAAATGTGGTTATAAAAAAGGGGGGTCAAGATGTTGAACAGTGCATGAGCTGCCATGGTCAGCGACCTAAAGCTGACCGCTAGCGTCAGGGCCTGAAAACCAGAGCTACCAAGACCCTTCTACACCTTCACAGGGTGATCCTGGATAACAGACTGCAACAGAGCAGACTGGCTAAGGAGAAGGTATCGAAAAGGGAAGGCTAACTCAGTACCCAAAAATGTCTGCTGAAGTGGATGTATTGGACCGAAAGGTGCAAACATCGCATTCAAGCTGTAAACTACGGCACAACGCATTCCGTTCTGCGGACAACGTCCTGCTACTTGCAAAGCCCTTATCAGGGCTTGATAGCGGGGAAATTTGAGAACAAACGAAGAAGGTAATAAAGAAGAAAGTGTTGTATTTCGTGGACAGAGAAACAACGAGACGTGCTGATGAGAGTAGACATGGGTAGAGAACTACAGACATCAAAATTAGTCAATAATTTCTGCCGAAGACGGATGTTTTGGACTAAAAGGTGCAAATATCGCAGTCAAGCTGTAAACTACAACACAATGCATCCTATTTTGTTGTCATACTTGCTTAATTTCCTTGTTCGGGGTACCACGTCAGACATTTTGTTTCCAATGTTCGGCTGCCATAAATGCAAGAACCATGTACTCTCATGGCAGCAAATGAAAGGAAGCTGATTTCTGGTCCAATACATTTTGAGGTTGCCGGACACGGAAAATAGGTCAGTACACTCTGAAGTCAGTAACTTCCAGAAACAATAAATAATACAGTTTGAGTACAAATTGCTGAGCTGATCTGCAGGATGATCACACTTACCAGATTCAGGTCGTCAGCCTTTGACAGAAGCTTGATGTATGCTCCTCCGCAGTCCATTCCACTCTGGAACTTGACCTCATATCTACGAGAACACAAACTACATTAGTCCTGATTTAACTTCGTTGCATGGGGAGCATCACACAAATATCAAGGAAAAAGATAGGGGTTTTTGAAACAAAATGCTACAGAAGAATCCTAAAAAATACCTTGGGTAAAGAAAATAACAAACAAAGCCATTCTGCAAGACCTGAGTGTCGAAGAGAACTGGCTTATGTCTTGGAAACTGGTTTTTCGGCCACATCAAGCGCCATGAGGGACTGGAAAAAGCACTTATCGAGGGCATTGTTCCAGAAAGACGAGGCAGAGGCCGCCCAAGACATCAAGGGCACCATAAACATGAACATGGAGCAGGTGAGTAGACTGACTGCTGATCGAGATTCCTAAAGAATGGCTGTGATGAAGGCGATGTTCTATCAAGTACATGCTACATGATGATGATGAGTGAGGAGAGGATACTAACGTCTGGTCAGGCAAAACATACTGATCAGACATGTTAGTCATGGTCAATGTACCTGGAAACGGGCTGTTTTTATGGTAGTCTGGCTAAATAGGTGGGTCATCAATGTGATCCATGTAGCAGTTAGAGACACACAGATGAAGCCAAGCGTAGTACAATCCCCAGAAGGACCCTGGCCCATCTTCATGAGCATGCTCGAGATGTGAGGAAACTACTGCAACCTGCCACTTAACGTCCTTTTCAGGGCCCACAAAAGGGTTGTTGTTTAATGCCCACAATGAGTAGGTTTACTCTTTTGTGGGCTCTGAAAGAGGACTTTAAGTGGCGAGCTGTAGTAGTTTTCCACATTCCAAGCATGTTGATGAAGTTCGGCCGCGGTCCTCCAGATGTGACATCCTGGTCAGTAGGTTGTGCCTGATTGGACTAGTGTCTCAGTTCCCCCACACAAAAGGGTAATCTTACTCATTCTGTACAGTCAACAACCAACAACAACTTTGTAGTGCGGAGACAAGACAAGTTTAGTTAACTCTTGACGACATTTCTATGGTAGTTGAGTTAGGCTGCCCATTTGTACATCTTGCCTGTTTTCTTTTGTGATTAGTTAATTGCTTTTGATCACTCTTTGCCCCTGATGAAGGCCTTGTGGTCATAATGCAAGTGTCAATTTGTTTTTATCCTAGTGCGGTCAATGAGCCATTAAAAGTAAAGTAAAGAAAAAGTCCTGTTTTACTCCACGCGGTGTAAGGCCCATTTTATTTAGTGACTCATGGCACATTATGGGTATTGTGGTCAGTATCCCGCCAGTATTTACTACTTTGTTCTGATAGTCAAATGGGATGAAGACGCTGAGCAGCGCATGAGCTGCAGTGGTCAGCGACCCATAACTGACTGCTAGCGTTAGGGCCTGCGAACCAGAGCTGCCAAGACCCTTCTACACCTCCACGCGGTGATCCTGGATAACAGGCTGCAACAGAGCAGACTGGCTAAGGAGAAGGGATCAAAGAGGGAATGCTAACCCAGTACTAAATAAATGCTTGCTGAAGTCGGATGTGTTGGACAGAAAGGTGCAAATATCGCAGTCAAGCTGTAAACTACGACACAACGCATTCCGTTCTCTGGACTACATTCTGCTACTCAGGTCCATGTCAGGGTTTGGTAGCGGGAGATTGAGAATGAACGAAGCCAAGCCTGATAGTAAAATTCTTCTTCTTCCTCCATTCTCAAACCTCCGCTACCTACCCCTTAAAAGGGCTTTGCAAGCAGCAGGATGAAGTCCCTGCCTCCAGAGAACGGAAAGCTTTGTGGCGTAGTTTACAGCTTGACTGCGATATCTGCACCTTTCGGTCTGACACATCCGACTTTAGCAGGCATTTTTGGGTACCAGGTTAGCCTTCCCTCTTTGATCCCTTCTCCTTCTGAGTCTGCCCTGCTGCAGCCTGTTATCCTAGATCACCGCATGGAGGTGTAGAAGGGTCTAGGAAGCTCTGGTTCTCTGGCCCTGATGCTAGCATTCAGCTATGGCCCGCTGACTGCTGCAGCTCATGCACTGCTCAATGTCTTGAACCAAGTAAATTTCTGAAGCTGGGTTGACCCCAAATGCTGATTTGTGATCTAAAAAAATCCCCACACCAACTGGGCGTTGTACCCTTATTGCTCGGCTGGGAAGCCAAAGCTCTAACCACTGCGCTACTCAAATCTCCCTCACTGAGCAATTAGCTGTAGGTCAAATTAAGAAACAATTTTAAAAAAAGGAATAACTCACTGAACAATGAGTGGTTTCCCAGTGAACTCGTACAGTTTTTCAAGTTTCGATGAAATCGCGTGGTGCTTTGCCTTTGACTGCAAAAGAACATACAAAACAGTTATATTGGTGGAACAGTAATCCCTTGTTTGAGACAAAAATAGAACCGGCTTCATTGAAGTTGGGTACCCCCATATGTGCTCCGTCATTTAATTGCTGTAAGTGCCGATACAGAGTACAAACTCCTTAACTTCCACAGTTGGCGCTGAAATTTTCCCCTGAATTCATCATGTGCTCATTTACAGCTTAACTTAACTTCTTTATACTGGTTTAGAAGACCCTTCAGAGTCTGTATACAACCAGTTACATTTACATCCCCCTGCTCTAAAAGCTATGCGCATCCAGTTTATTCTTAAATGCATTAACTGTCCCTGCCTCCACTACCTCCCCTGGCAATGCATTCCAAGCAGACACCACTCTCTGACTAAAAAAATATTTCCTAATATCTAACCTGGACCTCTCTTTAGTAAGCTTGTAGCTATGCCCTCGTGTTATTGTAGTTGGCTGTATTTTTAAAAACTTGTTATAGTCTAATTTATCGATTCCTCTGATCATCTTATAAACCTGTATTAAGTCACCACGAAGTCACCTGCAGCTACGCTGAAGAACGGGTCATCAAGATCATGGGATTGACCACAACTTGCAGATCTTGATCATCAAGAAGACGACTAACGAAGAAGACTAACGTCTGGTCAGGCAAAATATACTGATCAGACATGTTAGTCAGGGTCAGACAAAATATATTGGCCAAGACCCTCACCTCTACTTCCTCGTAGCCCTCCCTGGAAACGGGCTGTTTTCATGGCAGCCTGGCTAATGTGATGAGGGATCGACATCACATCCCCGTAGTAGTGAGCGTCATACAGATGAAGGCAAGCATAGCACAACAACTTGAAGGACTGTGGCCCACCTTCATCAGCACGCTCGGGATGTTAGTAAAGCTACTGCAACCCACCAATTAACGTACTTTTCAGGGCGCACAAAGGAGTTTACCTACACATCGCTTTTGCAAACAACTCCCTTTTTTGGGTCGTCTTCCTGAGCTCTGTCCACGGGACTCCAGCTTCTTTGAAGTTTTTTTCCTACTGCTCTTTACCACATGTGTTTTTGTGTTTTTTCTCCTGTGGGTTACAGTTCACAGAATGTCTAGTTATATTGTTAGGCTTATTTCTGAGGGTGTGTCAATCACAACTTTCTTTCCCCAATCATCTTCTTTTGTCTTCGTGATCCATCTGAAACACAGAGCTTAACATTACAGCTCTTTTTTGCAGAAGCGCTTGTGTGCTCAACATTTTTGACTTTTGACTTGCTAAAAATGTCAGAGTTTGGTACTTTGTCTTGCCATCTGATTGTGAGCAGCTAACGCAGACAGCTTATGTGAAACGATTGAACTATGTGTTGTGTCTGCTCATCTTCTTCTTCTTCTGCGTTCGTTCTCAATATCCTGCTACAAAGTCCTGAACAGGGTTTTGCAAGTAGCAGGATGTAGTCCGGAGAACGGAATGTGTTGTGTCGCTAGTTTACAGTTTGACTGCGATATTTGCACCTTTCGGTCTGACACATCTGTCTTTGCAGGATGTCTGCTCATAAATGATGTAATGACCCAAAAAATGAGATTTTTGAGACTTGTCAAACGACACAACCGACTGGAGAGAGTGGTTATGGAAGGCATGGTCCCTGGGAAATGAGGCAGGGGCCGACCAAAAAAGATGATGGCCCCAGGACATCAAGGAGATGCTGGATTTGACCTTTCAGAAGGCCGGAAGACTGGCGAAAGATAGTTTCCTACAGACAGGCTGTCATGAGAGTGATGTTCTGCAAAGGACATGCTACATGATGATGTTGTATCTGCAATACAGTTGTTGTGGTCTAGAGGTAAGGAAAAAGACAAAGGGCAAAGGCAGCCGTCTATTGTAGATGATGATGGCATAATTAAATTTGCTAGCGCTATTGTTATTCTCACTCTCTCGTCTTGAGCCGCCCGACCCCAGTGGCAAGTCAAGGACAAGAAGACTAGGGGGCGACTACGAGATGCAAGTAAGGCACTCGCCTCTCAAAACGATTAACGGAAGCGGTGGACAATCAAATTGTTTTAAAGTGACCCTTGGTCTTGTAGAACCAGAGTGCCTGTATCCTGAGTTACCTTCAGTCGCCTTAACTTCTTACGTCTTGCCACTGGTAGATCGGGACAAGAGAGTGAGGTTGATGACCAGCGCAGTTTCTTCCTGACTATAATTCAAATACAGCGCAAGTTACATAATCAAGACAAAACTACCTGGTGGTGATGTAAACATCGCTTGTGATGGGCAACGTCTTCTTCGTACGCTGTCAGACGTCGACTTGAAAGCAGCTGTCATCCTGAGGCTGTCGACTCTGCCATAGAGCTTGTCTAGTGTTGGCCATATGTGCTTGCTCTGGTCCTCATATGTCAGACAATTTTGCAGCAGATGTTCAGATGGTTCGATGGGCAACTAACTAACACTGTCCATGATTCGCAGACACGTAGTAGAGTTGTTAACACTACAGTACAATACACTTTTACCTTGGTGGCGACACTGATGCCTCGTCATTTTCAGATGTTTGCTTCCAGTCCTTCAAATGCAGAGCTTGATATTGCAGTCGTATTGCTGGCCTAGGGGTTGATTGAACTTGACAGTATCATGAGATGACATACCGCAGCTCAAGTCTGATACTGCCGCCATGTTTGCTTGCGATGGGCAACTATTATTATAACTAATATCATCGTCGTGCTCTTATCTTGATCCCTTCTTATCCTGTCTGTCTGCCTTGTCATTGCCAGGTGTATTTGGCTTAGCTCGTTCGTTCTCAATCTCCCGCTACCAAACCCTGAAAGGGCTTAAGTAGCAGAATGTAGTCCAGAGAACGGAATGCGTTGTGTCGTAGTTTACAGCTTGACTGCGATATTTGCACCTTTCGGTCCAACACATCCGACTTCAAGTATTTTTTTAGTACCGGGTTAGCATTCCCTCTACGATCTCTTCTCCTTAGCCAGTCTGCCCTGCTGCAGCCTGTTATCCAGGATCACCGCGTGGATGTGTAGACGGGTCTTGGCAGCTCTGGTTTGCTGGCCCTGACGCTAGCAGTCAGCTATGGGTCGCTGACCGCTGCAGCTCATGCGCTGCTCAGCGTCTTCATCCCATTTGACTATCAGAACAAAGTAGTCAGCATCTTGATCCCCCAGGTGTATTTGAGTGACCAGGTATCCATTGTACAACTACGTGTGGAGGGTCTTCGTTCATTCTCAGTCTCCCACTACCAAACCCTGAAAGGGCTCAAGTAGCAGATTGTAAGTGGAGGGTTAATTACCGGAAGGCATTCGTGTCTTGTACATTAACAGTAAAGGTGCAGTACGAACGAATGCAGGTATGACAAATCGGTTTCCAGTGACAGGGGTGTGTTCTTTCTCCACCTTTGTTCAGAATTTACATGGATAAAATGACACAGTTGGCTAACCCTCGTGAAGAGTCCCCAAATGAGTGGCTGTTGCCGATGATCAGGTCATCTTCCTATACCAAAATAGAAAAGACCTACAACACCACCTGGACTATCTCTATTTCGCTTGTAACGAAGCTTGTAACGAAGCTTGTAACACAGGCAAGACAGAGACCATGTTGACATCATTTGAATAAGTCCAGAGAAGTTTCCACATCAGTGATATTGGTATCAAGAAAGTAAGGCTTGCATAATGACGGCAGAGTGGACAGAGAGATTGTACATATAATTCAGAAGGCGAAAAGTGTCCACTATCCAATTGCACCAATTTTGAAACACCCTAGAGTGCTTGTTTCAACTAAGGGGAGGCTCATAAATACTTGTACACTGTTTATTCCTACATTGTGTTACCAATGTCAATCTTGGTCCTTACTAGAAACACATAAGAGTAAGATCCAGAGCTGTGAGATGCACAGCCAGAAAGACAATTCGTAACCGAAACCGCAACACCACTCTTGAGGCAGACAGTGGAGACAAACCTAGTTAGTGTCTACATTGACTCTCAACAAATCAAGTGGTTTGGTCTAGTGGCCTAGTGGTTAAGTGGCACGGCTCACAACTCGAAGGTGCTGGGTTCGATTCCCATCACAGCACTGGCCGTTACCCCGGGGAAGCAAACCCTTAGAAAATGCAGGAGGAAGCAGACCCTTACATAAAATGCGTGCTGAAGTCGGATGCACTGGGCCGACAGGCGCAAAATAAAAACCACAGTGCAACGCACACTACCTTGGGGAATAGAGAAATAAGGCGAACTCAAAAAAAAAACCAAAAAAAGTGGTTCGGTCATTTAGTCAGAATGCATTATGACCAGCTTGCAGCAAGAGCATATCATATGCAGGTCTCCGGTCCACGAGCAAGAGACAGACCATGACGTCGATGATGTCTCTGACACTCTCAGGAAGTTACACCTAACGACAGCACAAGCATCCCAGTTAGCGATAACAAGAAATCTACGCATCCCACCTCTTTGTGACGCCATATGGCAACGGTAGTAGAACAAAAGAGAAGAAGTTTCTATAGATTTACTTCAAAGCCAGGAGAAAAGTCCAAACTCAGCAGGATTTGTGTCTGTGTCAATGGGTGGTTGTACATGATTAGCACAAACCTACCTTCATAATCAGACCCAGGTCATTGATAATTGGATTGTCCACAGGTTCATCAACCGCCCACTGGCCTGGAAAGAATTAATTACATGTCAATCAAGGTACATCGCTCCTCTTAGTATATTGAGTTGTTGTTCTTCTTCGTTTGTTCTCGATCTCCAACTACCAAGCCCTGAAAAGGGCTTTGCAAATAGCAGGATGTTGTCCAGAGAACAGAATGTGTTGTTGTAGTTTACACCTTGATTGTGATATTTGCGTTCTGTTGCAGCCTGTTATCCAGGATCACTGCATGGAGGTATTGATGTTGAATGCCCACAAGGAGTAAGATTACCCTTTTTGTGCACCATAAAAAGGACATTAAGTGGCAGGTTGCAGTAGCTTTCCTCACATGCCGAGCGTGCTGATGAAGGTGGACAGGGGTCCTACAGATGGTTGTGCTATGCTTGCCTTCATCTGCACGTCGATCACTCACCTCACCACTCACCAGGCTGCCATGAAAACAGCCAGTCTTAGGAAGGGCTACGAGGAGGGAGAGGTGAAGGTCTTGCCTAGTATATTTTGCCTGACCCTGACTAACATGTCTGATGAGTATGTTGTGCCTGACCAGACATTGTCTTCCTCCCCATGTGGAGGTGTAGAAGGGTCTTGGCAGCTCTGGGTCGCTGGCCCTAATGATAGCAGTCAGCTATGGATCGCTGACTGCAGCAGCTCAAGCACCGCTCTGCATCTTGATCCTGGTACATAGACAATTGACCACATCTCGCCAGCATACACGTTCCTAGGTTACTCTTTCTGCCTCTCTCTAGATGTTACAAGTTAATTTCAACGAACGAAGAAGAAGTAGGAATGGCATTAGCAACAACAACATTATAGTAACTACATTTTGAATGCAATAACTAATAAGTGTATAAAGATATTTAAGCCAGCTTTACTAGCGGGCAGATGTTCTGTGTGGGTCAGCTAGTATTTAGCAAATTTTTGTCAGCTCAGGTCATTCCATAACCAACAGGTGATATCGTTGGGGCATCCATGACAACGCACCCACAACCCCACTCTCTGTCAGCGGCCGTTGCCTGCATCTCCTCTGGTCGAAGATGGGTCAATTCTTTTATGTTGTCCTCCCCTCCTCTTTTGTTGGACGACCTCTTCGTCGCCCGTCTTGCACCTTGCCATAGAGGATCATATTTGCAAGACTTTTTTTATTTCGATATGTGGTCGTACCATGTTCTAAGTACTCACTCTTAAAAAAAGTTAGCCATCCTATGATAAGACAATATGAAACAGCGAAATAAAAAGGGGAAATAATAATTACCATCATATTTTGCCATATGATTTTCTGCACCATCTTTCCTGGCTTGTGATTTAACCCATCTGAAATGAATGTGCGGTAAATTAAATTAATCCCAATGTTCATCCGTATCTATATCGTCCTGTGTTCTCCCCATCCTACTGTAGATCCGAGACATTGACACTGCAGCTCTGCAGTTCAACAGGCAGTGCCACGGGATTCCACCGGTGCAACTATGGGCACATCATCAGGATTCATTGGCATGATCTGATTTCCAACAGTGAGGTAGTCCTGCGATTGAGTCACTGTCGACTCTTCCTCTTTGGTCATGTGGCCAAGACCTTTCTCCACCTCCACGTGGTGATCCTGGATAACAGGCTGCAATAGAGCAGACGCTAAGGAAAAGGGATCGAAGAGGAAAGTCGAGCTCAATACTCACAAATGTTTGCTGAAGTCGATGTGTTGGACCGAAAGGTGCAGATATCGCATTCAAGCTGTAAACTACTGTAACAGTTCCAGCCGGAGCATGAGCATTTAGGGCAAGGGTGATGTTGTCAGCGCCTCTGAGAACAAAGGTATCTGAATGTGTGCCAAGGTCACTCTCCGTCTCGACACAATGCTAAGGTCACTCACCGTCTTGATACTAAGTCAACAAAGGAAAACAGAGGGTTGGGGGAAAGAATGTGTCTAGTACAGGTAGGGGCTAGGTGCTGACCACTCTGGCATTCCGATTTGGGTAGTGTGGGATTAGTGACAGACAGAGGCCAGCAGAGCTTGATGCGACATTTTGAGTGACAGGAATTCAGAGTGATTCGTTCCAATAACAACTAAATGGAGGTAGATCCAAAGTAGGTGATGGCTGGAGCAGACATTCCCCAGAGGACGATTGGACATCACTGATACTGCTTGAGACTATATAATACTAGACAAAGTTCAACTCAGGCAGACTGGCCATGGAGAGAGAGAAAGAGAGAGAGACAGAATTTAGCTAGGAGTCTGTTTAGCTCTCCGACTTTATAGAAGAGTGATTGATAGGCTGTTTGACGAATGTTAGTGAGATATAATGGAATACAGGGTGGCTGAACCAGCATACGCCTTTGAGTCTTGGCCAGTCACTCTATAAGGTGTGTGTCGGGCGCCCTGTGTCTAGAAGAGATCTGAATGTGTGTTGTACGTGCAGGACGCCTTGTGAACGATGTATGTCCTGAATGGTTACACGAGTGTACAGATCGACTAGCAGAGATCTGGATGTGAATGTGGTGTGTGAAGGACACTGAGGAAGCGATGTATGTTCCAGAGTGTGTGTATACGTAGATCGATTGAGTGTGTGAGTATACGTTGAATAGATTGAATGTATAATGTCAAGATCACTCGCCTGAGGGGATCTGAGTATGAGTGAATGCACAGAATACGATCGTAAAGACGAGTTTTTGAGAGTGCAGATAAGGGGAGGGGAGTGTGCGGCTAGAATTGGGTTGGATTAGTTGGGGGTAATATTCAATAGCTTTTTGCTTACAACCTCTGTGTATTTATTTAGATATTGTTTGTAATCTCATTGCACTCACTTTAATAGTTGTTGTATGAGTTTGATGTAATAAATCTGTCACCTGCTGCGTGCTATGTTATTTGCTGTGTGTGGTCATGAATGATGTGAATGAGTGTGGTAACATTCTAGATACAAAAACCCCAGTAAAAACCTGGACTCTGCTACACTACAGCAACACATTCCGTTCTCTGGACAACATCCTGATACTTGCAGAGCCATATTCAGGGCTTGGTAGTGCGAGATTGAGAACAAACGAAGAAGAAGATGAAAGAAGAACCTTTTTCATTCCTCCCCACATTACAGAGCCATACAATATGGCTGACTTTACTTTCAAGTTGATTTGTATTTTTGTTGCTGGCTACATTTCCTTCAATTTCCATAAATTCCCTAAAGCAATGAAAGCCACTGTGCTGCTCTTAGTGTTCTTAGTCTGATGTCTCTATGTCTGTTAATAATTGGCGGGGGCACATAACCATCTATTTAAAACAATAAAATATAATACTACAGCACAGTTTATACATACATTTACTAATAAAACATAATACTACAGCACAGTTTACACATACATTTACTAATAAAACATAATACTACAGCACAGTTTACACATACATTTACTAATAAAACATAATACTACAGCACAGTTTACACATACAATTAGTAATAAAACATAATACTACAGCACAGTTTACACATACATTTACTAATAAAACATAATACTACAGCACAGTTTACACATACATTTACTAATAAAACATAATACTACAGCACAGTTTACACATACATTTACTAATAAAACATAATACTACAGCACAGTTTACACATACATTTACTTATTTAACCTCATGTTGAAATCACTTGGCACAATTTGCAAGGTAACAGTGCATTCCACTTACCCAAGAGCAGATTGTCATACTGCGCCTCTCAGAACAGGACACAACCGACTCCGCAACCACATGTATACACAATTTAGAATTGTCAGCTCATGTATGTGGACAGGCACCCCAGACTGTGGAGCATTTACTCCAGGACTGCCCAGAGTATGAGATACTGTGGCGGACATACTGGTCAAGACAAACAACACTGGAAGGGAAACTATATAGATCTATGTGTGAGCTGCAGAAGACAGTGAGGTTTTATACTAGAGACAGCAGACGGCTTGGGATAGTGATAAGTGACACGGCTCACAATCCGAAGGTGCTGGGTTTGATCCCCATCACAGCACCGGCCGTTACCCCAAGGAAGCAAACCCTTAGAAAATGCAGGAGGCTTACATAAAATGTATGCTGAACTTTGATGCACTGGGCCGACAGGCGCAAAATAAAAACAACAGTGCAATGCACACCACCTTGGGGAATTGAAAAATGCAAATGCAAAAAAATAAATACAAGAGACAAGTTTGCAGATGTAGACATACTCCAAGCAAACAAAAGAAGAAGAATAATTTGACTTACCTCTTCAAAAACTCTGCTCTTGTGTCAAAAGGATCAAAGAAATAAGTTGGTCCACATGGCACTGGTCTTTCGTAAACAAGCTGTAGAAATAATAACGGAACAGGCTACAGTTACAAATTGATCTTCAAATAAGTGGCGACTTACAGGGCTGAGGAATAAAAGGTGCTTGTCCCTGCAGTTACCACACAATGCACATTTTGCAATAAAGCTGCTTTTTCATTCAGGTATTTGGTCATGCTAGATGCGCAGTCCCATCGTAAGGATGAAGTTGCGTCTTTTCTAGGTCTGGACAGCTGCACCGTAGGCGCTACCTCAGCTCTGCTCCCTCTGGCCAGGTTTGGTGTCGTAGGTCTTTGCAGGTTGGGCAGTCTTGAAGGACAAGTTAAGAGATTTGGATTCCGATTGCACATGGACACTCATTTTTGTAGGATATCTTCAGCCGGGAGATGTGACCTGTTAGTCTGTCCTGTTCTCAGGCAGAACATGGTAGTTCGTTGATGTCTTTGAAGTTAGTGGATTTGGACAGGTCTATTGTTCACACCCATCTCTTTCTTCCATAGGAATGATGCAATGACTATGAACAATAGTTTTGGCCTCTGGGTTTGGCATTGTATTGAGGAATTACACCAGTTTGCTAACAACTCTGGACAGGACATCGGCTATTTCATTCTCTTTAATCCTTTAGTGGGAGAGTAGCCACTGGATGGCAAAAAGGAAATGTAAGGATTAAGCCACAACACAAGTCACGCCTGCTGAAGTCGGACAGAAAGGTGCAAATATCGCAGTCAAGCTGTAAACTTCGACACACTGCATTCCGTTCTCTTGACTACATTCTGCTACTTAAAGTCCTTTCAGGGCTTGGTAGCGGGAGATTGAGAACGAACAAAGTCAAGCAGTCACCCAAAAAAATGTAAGAATTTATTCACAAAATGTCAGGGTTTAGTCACAAAACAAAATGTGTTTTATTACTGTTCGTCCATCGTAATCGATGAGGACCACTTTGTCAACATTCACTATTTGCATTAATTCGAAGATGGCTAAATAAGCCAATCGCAGTCCTAAATTGTCTTTTGAACTTTGTACAGGGAAATAAGACACCTCCTTCCACCGAGGCTGAAGAAAGGATGACGTAAGCTGACTTGCGGAGCGATCGTCTCTGGATAGCCTAATTTTTTTCTTGATGCCTCATGTCTCTGAACACCCTCCGCAGTAGTGCTGCGCAACAGTCTGTGCGATTTGTGGCAATTCTTTCCCAGACATCATGATTAATATAGCACTGGGTCAGTGATCTCTTTAGTGTGTCCTTGTACCTTTTCCGCTGCCCTCCGCTTGCTCTCTTGCCATTTTGGAGTTCACCATAGAGAAGCTCTTTTGGTGAACATTGATCCGACATGCGTACAACATGGCCAGCTCATCTCAGTTGTGCTGCACATACCTTGGTGTGCTTACTTGTCATACCAGATCACGGGATCAAGATGCTGAGCAGCGCATGAGCTGCAGTGGTCAGTGACCCATAGCTGACTGCTAGCGTCAGGGCTGGCGAACCATAGCTGTCAAGACCCTTCTACACCTCCAAGCGGTGATCCTGGATAACAGGCTACAGCAGACAGACTGGCTAAGGAGAAGGGATCGAAGAGGGAATGCTAACCCGGTACTCAAAAAATGCTTGCTGAAGTCGGATGTGTTGGACCGAAAGGTGCAAATATCGCAGCCAAGCTGTAAACTACGACACAACGCATTCCATTCTCTGGACTACATTCTGCTAATTAAGCCCTTTCAGGGTTTGGTTGTGGGAGATTGAGAACGAACGATGAAGAAGAAGAAGATACCAGATCAAGCTAACACATCTGTATTTGGCACCATGCCCTATGATCTAATCCTCAGTAGTTTCCGCAGGCAGTGCACGTGGAAGCGATTAATTTCCCCGACATGACTATAGATAGTCCAGGTCTCACGCGCATATAAAAGGGTGGGTAGAATAACTGCAACGCAGAGCTTTAGTTTTGTTTGAGTCCTGATCCCTCGCCTATCCTTTACACTTTAGTACGAAGTCTACCAAATGAAGCACTTGCCCTGGCTATTCTTGCATTCACCTCGTCACCTATGTGAAAATGTTTTTTTTGTGGTTTTTTTGCGTTCGCCTTATTTCTCTATTCCCCAAGGCAGTGTGCGTTGCACTGTGGTTTTTATTTTGCGCCTGTCGGCCCAGTGCATCCAACTTCAGCATGCATTTTATGTAAGGATCTGCTTCCTCCTGCAGTTTCTAAGGGTTTGCTTCCCTGGAGTTACGGCTGGTGCTGTGATAGTTATCGAGCCCAGCACCTTCGGATTGTGAACTGTGTCACATATCCACTAGCCCAAGCTGTCCCCACCTATGTGAATAACTTCAGATAGAGTACTGATAAGCTACGTGAATCTGTTAACACTTTTTAAACAGTGGCCGATTACCTTGATTAAACGCTCTGAACAGGCAATATCTGGGGCCGTTGGGTTACAAAGATAATTTTCGTTTTGATGATCAGAATAACAAAAAGTACATTACCCACTCCCTTGCCGGCACAAGCTCATCTGGTTGCATCTCTGAAACACCAGCATCGACATCAGGAGTTTCCCCATCAAGATTATCAGCAACAGTGAATATGGCCAACAAGAGAATGCTAAGATTCAGCAAATAAGCCAGAAAAACACTGAGCTTAATGACTTAAGAGCAGCACTCTGCAAACTGTGCCAGCAGTCCGCACCAAAAAGGGTAGTGGTACAGTGGGTCCCATCACACTGCAACATCCAAGGCAACGAGGAGGCAGACAGACTGGCAAAAGAAGGTGCAAGACTACCACAAACAGATACTAGTATGACGTACGAAGAGTCAAAACGGCTTATCAAAGCCAGATACATGACCAAATGGGAAACCGAACACACTGGTTACACCAAAAACGATGCCTATTACCAGTTGAACAGAATAGAACAGGTCGTGGTCTTCAGACTTCGCACTGGCCACAATAGACTGAGGTACCACCTATTTAACAAATTGAAGATAGGTGGCACCGACGAATGCCCGTGCGGTACCAGTAAAATGACAGCTGAACATCTGCTGCAGAACTGCCCGACATACGAGGATCAGAGAGAGCAGATGTGGCCATCACCAGTGGAACTGCAAGACAAGCTCTATAGCAGTGTCGACAGCCTCAGGATGACCGCCGCTTTTTTCGAAAAAATAATGGTTACTGTCTGACTGCGTACGAAGAAGAAGAAGAAACAGTGGCCAAGTACCTCGATTAAACGCTCTGAACAGGCAATATCTGGGGCCGTTGGGTTACAAAGATAATTTTCGTTTTGATGATCAGAACAACAAAAAGTACATTACCCACTCCCTTGCTGGCACAAGCTCATCTGGTTGCATCTCTGAAACACCAGCATCGACATCAGGAGTTTCCCCATCAAGATTATCAGCAACAGTGAATATGGCCAACAAGAGAATGCTAAGATTCAGCAAATAACACAGCCTCATTCTGCATTGAAAGAACAAAACAAATCAATCAATCCACTTCAACTCCCTACAGATCATAGGTCTATAAATACTCGCTCAGACTCCCTGTTATACACCATCATTTCCAGCTTCTCTGCATCTTTTTTTTCCCTGCCACTTTCAGGTTTGTTTCGACTTCCTTTCTCCATGAGTAGTCTGCCCCTACTTCTCTTACCCTGAGGAT
The DNA here is from genome assembly GCA_036924085.1 of Ariolimax columbianus. NCBI lineage: Eukaryota > Metazoa > Mollusca > Gastropoda > Stylommatophora > Arionidae > Ariolimax > Ariolimax columbianus. Next base: position 28,038,202 of record JAVGWX010000024.1, read on the forward strand.
TCTAGAACAGTGACTGCCTTGTAATATTATCAGTTGGCTTCCGTAATGTGTGTCCTATCCGTTGCCAACTCCTTCTCTTTACATTTAGTCCCTCTGGCATCTGTCTGGTTCTTTCCCATATTTCTATATTAGTGATTGTATCATACCATTTTATTTCGTCTATTCAGCACAACATCCATTGATGAAAAATTTGACCTTTTTAATTGTACTTTTCTGTTTCCCAAGTCAGAGCCAAACAATAGAACTGACTTGACATCGGAGTTGAAGATCTGTATTTTTGTGAAGGACAATTTCTTTTTCCACAAATTCCTTATAGTAATTTTGTTTGTTTGTTGGTGGTCGCCATGTTTCTCTATTCCCCAATGTAGTGTGCGTTGCATGTGGTTTTTATTTTGCGCCTGTTGGCCCTGTGCATCCGACTTCGGCATGCATTTTATGTAAGGGTCTGCTTCCTCCTGTATTTTATAAACATTTGCTTCCCCGGGGTAACGGCCAGTGCTGTAGTAGGAATCGAACCCAGTATCTTCGGTTCGTGAGCCGTGTCACTTAACCACTAGCCCCCACCGTTCCCCCCAAGTAATAAAATTCTCGTTCACCTTCTATATTCTTAATTTGATATCTTTATCCGACCTTGTCTATATTACTACCTATATATATGAATGATTCTACCTCTTGTAGTACAGTATCTCCCAGTACAACCTGATCGCCGTTGGGTGCTTTTATTCTCATAATGTTGTTTATTTTTGTGTGCCCTTCGATCTTCTTCTTTGTACGCTGTCAAACGTCAACCTGTATTTTTTCGAAAAAAGTAGCGATCATCCTGAGGCTGTCGACACTGCCATAGAGCTTGTCTAGTGTTGCCACTGGTGATGGCCACATGTGCTTTCTCTGGTCCTCGAACGTCGGGCAGTTTTGCAGCAGATGTTCAGCGGTCATTTTCCCGGTACCACAAGTGCATTCGTCAGTGCCACCTATCTTCAGTTTATTGAATAGGTGGTACCTCAGTCTGTTGTGGCCTGTGCGGAGTCTGAAGACCACGACCTACTCTCTTCTGTTCAACTGGTAATAGGCATCATTTTTTGTGTTGCCAGCATGTTCTGTTTCCCATTTGGCCATGTATTTGGCCCTAATAAGCCTTTTGTACTCTTCGTAGGTCACACTAGAATCTGGTTGTGGTAGTCTTGCACCTTCTTTTGCCAGTCTGTCTGCCTCCTCGTTGCCTTGGATGTTACAGTGGGATGGAACCCACTGTACCACTTCTCTTTTTGGTGCGGACTGCTGGCATAGTTGACAGAGTACTGCTCTTAAATCATTAAGTTCAGTATTTTTCTGGCTTTTTAGTGCTGTGACTACGGTCAGGGCATCTTTAAACAGGACTATCTGGCTTTCATTGCTTTCGCCTGTCAGCATTGCTTCTACTGCAGCCCTCAGTGCCTCTGTCTCTGCTCTGAAATTGCTTGAGAATTTTCCAGTTGCCACTAACAGTGTTATTTTTCTACCATTTGGTAGGCTCAGGAATACCCCTGCCACTCCGTTCTGTGTTTGTTACAGATCCGTCGGTGTATGCATGGGTCCAGTCCATGCTTGGGTAGTTTTTTGTTATGTACCTCAGGATTATGTCTCTTCTTTTTTTTTCAGTCTGGCTGTTCTTGTTTCCAATACCTGGTATATTTTCTACCACCTCCGGAATAATATGCTGCTTCCATGTGGGTTTGCATACAGTAGGGATGGGCTTTGGTGTTGTTACGGTGTTCATAGGGTCTTCGCTCATTTTTGCTTTGGCTATTTCTGCAAAGCTTCTCCGCTTTAGTTTCCCATTTCCAAATCTATTTAGTCTCTGATGCATTGGATGGTCTGTCAGTCTTCTGAGTTTCTCTGCTTGCTGCTGGGCTCTGCAGTCACTTCTGTCGGTCATGGATTGCAGATATGTAATCTTTTCAAATTCTACAATTGGCGTTGACTTCATGCCTCCTGTTATAACTCTCATGGCTTGGTTTTGAAGTTTGCTAATTTTATCAAAGTTCGCCTTTGCTGCTGTTGTCCATGCCGCAATGCCATACTCGAGAACTGGTCTCACTGTTCCAGTGTACAGTTTCTTTAGTATACTTTCATCTGCCCCCCCAGCTTGTGCCAGGAAGTTTCCTCATGATTGACATTCTTTGTCTGGCTCTCATTCGGTTTCTCTCGATCTGACTTTTCCATGTCATGCGCCGATCAAATGTGACTCCCAGGTAGTTTTGGTTGTCGTTTGGCCGCAGATATTTGCAGTTAAGACTTATTTTGGTGTTCTGGAGTTTATTTGAAAGCGAGAATATCGTGGATGTTGTTTTTTCCTTATATATTTTGACCAGCCATGAATTCGCCCACTTCTCCAACGATGTTAGGGCCTGCTGCATCCGATTTCTTGCTATGGTGAGATTTTTTTCAGAGGTCCACATAGCCAGATCGTCTGCAAACATGGAGCTGTAGACTCTTCTTGGTATTTTCTCTGTGATGTTGTTTATATACACCAGGAAAAGTGTGGGTGACAGTACTCCCCCTTGGGGTACTCCCTGCTCAAGTGTCACCTTTTTGCTCATCTGCCCTTGAACTTGAACTCTGGCTGTTCTGTTTTTGAGGTAGTGGCTGATCCATCTGTACATTTTCCCACAAACTTCACTTGTTCGTAGCTTGACTTTAAGTCCCTCTTTCCACACCTTGTCAAATGCCTTCTCTAAATCCACCCAAACCGCTACTGTGTGTTTTTTCTCCTGATAAGCATCCTCTATTTCCTGGGCTATGAGAGTGATCTGGTCCTCAGTGGATCTGTGCTGTCTAAAGCCTGCTTGCTGTGGAATTAGTATGTGTTTTTCTTCCAGATGCCACATCAGTCTGGTGTTTATCATACGCTCCATCAGTTTTCCTACAAAGCTCAGTAGACTGATAGGCCTGTATCCATTTGGATCTGTTCTATCCTTGTTCTATCCTTTTCTTTCTTTGGTACTAGTCCTTCGATCTAATTTCCATGACAATTCAGTAATTATATCTATCTTATTTTTCATTTAAACACAATAGCCAGGTCATTAGCAAAGTCCAGATGGCTTGGCTTCGTTCATTCTCAATCTACCACTATCAAACACTGATAGAGTTTAAGTAGCAGAATGTAGTCCAGAGAATCGAATGCGTTGTGTCGTAGTTTACAGCTTGATTGCAATATTTGCACCTTTCGGTCCAACACATCCGACTTCAGCAAGCATTTTTTAAGTACCAGGTTAGCATTTCCTCTTTGATCCCTTCTCCTTAGCCAGTCTGCCCTGCTGCAGCCTGTTATCCAGGATCACCGTGTGGAGGTGTAGAAGGGTCTTGGCAGCTTTGGTTCGCTCGCTCTTACGCTAGCAGTCAGCTGTGAGTCGCTGACCACTGCAGCTCATGCGCTGCTCAGCATTTTGATCCCGCAAAGTCCAGATGATCAACTAACTTTGTCAAAGCCACTGAATTCCATTTTCGTATGTAGAAATCATGTTCTTCATAATCCAGTCCATTTCCAGCAGAAAGAGAAATAATGATTAGAGACATCCCTGTCTCATTTAATTTCTTAACCAAAAGGGCTTCAAAAGCTCTCCATCTGGGATCAAGATGCTGAGCAGCGCATGAGCTGCACTGATCAGCGACCCATAGCTGACTGCTAAAGTCAGGGCCAGCTAACCAGAGCTGCCAAGACTCTTCTACACCTCCACGCGGTGATCCTGGATAACAGGCTGCAACAGGGCAGACTAGCTAAGGAGAAAACATCGAAGAGGGAATGCTAGCCCGGTACTCAAAAAATGCTTGCTGAAGTCGGATGTGTTGGACCGAAAGGTGCAAATTTCGCAGTCAAACTGTAAACTACGACACAATGCATTCCGTTCTCTGGACTACATTCTGCTACTTAAGCCCTTTCAGGGTTTGGTAGCGGGAGGTTAAGAACGAACGAAGCCAAAAGCTCTCCGTCATATAGATCTCTATACTTTATATTTTCTTACCATTTCTTAATGTTAATGAACTTCACTCGATAGCGCTGGAGCAATTTCCAGTGTCATTCCCTGTCTAAACTGTATAATGCCTTCTCATTATCCATAATTCAACATATAAGATACTTCCATTATGCACATTGTTTAAAAATGTTTCCCAAAGTAGCATAGCGCAGTGGTTACTGCGCTGGATTCGCATCTGAGTGGTCCTGGGTTCGTTCCCCAGTTGAGGCGGTAATGTTTTTTCAGACTGCAACAGCTCCCGGGTCAACCCAGCCTTAAATGGGTACTGGTTCAGTCCGGGAAGTAAAAGCGGCGAGGGAGAGGATATGTCTACCGCCCTCATATAGCCGAGCCTTTGAAATGTGAGATCGCTAACACCTCACACCCCTGTGGCAGTAATGCTATGGGTTACTTTACTTTACTTTTAGCTGTCTCAACTGTCTGATCTAAATACTATCTATTTTGTAGATAACCCACCTGTTCGTCACTTAACTGTTTATTGATGGCCTCTTTCAATCATGTAATGTGATCCTACTCAATATCTTCCCAGGCATCAATAATAACATTATGTCCCTACCATTTGTGCGCTGTGGCAGAACCCATTTCCTTGGTAGTTGTTGTTTTGAATGCCCACAATGAGTAGGTTAACTCTTTTGTGCACCCTGAAAAGGATGTTAGGTTGCAGTAGCTTTCCTCACATCCCGAGGGTGCTGATGAAGGCGGACCGGGGTCCTCCAGGCGGTTGTGCTATGCTTGGCTTCATCTGCAAGTCACTCACTACTACAGGGATCATGTCGATCCCTCACCTCGTTAGCCAGGTTGCCATGATAACAGCCCATTTCCAGGGATAGCTGCGAGCTAGCCGAGGTGAGGGTCTTGATCAGTATGTTTTGCCTGACCCTGACTAACATGTATGAGCAGTATAGTGTGTGTGACTAGACGTTACTCGTTAGTCTCTCCCAACCAACACCACCCCTCCCTCCCTTCCCTTGGTAATTTAACTTAATGACTGCATTGCCTGCTGATATTTCTTCTCTATCCCAAACGCGGTATCAAATAATTTGTATAATACCTCTGTTGAAGTGTTGATGTCTGCTTTGATTGCTTCTGCTGAGACACCATCTGGGCCATTTTTCAGAAGTAAAATAGCTTACCCGACCTGATTTTTGTGTCCTCCGCTTTGCACAATTAGACAATGTAGTTCCAATCCTGTCAATTGAATGTCTGAGAAGGATGTTTATATTGCGAATATAACACTGCACATTAACATTGTCACTCATTGGGTTCTCCATTGCCGTTTGTGTTTTGTCAAACCCTTCACAAACTGCATCGCCTCTTTTGTTGAATCATGATCTGTCCTCGTCTGTTTCTTAGAGTTTCTTTCCCAAACGACATTTCTACCACCTGTGTCTTGCTGTGAAAGCAGTTCAATTATGTATCACTTCAAACCTTCAACATTAGCAAATCAGTACACCAAACATGTCACATGCATTCTACTAATTCATAAGCAAATAATCACCTACAACAAATTAACCTCCAAAGCTTTAAACAAACCTTTATTTAGACGAAAAGACCACAAATTGATGAAGTAGTCCTCTTCAAACCAGCAGACGCATTATTCAACCGGCTCTAGTCCAATCAGATTTTTACTAGTCAGTTACAGGGAGTGCCTTCCCTTGTTAGTTCTGCCCTGCTTAACTTCCCCTGATCGCGCCCAATTCATCATCATCATGTGTTACGTCTCGTGGTGTTTTCGATCAATTTTGTTGAGTTAACCGTTTACCGCCATGTCGATTTAGCGTTTTTAGACAGCGGTGCAGTTGGTGGGTAGTTAGGCAGCGTCGGTGATGCTGTCCGTAGAATTGGGATTGATAGCTTGTTGAATTATATCCTGCTGCCATCACACACGGTACTCGCATCGGCGAGAAAGGATGCATTGCCGTGGCGTAGAAAGAGAAGCAAGCTGCGTGCATGAAAGAACACAGTTTTAAGATGGTCCAATTGTTGACGTTAGCTTACATGTGTCCTTCGTGCGGTAGAGTTTGTCACGCTTGGATAGGACTGTACAGTCATTTGCGGTCACATCTGAATACACACGTCTGACGCTAACGTCATCTTCGCTAGCGATGGGCAACTATTATTATTTCCGTCACTGTAATACAACATTTTTCCCATTGCTGGGGTAGTCAAGGGGTTTTGAAGTCTGAGGATTACATACCGCTTCGCCACTGCTGTCGCCACGTTGTGTGCTGGCTATGTTTGTTTATTTCACCCCCAACAGAAAAACAACATATGCCATTCTGGGGATTCTAACCACTGTCTTCCTTGTCGGCAGGTAGGCATCGAAATCATTCGGCCACACGCTCCTCCTACGATCTAATTTCCGTGACAATTCAGTAATTATATTTATCTTATTTTTGGCTTGGCTTGGCTTTGTTCGGATGTGTTGGACCGAAAAGTGCAAATATCGCAGTAGTCAAGCTGTAAACTACGACACAACGCATTACGTTCTCTTGACTACATTCTGCTACTTAAGCCTTTTCAGTGTTTGGCTCAACAAACAACCTGAACAAAGCCACCACCTCCCAGAAAGCCAATATGGATTCAGAGCCGGAAGAGGAACAGTGGACATGATTTTTGCCGCTCGCCAAGTACAAGAGAAGTGTCGAGAGCAAAATTAGGCCTTGTACACCACATTTATTGATTTGACAAAGGCATATGATACAGTAAACAGAGGAGGGCTGTGGATGATAATGTCTAAGTTTGGCTGCCCCAACAAGTTCATAACAATGGTGAAACAGCTACACGAAGGCATGTGTGCTCGTGTACTGGACAGCGGTGCAATCTCTAAAACGTTTCTAGTATCAAACGGAGTAAAACAAGGATGTGTACTCGCCCCGACTTTGTTCAGCATGATGTTCTCGGCCACGATGACAGACGCCTTCAGATCATTGGAGCTTGGAATACCCATAAAGTACCGCACAGATGGCAAGTTACTCAATTCCAGAAGAATGAAGGCCAAAACCAAAGTGGCTGGCGACATAATCAGGGAACTTGTATTTGCTGACGACTGCGCTCTAATGAGCAACTCAGAACTGAACATGCAGGTTGGAATGGACCAGTTCTCTGCCGCATGCGAAAATTTTGGTCTGACCATAAATGCCAAAAAAACAGAGGTCATGTACCAACCAGCACCAGGCATGCCGTACACAAAACCAGAGACTACAGTAAGCGGGCAGACGTTGAAAGCCGTAGACAAATTCACATATCTGGGCAGCACGCTGTCGAGATCTGTTAGCCTAGATGATGAGGTGGCAATCAGAATAGCAAAGGCCAGCACAGCCTTTGGTAGAATGCGCTCGATGGTCTGGGCACGTCGTGGCATCAGCGTCAAGACCAAACTCAAAGTTACCGTGCAACCATCATTCCAACCCTACTATACGCTTGCGAAAGCTGGACTGTATACTCTGGACATGCAAGGAGGTTAAACCACTTCCACATAGGTTGCCTGAGGCGAATATTCCACATTCGATGGCAAGATCGTGTCACTGACATCCAGGTTCTCTCGAGGGCTAACATGCCCAGCATCCATGCAGACAGAAGAATTACCCAACAAAGATGCAATAAGGCAGATCAGATCATTGGACAATCAACTCCAATACATAATTGCAAAGCACGTGACAATAACTACCAAAAGAGCTTTATACAACACGATTATCGTCCCGACACTATGGCTGTCAATGTCAAAACTATACACTAACATCAAATGAAAAACGCAACATCCTAACAACAGAAATGAAATACCTGCGAAAAATATTGGGCATTACAAGGTGAAACATCATCAGAAACTAGTGGGCACAACACCAGTATCAGACTACATTAAAAGACAGCACCTAAAATGGTTTGGCCACGTAACAAGACTACCACCACACACCAACCCCCCCCCCCCCACTCCCACCCCCCACCCCCACCTCCCAACAAGCAAAGCTATTTAGATACAACGGATTCAAAGCCAAAGGCAGACCACGAAAAAGGTGGCTTACAGAAATATCTGAAGCAGTCAATGCTACTGTGCGGCACTGAGGCACACAGACGGGCTCGTTCTAGAGATCTCATCCTAACCTGACGCTGGAAGGCACACAGACGGGCTCGTTCTAGAGATCTCATCATAACCTGACGCTGGAAGGCACACATACTGATCGTTCTAGAGATCTCATCATAACCTGACGCTGGAAGGCACACGGATCGTTCTAGAGATCTCATCCTAACCTGACGCTGGAAGGCACACAGACGGATCGTTCTAGAGATCTCATCCTAACCTGACGCTGGAAGGCACACGGACGGATCGTTCTAGAGATCTCATCCTAACCTGACGCTGGAAGGCACACAGACGGGTCGTTCTAGAGATCTCATCATAACCTGACGCTGGAAGGCACACGGACGGATCGTTCTAGAGATCTCATCATAACCTTACGCTCGAAGTCACACAGACGGTTCGTTCTAGAGATCTCATCATACCCAAACGCTGAAAGGACTAACAGGATAAGAGAAAAGAAGAAGAAACACGTACACATTTAATCTTCTAAGCGTACATTCAAGATTAGTTTTACAATTCCCATTTGGGATTCCCTTACCTTTCTGATCCACTGACACCAGCGTGTCAACAAGTGTGCACACGACGCTTTACTTATATTTGAAGAGCAAATTATAAATCTACATACTCGCTATAACAGTGGTTCTCAAATTGAGCTGCCTGGACCCCAACGGGTACGAAGATTTAGACAGGCTTCACGTCTCATTTGGTTCGTTTTTCTATTCAAATTTCATTCTTTTTTTTATTTCACCAGCGACAATCATCTTTCTTATATCAGAAGGATGCGTTAATCCATGAAGACAAGACAAAACATAGATGGGCAGGTCACATGTTGCGACCAAACGATGGTCGATGGAGCACGGCGACTCTTGTACCCCCGAGGTAAGAAGAGACCGTTGGGAAGTCCTCCAACGCGTTGGTCAGACTCCCTTGCTGTACGCTGCAACATCCGAGATGCCTCTAGAGAACCACTTACCACACACTGCACATCCATGGTCCAAGACATGGTCCGCTAGAGACGAAATTGGGGCCCGCAGCAACGCTGAGGAACGGGTCATCAAGATCAAGATCATGATTCTAGATTAATTGATTTTTAGTTTCATTTCCAATCATTTATTTACTCAGGCAAAATGTCGTCGTCATCCGTATCGTTAGAGAGAGAGAGAGAGAGAGAGAGAGAGAGAGAGGGAGAGAGAGAGAGAGGGAGAGGGAGAGAGAGACAGAGATAGAGAGAGAAACAGAGAGAGAGATAGAGCGAGAGAGACAGATAGAGAGCGAGAGAGATACAGAGAGAGAGAAACAGAGAGAGAGAGACAGAGCGAGAGAGAGACAGAGAGAGAGAGCGAGAGAGAGATAGAGAGAGAGAGAGAGATATAATGTAATTGTGTTGTGGAAGATTCGTTAAATCTTTAGGTGCCAGGGATTTCACAGAACAATTTAATATTATTTGGAATGGACTAACCTAAACCGTTGCTTTCCGAGTAAAAGACGATTACAAAAATGTGTACTCGATATTTGATGAAAGGAAAATGACGATGCAATCAGCTAGTTGCGTGGATGCACAAAATTATCGAAATTCTGTTGTTGACCATGCCTTCTGTTTTCTAGCGAGATCAATATTTGGACCAAGTCTGGAGTTTCAGATTTCAATAATCTACAAAACTTAGAGAAACGAAACTCAGAGTCGCATTGTTTCTCTCATAGCTCTAAAACAGTTTGGGAAAACTAGAATAGGAACTTCACTAATTCAGCAATTCAGAATCAACAAAGAAAACTAGAATATGAACTTCACTAAGTCAGAAATTCAGAATCTTACATGAGACATCAAAGAGACGTCTTGCAACGTGCTTATTATTTCTAACGAGCCTATCGTGTTTTTCTTTCTTGATTCTAAATTGCTGACTTGGTGAAGTTCATATTCTAGTTTTCTTTGTTGATGTCACCCGTAAGACGTCTCATTGATGTCTCCTGTAAGACGTTTCATCGATGTCTCCCGTAAGACGTCTTATTGATGTCTCCTGTAAGACGTCTCATTGATGTCCCCTGTAAGACGTCTCATTAATGTCCCATATAAGACGCCTCATTGATGTCTTATGTAAGACGTTTCATTTATGTTTCATGCAAGACGTCTCATTGATGTCCCATGTAAGACGTCTCATTGATGTTCCCTATAAGACGTCTCCTTGATGTATCATGTTAGACTTCTCATTAATGTCTCATGTTAGACGTCTCATTGATGTCTCATGTAAGACGTTTCATTGATGTCCCCTGTATGACGTCTCATTGATGTCTCATGTAAGACGTCTCATTGATGTCTCTCTATTTTAGCAGAAAATAAGCTTTCTTTCCGTGGACATGATGAATCTAGGGCGTCTTCTGATAAAGGAAACTAGGTTGAGTTAGTCAAACTGATAACTAGCATTGGCAAGGATGTCGATGAACATCTTTAAAGTGGTGACCATCCCAGCTACAAGTGGTGACCATCCCAGCTACAAGTGGCGACCATACAAGCTACAAGTGGTGACCATCCCAGTTATAAGTGGTGACCATCCAAGCTACAAGTGGTGACCATCTCAGTTACAAGTGGTGACCATTCAAGCTACAAGTGGTGACCATCTCAGTTACAAGTGGTGACCATCCCATCTACAAGTGGGGACCATCCCAGTTACAAGTGCCCCCAGTGAACGGTCATTTTAGACTTTAAAAAGAGTCAAGACCCACTTACACAATTCTCAGACTAAAAATAGACTTTCTGCCCTATCACTGATATCTATTGAAAAGACACTGATTTCAAAATTGAAAACAAAACCTCCGATCTACGACGACGTAATTGATTTATTCGCCCAGAAAACCCGACGTATAGAACTTACACACAAGACGTAGGATGTGGCTAACATGTTTAGGTCTAGACTTGTACAAGTTGTTCAATCTTAACTTTCTAAAACTTAACTACATCAGTGATAGAAATCAACTGCTAAAATTGAAATTCCCGAGCGTTGTGCATGTAAAAGAAAAACAGACAACAAATGCTATGAAGTATATCAGCTTAAAAAAAAAACAGAGAACACATGCTATCAAGTACATCAGCCTAAATGTCTTCTACGCTACTGTCAGATCTGCCAGCATCAGATGAGGTCTTATTTTAATTCTTGATGAGTCCGCTCAAAGAAACAAGTTGTACTTGCAGTTCTGAGAAGGTCACACCTCGCCACTGCGGGCAACGATTTTAAATTATGGGAACAGGACGCCATGGATCGTGTTGCATGGAGGGACAGCATTAAGCACGGCATACAGACAACAGAGATACTGATTGAAGATAAGCTAAGGACTCATCGTTGAAGAACACATGCCACACCACGCGACATAGCACAGTTCTGATTTTCCGTACACAGACTGTGGAAGAAGTTTCTCTGCTCAGATTGGTCTTACGAGTCAAATTCATTATCATCATGGACTGTATTTACATAATCCTTTTAGCAGTGTGCATCTCTCTCTCTCTCACTCTCTCTCTCTATCTGTATCTTCATATCTCTCTCTCCCTCGCCTTATTCACTCTCTCTCTCTCTCTCTCTCTCTCTCTCTCTATATATATATATATATATATATATATATATATTTATATATATATATATATATATATATATATATATATATATATATATATATATATATATATATATATATATATATATATAGATACACACATATACATACACTTAAATCATCTCGTTTCTCTGAGCTCTCAACATTCAGTACCGAATACAAATTAAACGAGTTACAACATGAACTATTGAGGCGATCAGGAACATCCCAATGTTCGCAGCTCACTACTAACTAAGGGATAACAAAACAACACAGACGAGTGAATCTCACGAACATCAACATGGTCTGTCAAACCACCAACTATAAGGACTATTCACCAAACAAAAAACTACTGATTATATCAGACATGATGTCAAGGAAAGTGTTGTAAAGATATCAACTTTGTTAACTCGCTAATAATGTATTTATGGATTTATCAAATGAAACAAAGGCAGTTGCATAACAAACACCGAGGCATGTGATGCAGTGGTAGAGTTCACTGTAAGGTGTCTCGGCTGGTGTGAGGTGAAGGTGACCGGTCCACTGTCTCGCTTGTTTGTCTTACACATCCCAAGGAGATACATTTAGTCAATGATGTTAGTAATGAAATACTAGAGGCTTCATTGTCCCGAGACAGCAGATTTTATGAGACCCAGTTCGCTTACTCTATGTCATATCTTGTCTAATAACCAATAATGTATCCATCTACACAACGAAACCATGAAACGAACCATGTACCTTTCCATTAGAGGATTCTGCACTAACATTGCCATATAGGCTCTACATACATGTTCTGGAGTCTTATAATGTTGTAATTGTGTTTGCTAGTACCTTGTTATGCTTCTATGGGAACCAACCAAATTTGTATCTACTATTTATATTTTTAACAATTATTCCATTCTGGCTCAAAGATCTTATTAATTATTTTCTAGTAAGTTCTTGATGCTAGTTGTAGATAAAAGAAGTTCAAAGCGAGGTCTGCAGTAAATGTGGTGTGTTTGACATATCTTTACATAATCGATATAAATTGTGTAAAAGTTGGAAGAAGTTTTGGATATTCCAATTCGAACTATTATTGACGTTGAAAGATTTCAAAACAAAGTCTGCTAAGATTTCTATATTTAGAATTTTAAAGGGTTGCAACCACATAAATTAAAAACATTTAAAGGAATCAAGAGTTATCTTCCCCTGAATGTTGTAAAAAAGTCGCAAGAGAGAACCTGCCTTGGGCGTCTCCCCTCAGTCTAGGGGTAATTTAATAGCGCCTAGAAAGAGTGATCTATGGCCCTGCAGCAGATTCACATGGCTGTACATATTGCGAGTATGCACGTAGGATGTAAGGTTTTAATTTTCCACCCGACCAAATTTCTCTTGCTTGCTTTCGTCCTATTTACTTGACATATGGGGAGGAAGCAGCTCTGACCCCAATCGACCGTGTGCAAGATCGCATCTTACACTGAGCTCAACCTTGAACCTACACGGAGGCGTCTAAGTCGCGGAACAGACTAGGCAAGTGGCTGCTGAACACAAACACTAGCTGGTCCCAACAGTTGCAAATAGTAGCGTTAGAGTTAACTTATATACCGCAAACTGTGGAAGACGGGTCTCTTCTGGTTTTCATCATTTGTATATCGTTTTGAAAATGAATTTAATCATATACGTTAAAAACAACTAACTGTTATAACTTGCCCCAACGTAATTTGTGTCATAAATTGAATTGTATCATTACATAAAATTATAGGTACAAATTTGCGTTGATGAAATATTAAACAATTTAGTAAATTGAGTATTGATTTATTACCATCCTTTGATGTATAAAGGGAACCAAACGATGGTAGAATTCATTGACTTTCTTTGTTGTAAGGGATACATTGCCCTTGTGATGAGGTAAACATTCGTCCTGTGAATATTGTTCACGACTAGGTTGTGTAACTGTTATCTGTGTAATCTAATTTCCTATACTGGATGATGTGTAGGGTTTAAATATAAGGTGCTTATACTAAATACATGTATTGCTTTATGTGTTGTTCGAGTATTGGATAATAACAAGACGTAAGCAAAGGTATGTGTAATTTTTTAAATACATTTTCTCTAACAAATCATCTATAAAAAGTTCAATCTCACTGCAAATCTCTAAACGCTACACTGACCTTTTTCAAGCAGATAGCGTCAACTACTATCATTATAATAACATCAAACATATGGAGTCTTGCAGGTTTGATGTTGGCTAGATAATTGTGGACGTAGTAGTCATAGTGTGACATTTGAAACACGTAGACATGAAACTATAGGTTACCTTAGTATGTATTTGTTTGTTGTTTATATAAACGTGTTTTATTACCTCAAGTTGCTACATTCCTGAATGTAAACAAACAGTTGAGACACATTCTTACAGTCCAGGTACTGACACAAACACACATTACCTTTCGACAGCGTAAATAGTCCTTAGCGTTCACTTTTATACCGTTTGTGAGGGTGAATTTTCCTTACCGCCCCCTTTTATACCTTTCGTGAGGGTAAATTTTCTTTACCGCCCACTTTTATTCCTTTCGAGAGGGTAAATTGTCTTTACCGCCCACTTTTATACATTTTGAGAGGATAAATTGTCCTTACCGCCCTCTTTTATACCTCTTGAGAGGGTAAATTTTCTTACCGCCACCTTTTATACCAATCGTGAGAGTGAATTTTCTTTACCGCCCACTTTTATTCCTTTCGAGAGGGTAAATTGTCCTTGCCGCCCCCTTTTATACCTTTTGTGACACTAAATTGTCCTTACCGCCCACATTTATAACATTCGTGAGAGTAAATTGTCTTTACATACCCCACTTTTATACCTATCATGAGGATAAATTATCCTTACCGCTCACTTTTATACCTTTCATGGGGGTAAATTGTCCTTACCACTCACTTTTACATCTTTTGTGAGGGTAAATTGTTCTTACTACCTCCTTTTATACCTTTTACGACGTAAATTTTCCTTACCGCCCACTTTTATAAATTTCACGAAAATAGATTTTCCTTACCACCCACTTCTATAACTTCATCTAGGGTAAATGGTCCTAACGGCCTACTGTTATAACTTTTGGGAGGGTAAATTGTCCTTACCGCCCACTTTTATACCTTTTGAGAGTGTAAATTTTCTTTACCACCAACTTTTATAACTTTCCATTGGGTAAATTGTCCTTACCGCCCACTTTTATAACCTTTCATTTGGGTAAATTGTCCTTACCGCCCACTTTTATAACCTTTCATTTGGGTAAATTGTCCTTACCGCCCACTTTTATAACCTTTCATTTGGGTAAATTGTCCTTACCGCCCACTTTTATAACCTTTCATTTGGGTAAATTGTCCTAACCGCCCACTTTTATAACTTTCATTAAATAAATTGTCCTTACCGCCCCCTTTTCCACCTTTCGCGAGAGTAAATTGTCCTAACCGCCCACTTTTATAGCTTTCCTTTATATAAATTGTCCTTACCGCCCCCTTTTCCACCTTTTGCGAGAGTAAATTGTCCTTACCACCCACTTCTATCAATTTCACTAGGGTAAATTGTCCTAACCGCCCCCTTTTAAAACTTTCATTTGGGTAAATTGTACTTACCGCCCACTTTTATAACGTTCAATTGGGTAAATTGTCCTTACCACCCACTTTTATAACCTTTCATGAGGTAAATTGTCTTCACTGCACACTTTTATAACTTTTGTGAAGGTAAATTGTCCTTAGAACTCCCACTTTTATAACTTTTGTGAAAATGAATTGTATTTACCGCCTACTTCTATGACTTTCACTAAAGTAAATTGTCCTAACAGCCCACTTCTATAATTGTCTTGAAAATTAATTGTTCTCACCGCCAACTTCTAAAACTTTTGCTAGGGTAAAATGTTCTAGCCGCCCACTTTTACAGCTTTCGTGAGGGTAAATTGTCTTTACCGCTCACTTTAAAAACTTTTGTTAGGATAAATTGTCTCTACTGCCCACTTCCATAACTTTCATTTAAGCAAATTGTCCTCACTGCTCACTTTTAGAACTTTCATTAAAGTAATATGTCCTCACCCCCCACTATTATAACTTTCATTTAGGTAAATTGTTCTCACCGCCCACTTTAATAACTGTTGTGAAAGTAAATTGGTCTAACCGCCCACTTTTAAAACGTTTCTGAGGGGAAATTGTCCTTACCGCCCACTTAGATCAATTTCAATAGTGTAAATTTTCCTAACCGCACATTTTTATAACTTTCATTTGGGTAAATTGTTCTGAACGTCTACTTTTATGACTTTCAGTTGGGTAAAATGTCCTTACCGCCCCCATTTATAACCTTTCATTTGGGTAAATTGTACTTACCGCCCATATTTATAACCTTTCATTTGGGTAAATTGTACTTACCGCCCACATTTATAACCTTTCATTTGGGTAAATTGTACTTACCGCCTACATTTATAACCTTTCATTTGGGTAAATTGTACTTACCGCCTACATTTATAACCTTTCATTTGGGTAAAATGTCCTTACCCCACACTTTTATAATTACTAGAGGGTAAATTGTCCATACCTCTGACTTTTATAATTTCATGAGGGTAAATTGTCCTTACCACCCACATTTATAACCTTTCATTTGGGTAAATTGTACTTACCGCCCACATTTATAACCTTTCATTTGGGTAAATTGTACTTACCGCCCACATTTATAACCTTTCATTTGGGTAAATTGTCCATACCTCTGACTTTTATAATTTCATGAGGGTAAATTGTCCTTACCACCCACATTTATAACCTTTCATTTGGGTAAATTGTACTTACCGCCCACATTTATAACCTTTTATTTGGGTAAATTGTACTTACCGCCCACATTTATAACCTTTCATTTGGGTAAATTGTACTTACCGCCTACATTTATAACCTTTCATTTGGGTAAAATGTCCTTACCCCACACTTTTATAATTTCATGAGGGTAAATTGTCCTTACCACCCACATTTATAACCTTTCATTTGGGTAAATTGTCCTTACCGCCCACTTTTATAACCTTTAATTTGGGTAAATTATCCTTACCGCCCACATTTTTAACTTTCATTTCGCTAAATTGTCCTTACCGCTCACGTTTATAATTTTGTGAGGGTAAATTGTCCTTACTGCCCACTTGTATAACTTTCATTCGGCTAAATTGTCCTTACCACCCACTTCTATAACTTTCGCTATGACAATTTCTTTCAACAGCCCACTTTTAGAACTTTTGTTCTGGTAAATTGTCCTCACCGCTCACTTTTAGAACTTTTGTTAAGATAAATTGTCCTCACCGCTCACTTTTAGAACTTTTGTTCTGGTAAATTGTCCTCACCGCTCACATTTAGAACTTTTGTTAAGATAAATTGTCCTCACCACTCACATTTAGAACTTTTGTTCTGGAAAATTGTCCTCACCGCTCACTTTTAGAACTTTTGTTAAGATAAATTGTCTTCACCGCTCACATTTAGAACTTTTGTTAAGATAAATTGTCCTCACCGCTCACTGTTAGAACTTTTGTTAAGACAAATTGTCCTCACCGCTCACTTTTAGAACTTTTGTTCTGGTAAATTGTCCTCACCGCTCACATTTAGAACTTTTGTTAAGATAAATTGTTCTCACCGCTCACATTTAGAACTTTTGTTCTGGTAAATTGTCCACACCGCTCACATTTAGAACTTTTGTTAAGATAAATTGTCCTCACCGCTCACATTTAGAACTTTTGTTAAGATAAATTGTCCTCACCGCTCACTTTTATAACTTTTGTTAAGATAAATTGTCCTCACCGCTCACTTTTAGAACTTTTGTTCAGATAAATTGTCCTCACCGCTCACTTTTAGAACTTTTGTTCTGGTAAATTTTCCTCACCGCTCACTTTTAGAACTTTTGTTAAAATAAATTGTCCTCACCGCTCACTTTTGTTCTGGTAAATTGTCCTCACCGCTCACATTTAGAACTTTTGTTCTGGTAAATTTTCCTCACCGCTCACTTTTAGAACTTTTGTTAAAATAAATTGTCCTCACCGCTCACTTTTGTTCTGGTAAATTGTCCTCACCGCTCACATTTAGAACTTTTGTTCTGGTAAATTGTTCTCACCGCTCACATTTAGAACTTTTGTTAAGATAAATTGTCCTCACCGCTCACATTTAGAACTTTTGTTCTGAAAAATTGTCCTCACCGCTCACTTTTAGAACTTTTGTTAAGATAAATTGTCTTCACCGCTCACATTTAGAACTTTTGTTAAGATAAATTGTCCTCATCGCTCACTTTTAGAACTTTTGTTCTGGTAAATTGTCCTCACCGCTCACATTTAGAACTTTTGTTAAGATAAATTGTCCTCACCGCTCACGTTTAGAACTTTTGTTCTGAAAAATTGTCCTCACCGCTCACTTTTAGAACTTTTGTTAAGATAAATTGTCCTCACCGCTCACTTTTAGAACTTTTGTTAAGATAAATTGTCCTCATCGCTCACTTTTAGAACTTTTGTTCTGGTAAATTGTCCTCACCGCTCACATTTAGAACTTTTGTTAAGATAAATTGTTCTCACCGCTCACATTTAGAACTTTTGTTCTGGTAAATTGTCCTCACCGCTCACTATTAGAACTTTTGTTAAGATAAATTGTCCTCACCGCTCACTTTTAGAACTTTTGTTCTGGTAAATTGTCCTCACCGCTCACATTTACAACTTTTGTTCTGGTAAATTGTCCTCACCGCTCACATTTAGAACTTTTGTTAAGATAAATTGTCTTCACCGCTCACTTTTAGAACTTTTGTAAAGATAAATTGTCCTCACCGCTCACTTTTAGAACTTTTGTTCTGGTAAATTGTTCTCACCGCTCACTTTTAGAACTTTTGTTCTGGTAAATTGTCCTCACCGCTCACATTTAGAACTTTTGTTAAGATAAATTGTCCTCACCGCTCACATTTAGAACTTTTGTTCTGAAAAATTGTCCTCACCGCTCACTTTTAGAACTTTTGTTAAGATAAATTGTCTTCACCGCTCACATTTAGAAATTTGTTAAGATAAATTGTCCTCATCGCTCACTTTTAGAACTTTTGTTAAGATAAATTGTCCTCACCGCTCACTTTTAGAACTTTTGTTAAGATAAATTGTCCTCACCGCTCACTTTTAGAACTTTTGTTCAGATAAATTGTCCTCACCGCTCACTTTTATAACTTTTGTTCTGGTAAATTGTCCTCACCGCTCACTTTTAGAACTTTTGTAAAGATAAATTGTCCTCACCGCTCACTTTTAGAACTTTTGTAAAGATAAATTGTCCTCACCGCTCACTTTTAGAACTTTGTAAAGATAAATTGTCCTCACCGCTCACTTTTAGAACTTTTGTTCATGTAAATTGTCCTCACCGCACACTTTTAGAACTTTTGTTAAGATAAATTGTCCTCACCGCTCACTTTTAGAACTTTTGTTCTGGTAAATTGTTCTCACCGCTCACTTTTAGAACTTTTGTTCTGGTAAATTGTCCTCACCGCTCACATTTAGAACTTTTGTTAAGATAAATTGTCCTCACCGCTCACATTTAGAACTTTTGTTCTGAAAAATTGTCCTCACCGCTCACTTTTAGAACTTTTGTTAAGATAAATTGTCTTCACCGCTCACATTTAGAACTTTTGTTAAGATAAATTGTCCTCATCGCTCACTTTTAGAACTTTTGTTCTGGTAAATTGTCCTCACCGCTCACATTTAGAACTTTTGTTAAGATAAATTGTCCTCACCGCTCACATTTAGAACTTTTGTTCTGAAAAATTGTCCTCACCGCTCACTTTTAGAACTTTTGTTAAGATAAATTGTCCTCACCGCTCACTTTTAGAACTTTTGTTAAGTTAAATTGTCCTCATCGCTCACTTTTAGAACTTTTGTTCTGGTAAATTGTCCTCACCGCTCACATTTAGAACTTTTGTTAAGATAAATTGTCCTCACCGCTCACATTTAGAACTTTTGTTCTGAAAAATTGTCCTCACCGCTCACTTTTAGAACTTTTGTTCTGAAAAATTGTCCTCACCGCTCACTTTTAGAACTTTTGTTAAGATAAATTGTCCTCACCGCTCACTTTTAGAACTTTTGTTAAGATAAATTGTCCTCACCGCTCACTTTTAGAACTTTTGTTAAGATAAATTGTCCTCACTGCTCACTTTTAGAACTTTTGTTCTGGTAAATTGTTCTCACCGCTCACTTTTAGAACTTTTGTTCTGGTAAATTGTCCTCACCGCTCACATTTAGAACTTTTGTTAAGATAAATTGTCCTCACCGCTCACATTTAGAACTTTTGTTCTGAAAAATTGTCCTCAATGCTCACTTTTAGAACTTTTGTTAAGATAAATTGTCTTCACCGCTCACATTTAGAACTTTTGTAAAGATAAATTGTCCTCATCGCTCACTTTTAGAACTTTTGTTCTGGTAAATTGTCCTCACCGCTCACATTTAGAACTTTTGTTAAGATAAATTGTCCTCACCGCTCACATTTAGAACTTTTGTTCTGAAAAATTGTCCTCACCGCTCACTTTTAGAACTTTTGTTAAGATAAATTGTCCTCACCGCTCACTTTTAGAACTTTTGTTAAGATAAATTGTCCTCATCGCTCACTTTTAGAACTTTTGTTCTGGTAAATTGTCCTCACCGCTCACATTTAGAACTTTTGTTAAGATAAATTGTTCTCACCGCTCACATTTAGAACTTTTGTTCTGGTAAATTGTCCACACCGCTCACATTTATAACTTTTGTTAAGATAAATTGTCCTCACCGCTCACATTTAGAACTTTTGTTCAGATAAATTGTCCTCACCGCTCACTTTTAGAACTTTTGTTAAGATAAATTGTCCTCACCGCTCACTTATAGAACTTTTGTTAAGATAAATTGTCCTCACCGCTCACTTTTAGAACTTTTGTTCTGGTAAATTGTCCTCACAGCTCACTTTTAGAACTTTTGTAAAGATAAATTGTCCTCACCGCTCACTTTTATAACTTTTGTTCTGGCAAATTGTCCTCACCGCTCACATTGAGAACTTTTGTTCTGGTAAATTGTCCTCACCGCTCACATTTAGAACTTTTGTTAAGATAAATTGTCCTCACCGCTCACATTTAGAACTTTTGTTCTGGTAAATTGTCCTCACCGCTCACTTTTAGAACTTTTGTTATGATTAATTGTCCTCACCGCTCACATTTAGAACTTTTGTTAAGATAAATTGTCCTCACCGTTCACATTTAGAACTTTTGCTAAGATAAATTGTCCTCACCGCTCACATTTAGAACTTTTGTTAATATAAATTGTCTTCACCGCTCACATTTAGAACTTTTGTTAAGATAAATTGTCCTTACCGCTCACATTTAGAACTTTTGTTCTGGTAAATTGTCCTCACCGCTCACATTTAGAACTTTTTTGAGTTCTCAGCGTTCAACGGTGTTAGTAAATTGTTTCTTCCTCAGACGTCAGATCAATTGAACACTTTGTATGGCACTAAACAACTAACATTCATGTGCAGATGCCATTATATGGCATTTGGTAGAAGGCCAAGAGCCCCGATGTTTCTGGATCGGTAACAATGTATGGTCAAGCAAAACATACTGATCGGACATGTTAGTCAAGGTCAGGTAAATAACAGTAAAACAATAAGACATGGTTAGGAAACAGGCTTACTTTCAAATGAACCAGTCGATGCTTCAGATTGGATCCACTACTACGAGATTACATGTATACATTTTGATTCGCCTTATTATTTGATAGGTCTATCGATATTGTGAGCTTAATATCTGAGTAGCAACATGTCACTTTGTCGCTTTGTGCAATTACAATAAAAACACCTGTGATTCTCTGTACAAGCAACATCTTACATCTAACCCACTGTATGTCCGGTGTACTACAGTAAACATCCCGAGTGGCCAGCATGAGTCTGTGAATAACAAGGACAAGAATAGCACCACTGCCCCAGAGAGTATGTCGAAAGAAGGGAGTACCTGTATGACATGGCATAACACAGGTCATGGACCTACACCTGGACATCTACACATGTAGAAGCACAGGTCGACTAAGACTAAGACTACAGTAAACACAACCATCTTATACAAATATTTCTTTTATTTGCAGGTTGTCTACTTTTGACACCACACGAAACACAAGACCTCACCACTAATGGAGTCGTCCGTGAGGTCACCCGTGGAACAACTGCCTGAAACATTTCGCCTCTGCTCCATCTGTCCTCCACGTTAGTGGGTCATCTTTCGTCTCGGCACAGCCCCCATGGCAGCAGTACACAGTTTCCAGTCATGTCCATCATATACCGACAAAAGAAGTAGCATTTGAGAAGCAGTACGGAAGTGCACTGAGACTCAAGTCGACTGCTGCCTTTGTTAGAGTCATTGAAGTCGAGGTCTGAAGACCAACGAGGACGATCTATCTTCTTGTCTTTATCGACCCAGCTGGAGCACCAGTACCAGCACGGTCGACCTTCATCAAGAAGCCTGCGGCAAAGAACTGTGCATGCTCTCGCAGTAGGGGTTTCTGTAACAATGTGCTTGCATGATGAGGTTGCTAGTCTCAAGCACAATTCTCTCCAGTCAATGCATGCATGAAGTCCAATCAACCAAATCAAGATCCCGTCTCTCCATTTGTTGAAACACAGGTCCAGCACTGTATTTGGCTTCCCATTACGAGCTATTAGGAAATACATGTTCTAGTAATTTGCAGTACTGTAGCAATAATTGACACATTAATGCACAACCTTTAGTGGCATCTTACAACATGTCGTCATCATGTAGCATGCCCTTTATAGAACGTCGCTCCCATAACAGTCTGTCTGAAAGCAACTCGTTCCCTTGCTAGAACTCTAGCCTCCGCCACAGTCATACCAAGGCATTCCTGGATATCTTGGTACCATCGTCCTCTTCGTCTACCCCTTCCTCATTTACCTGGTACCATAACTTCCAACACTGTTCTCTTGAGACTTGTGTGTCTTGATCTTCTTCATCTTCTTCTTCTTCTTTGTACGCTGTCAGACGACAGCTTGAATTTGTTCGAAGAAAGCAGCAGTCGTCCTGAGATTGTCGACACTGCCATAGAGCTTGTCTAGTGTTGGCACTGGTGATGGCCAGGTGTGCTTTCTCTGGTCCTCATATGTCGGGCAATTTTGCAGCAGATGTTCAGCGGTCATTTTCCCTGTAGCACCTATCTTCAGTTTATTGAATAGATGGCACCTCGGTTTATTGTGACCTGTACGGAGTCTGAAGACCGCCACCTGCTCTCTTCTCATCAACTGGTAATAAGCATCATTAGGTGTGTAGCCAGTATGCTCTGTTTCCCATTTGTATCTGGCCCTAATAAGCCTTTTGGACTCTTCGTAGGTCACACTAGAATCAGGTTGTTGTAACCTTGCACCTTCTTTTGCTAGTCTGCCTGCCTCCTCGTTGCCTTGAATGTTACCCACTGTACTACTACGTTATTGGGTGTGGACTGCTGGCATAGTTAACAGAGTACTGCTCTTAAGTCATTAAGTTCTGTATGTTTTTGGCTTTTTAATGCAGTAACCACGGACATGACATCTGTAAACATGACTATCTGGCTTTCGTGTGTCTTGATCTGACTAAAGTATTTACATTTTCTAACAACAACATGTAATGAATGAAATAATTTGTCATATTGTCTTCATCACTCAGGAGAAATAAATACATCGCCTGCCGAAACATTTGTTGTCCTTGACTTACTGTGGCAGTATTTAGCAACGGTTATATCTTGTCATTCCCAATAAGGGGCCCCGGGATCCAATGGGGGTGGGGGGATGCTATCTTATTGATAGATGTTAAACAAGCAACGACAACGATATTATTGATATCAATTTGTATTGTATGTCATCATCATCTGGTTGATCTGTCCCAAGACTGGTTGTAGGGTTGTCTGATTACGTCTCTCCATTTGACTCTATCCTGTAGTTGATCAGTTTTAAGACTGGTTGTTAGGTTGTGTGATTATATCTCTCCATTTGACCCTATCCTCTAGTTTACCAGTCCTAAGGCTGGTTGTAAGGTTGTCTGAGTATTTCTCACCATTTGACCCTATCCTCTGCAGCTCTCTTCATTCCTGCATAACTTGGTACTTTAATGTCCCTGCATGCCTGAGATGTAAAGGTGAGTCTTGGTCGCCCCGGTCCTCTCTTCCCTTCAAGCTTGCCCTCTAGTATCTTCTCTAGAAGACTTTCTTGTCTTATATTGTGACCCAGCCAACTCAACCAACGTTTTTGTACAAAACGGAATATTTGTTTTTGTGCGCCCACTTCAGTGAGTACATTCTATCATTACATCTTCTTTCTTTCCAACTAGCGCTTTCCATTAACTTTGACTTTCTATTACAACTCCGCATAACCTTGTCCATCATCATCTCAGATTATGCACTGTAGAGACTCGGTGCAAGCGAGTAGTCCTGTCGTACCCCCTTTCTTATGGAAACTGCACCATTGAGACCTTCTGATATTGAAATAATTGGCTCTTAATTTTAATCCAGGTTCTGGATTAACTTAATGAGTGTTCTTTCTATGTATGAAGGTCATATCAAAGTGCTCATAAGTGGCGGAGGAGCTACCATGGCTTGCTAACAAAATATGTCTGTGTTCAGATCCCTGGGGTCGTAAACCTATGGGATGTGAGCCCATTAAAAATACGACCTGATTATGGATTCACCAGGCTGTAAGGTGCAAAACACAGAACAAAGTACTCCGTCTTAGGAGACACGGTGAAGGGGGAAACAAATATGTGACCTTGCAGTTTTTGTCTCTAGTATTTAATTCTGTTTTTTTTTAAATATTTGATTAGGTAAGTCAGTAAGTAGGTCACACACTAAATTGGGATATCTGTCAAATGTAGTTGCTGGTTTCTAAATGTGTCAATGGAGACTACGGGGCCACAACATCCAGTTTTGTGATTACTTAGGTAACAGACGCTATTGGGCAGCAACATCCAGTTTTGTGATTACTTAGGTAACAGACACTAGGGGGCAGCAACATCCAGTTTTGTGATTACTTAGGTAACAGACATTAGGGGGCAGCAACATCCAGTTTTGTAATTACTTAGGTAACAGACGCTAGGTGTCGCATGTACGTGCGCAGTATAGAAACACAATGTCATTAATACTCACAGAGTGAACATCAAAAATAGCATCCTGTAGTGTATTTTTTTGTTTGTTCTGAATTTGGTGGGTGGTTGGGGTGGGGGGGGGGGGGGAGGGGCTGTCGAGGACTTCTAAGGATATTGAAAAGGAAATGATATGTTTTCTGACTGTCCAAAATGAATTCCCAAAATGACGCGACATCATTGCTGATTAAACTTGACCTGGTCGTCCCTTTCAGATTGCAATAAAGGGATCTGTGCGGCTGGTGTGGGAGAACTAACAGGCCAGTAATGATAGACATTGTAGCAAATGTAACATAGAGATCTGTGCCGCGGGTGTGCGAGAACTAACAGACCAGTAGTGATAGCCAGTGTAGCAAATGTAATAGTGTTCGCATAGTTTAGTCTACATTATAATGCATGATCGATTGAGTTTTCTGAAAGTGTGCTCACTGTGTATACGCAGATTAGTGACTAAATACAAAATGAACCGAATGGGATCTTTTCCTTGCGATGATAAAAAGACGGAATACGTGTATCAATGTTTGCGCAAATTATGTGGAGAAATAAGGTACAATATAATTGCATCAATATATGATTTTCAAACTCGTATATCATTTTATTGAATGTATCCAGTTGTGACATATATTCATGTTCTCTAACACTGTCAACTCGTTAAGAGGAGCAGAATGATAGCATGGTCCTTCTGAATCCATCTGAGGAACAAACTGTACGGGGATCACTGACGCCTGAGACAGTCCACCAAGTTTGGAGTGAGATGTACAGTAAACCTGAGACAGACCAGCAAGTTTGGAGAGAGATGTACAGTAGACCTGAGACAGACTGTCAAGTTTGGAGAGAGATGTACAGTAGACCTGAGACAGACCATCAAGTTTGGAGAGAGATGTACAGTAGACCTGAGACAGACCAGCAAGTATTGAGAGAGATGTACATTAGACCTGAGACAGATCACCAAGTTTGGAGAGCGATGTACAGTAAACCTGAGACAAACTAATTGAAAGGTGATCATTTGGAACATGTTCTTGACCTTTGACTCAGCAAATTATTTGTTCATATTTATTTCCATGTTCGATTTTCAATATTTGATCATCTTTATTTGGAAGTTACTGATGTATTCTGATAAAAGCAAATAAAATTATTTCTTTGTTACGTTTGGGATAGTTTGTTCTGGTCATCTTGTTTGTGTGCGACCGACTTTTTCTTCTTTTTCTCGTCAACTTCTTCCTTACTCATTGAAAACACAATTGAAATAGGAAACACATTCCAAGTATTGATGCCGGCACACGAGCATATGCCTTTCAATGAACTGGCAACACAGACGAGAGGTGTCTTACTCGATGCAGCACGGGATCTGATCCCTAGGAAAATGTATCAGAAGCAGAACTAGATCACAGAAGGTGTTCTTCAACATAAAGGAAGAAGAAACCGAAAACAAACATGTATTTACCACAAAAGCGATGAATGCAGAGATTGCACTACAGAAATCAGAAGAAAGATCAGGAAAGACAAGAAACAATTCATAACAAACACTTGCAACAAAATCGAAGAATTCCAACAACATGGGAAAAAAAGAAACCTTCAAAGAAATGGGAAAACTGAGGAGAGAATCCCAACCATCACTACAGGCAATCAATGACAAGAATAGTGATGTGAGGACTGAGAACAAAGAAATTCTAGAAAGATGGAAGTAATACTGAATAGAGAGGCAGAACCCACATTGGACGAAGTACGTGCAGCAATCAAAGAGATGAATAAAGGAAAGACTCCAGGATGTGACGACATAACAGCAGAACTAATACAGGCAGAAGGAGACGCATGCATACACATAAACCAAGCATTGTGCACAAACAATTTGGTACAGTTCAGAATGGTCTGCAGAATGGAGAAGATCAGTGAATATTCCGGTACCAAAGAAAGGGAACCTAAAATGATGCACTAACTAGCGAACTATTGCCCTAATAAGCCACATCATCAAGATATTATTACGTATTATCATGAAGGGACTAGAAAAGAAAGTGGAAATTGAAATATATGAAACACAGGCAGGATTCAAACAAAGCAGAGGCACAAGAGATCACATCTTTAATTAGAGAAACAGCTTTGAAAAATGCAGAGAACTCCTAACTGACCTAAATACACGCTTCCTAGATTACACCAAAGCGTTTGACTGTGTACAACATCAGCAACTGTGGCAAAAAATGAAATACATAGTCTTCGTTACACATGGAAAACATCTAATAGAAACACATGGCAGTGCCTAACACGCCCCTGGGAGAATTAACGAACGCACCTCAGATTGGTTTGAGACCCTAAAAGGTGATAGACAGGGATGCATCCTTTTCCAATATTTATTCAACATGTACGCGGAGAATATCAAGCGAAAGGTAAAAATAGATGAAAGTTATATCTTCTCCTTCTTCGTTCATCCTCAGATCAAGGTCCCGGTTTCTCTTACAAAGGACACCGTTGTTTATAAGGCTGTTTTATCTCCATACAGCTTTAATCTCATATCTGCCTCACGAGGCCAGTATTGTTCTCTCTTTTTCTGCGTGAGCGTGCAGCTTTGTAGGATGTGTTCCGCTGTCATGATACGCTCCACATATGGACACTTATCATCTGTCCAAATCCTCATTTTGTTGTAAAGATGACCCTTGAGTCTGTTATGCCCAGTTCTCAGTCTGAAGATGATGACTTGCTCTTCTCTAGTTAAGTTAAAGTAGCTGTCCTCTTTTCGGAAGTCGAGGTATTGATCAGCCCATTTTACCCTGAAGTTGGCTTTAAAAATGGTCTTGGCCTCATTATATGTGATACTCAGGTCTGTTTGTGGGGATGCTCCTCCACACTCTGCTAGTTTATCTGCAGCTTCATTGCCTTCAATATTGCAGTCGGATGGGATCCACTGTATGACCAATCTTGGGTGTTCTGCTGAGAGTTGTGTCAGGGAGAACATACATTGCTTGAGATCTTCATTTTTGTGTTGTTTTAGCGATGTTAATCCTGACGCGGCATCAGTCAGGAATTCTATGTTTTCTTGGTGGATATCTTTATCTTGGATTACAAGCTCAGCTGCGGCGTTCAGTGCCTCTGCTTCTGCACGGAAATTATTGGAATATGTTCCCGCTGTTAATACTCGAATTTTTTCTTCTTCATTTCTTAGTCTGTAATAGACCTCTCCACCTCCATTGGATGTGACTTTGTTAGATGAGCCATCTGTATATACGTGTATCCATGTTTCTGGTGGGTATACTCTCCTAAGATATTTTTCTGTAACACATTTCCTTTTTCCTATACCCTCTATGGTTTCTACCATCTCAGGGGACTTGTCTTTTTTCCATGGTTGGATTTAGAATGTTTGTTTCAGATCTCAAAACACTGCCTGGCTTATGATTTGGTCTGCTCTTGTAAGTTCTTTAGTTTTTGATATGAAGTGGTTTCTCTTTGATCTCCCTCTTCCCATGCGATTTATTCTGTCATATATTGGGTGATCAGGCATTCGTTTGAACTTATCCCCCTGTTGGATTGTTTTGTTTTTTTATCTCTGCGCGTCTCAATACTTTCAATTCATTTGATGTTCTCCATTGCATTTAGTGGTGTTGTTCTCATAGCTGAAGTGATGATACGTATACCTTGATTTTGAGTAGTTCTTTTTTGTTGAAAGTTATTCTTTGTTGCTGTGGACCATGCTGCTATCCCGTATTCTAGCACTGGTCTCACATAACCTGTGTACAGTTTCTTTAGGGTACCCGTGTCAGCTCCCCGTGTTGAGCCTGATATCTTTCTCATTATGGCCATTCTGTTTTAAGCTTTTTTGGTGGCTTTCTTTATTTGGTTTTTAAATGTAAATCTTGGGTCGATTGTTATTTCCAGATAAGTTGGACTTATGTCAATTTTGGGTCGATTGTTATTTCCAGATAAGTTGGACTTATGTCAATCTTGGGTCCATTGTTATTTCCAGATAAGTTGGACTTATGTCAATCTTGGGTCGATTGTTATTTCCAGATAAGTTGGACTTATGTCAATCTTGGGTCGATTGTTATTTCCAGATAATTTGGACTTATGTCAATCTTGGGTCGATTGTTATTTCCAGATAATTTGGACTTGGGTCGATTGTTATTTCCAGATAAGTTGGACTTATGTCAATCTTGGGTCGATTGTTATTTTCAGATAAGTTGGACTTATGTCAATTTTGGGTCGATTGTTATTTCCAGATAAGTTGGACTTATGTCAATCTTGGGTCGATTGTTATTTCCAGATAAGTTGGACTTATGTCAATCTTGGGTCGATTGTTATTTCCAGATAAGTTGGACTTATGTCAATCTTGGGTCGATTGTTATTTCCAGATAAGTTGGACTTATGTCAATCTTGGGTCGATTGTTATTTCCAGATAGGTTGAACTTATGTCAATCTTGGGTCGATTGTTATTTCCAGATAAGTTGGACTTATGTCAATCTTGGGTCCATTGTTATTTCCAGATAAGTTGGACTTATGTCAATCTTGGGTCGATTGTTATTTCCAGATAAGTTGGACTTATGTCAATCTTGGGTGGATTGTTATTTCCAGATAAGTTGGACTTATGCCAATCTTGGGTCGATTGTTATTTCCAGATAATTTGGACTTATGTCAATCTTGGGTCGATTGTTATTTCCAGATAAGTTGGACTTATGTCAATCTTGGGTCGATTGTTATTTCCAGATAAGTTGGACTTATGTCAATCTTTGGTCGATTGTTATTTCCAAATAAGTTGGACTTATGTCAATCTTGGGTCGATTGTTATTTCCAGATAAGTTGGACTTATGTCAATCTTGGATCGATTGTTATTTCCAGATAAGTTGGACTTATGTCAAGGGGGAGAGTCTGGCAATTTACATTTAGAATCATTTTTTGGTGCTTGGGAGATAGAGAGAAGATTGTGTACGTGATTTTGGATTCGTTATAGCGATTTGCCAGTTTTTTTGTTCCGCCTCTATTGTATTTAGGGCCTCTTGCATTTGGTTTAAATCTACAGGTGTAGACTCTTCGGATGTCCATAGTGCCAGGTCATCTGCATATAGTGCACTGTGAACTCTTTTAGGGGTTTCTGGGATTATATCATTGATATATTTGAGGGACAGCATGGGCGAGAGTATTCCACCTTGCGGGAATCCTTATTCCATTTTCATCTTTTTGCTGAGGTGTCCTTGGAGTTTCCCCCTTGCTGTCCTGTTATCTAGGTAATCACTGATCCACTTGTACATGTTGTTGGTTACACACATTTGCAGTAGTTTGAGTTTTAACCTGCTTTTACATATTTTATCAAATGCCTTTTCTAGGTCTATCTAGACTGCCAGTGTTTTTTTCTTCTTGAAATGCATCTACCATCTCCTTCGAGATATATGTCACCTGATATGTCACCTGATCTTCGGTTGATCTGTTCCTACGAAAACCTTTTTGCTGGAGGATAAGTAAATTCTTTGATTCCATATGCCAGGTTATTCTAGTGTTAACTATTCGTTCCATTAGTTTCCCCACACAGCTGAGTAGACTAATAGGATTGACTTTCCGGCTGTACTTCTTACACAGCGCATCCCACAGCCCTGGATCTTACTCGTATGTGTTTCTAGTAAGGACCAAGGCTGACATTGGTTACACAATGTAGAAATAAACAGTGAATTGATGAACCTCTACTTAGTTGATAGAAGCCCACTAGAGTGTTTTCATATAGGTGCACACAGTAGATCTGTTCTTCTTCTGAATTCTCTGTACAATCCTTCTGTCGTCACCAGTGAACATGATAACTACGTATTTTAACTCCTGTACTTGCTTGAGGCCTGACAATTGTGTGACTGTTGTGGAAACTTCCTTGCTCGTGTTCACGCGGTATCAACATAGTCTCGGTCTTGCTTGTCTGTGTTCTTGTCATATTCGTTACAAGCGGATTTTTTTTGTTTTTTTTGTTTTTTTGTTGTTGTTTGTTTGTTGGCGTTCGCCTTATTTCTCTAATCCCCAAGGCGGTGTGCGTTGCACTGTGGTTTTTATTTTGCGCCTGTCGGCCCAATGCATCCGACTTCAGCATGCATTTTATGTAAGGGTCTGCTTCCTCCTGCATTTTCTAAGGGTTTGCTTCCCCGGGGTAACGGCCGGTGCTGTGATGGGGATCGAACCCAGCACCTTCGGATTGTGAGCCGTGCCACTTATCCACTAGGCCACGCCGTCCCCTTTACAAGCGGATTTGAGACAGGTCAGGCGGTGTTGTAGGTCTTCTCCATTTTAGTAGATGACCTGATCTTCAGCAATCAACAGTTTATTTACAGACTTCTAATGAGGGTTAGCTAACTGTGTGATTTTATCCCTATAAATTCTGAACAGAAGTGGAGAAAGAACACATCCCTGCCGTACACTACTGATCACTGGAAACCAATCCGTCATACCGGCATTTGTTCGTGCTGAACTTTCACTGTTTATGTATAAATGCGAATGCTATTTAGTAGTTGACCCACCACACCATATTTCTCCATTACCTCCCCTGGCCTACATCAGTTTACCCTGTCAAACACTTCTTCCTGATAAATGAAGGCTACGAGGAGTTTTTGTGTATGTATTCTAAGTTTTGTTTCCACTTAAGTGTCTGGAGCGTAAATATAGCATCCGTACATCCCTTGCTATTCGAGCAAGAAGCCATGGCGGTGATCCTGAAGCACTGAGCTGTGGCTATACAATAGCTCGTACTCGCTGTTCAAGGGCACGTGCGAAAATGTTTCCGAGGTGGCTAAGAAGGGATTTTTGACTATACGAGCTGCAATCCTTCCTGGTGCCCTTGCTTTTTACAAATAGGTACAACCACAGCTCTTTGGCAATCACAGGTACCTTCTCTTCAATCCACACCTGATTTAAGATCTTTGTGAGCAATCTTACTCCTACGTGGTGACAAGCTTTAATGGCATGTGCCGATATGTTGTCTACATAAGGGGCCCTGTAGTTAGGGCTTCATCTAATTACCTCCCTGGCTCCTTGCTCGAATATTACTTTGTCAATATATTTCGGGGTTTGTACCAATCCGCTGAGCGTGAGGCCCTAATGGTGAGGCCCTTCCATTGCACTTTGGCTGGGCTAGCTTCTGAGGGTGCACAAACCTAGCATAGGTACATACAGACGCACACATGCATCCAAGCACTGGTTTATGCGTCCTGATATCGCCCAAAGGTCTAAGGTCTAGAGTGGAACGATCGCACATCCGCCAGTAGAAACTAGTAAGGCAAACGCTTAAGAAACAAAAAAACAGACGCACACGTGCATCCAGGCACTGGTTAATACGCCCTGATAGCACCTAAAAGACCACGGTCGAGGTGAAAAGGGCTAGTCTCAGTCAGCAGGATTCAGATGGGCAAACATTTAACGACAAAACAACAAACAAACAAACAAACGACAATAACTGGGGCATTTCTACAATTTGTGTTTTAGTGGTCAAAGAGATGGAACTCACAAATTTTTCAATTAGTGGTCAAAGGGATGCAGCCACAATATTTTTCTATCACATAATAAACTGGTGACACAGATCAATATTATCTTTTGACTAATTGTGTCTTCTACTTGTTCATCAGTTGGACCTTATTTAGAGAGCCCAAGTCTGATAGCAAGGATTCGCAGGACCCTCGAGGAGACACAACCGAACAAGCTGGATTCAGACGAACCTACAGTGCACTAGATCACATACCAACGTGCTGTAATCTGATCGAGGAGGCACGAGAGCAACAAACAACGCTGATACTCACATTCATTGACTCCAAAAACCATTTTGCTCGGTTGTAACAAGATTCGTGTGAAAAGCGCTGGTCGAGCAATGAGTAGACCTCTACTACATAGAAATACTCCAGAAATTCTATGAAGGATGTACAACCGTCATCCACCCATTCACTCAACCCATCAGCATTATGACTAACCAGGAGTACGACAGGGAGAACCGAACTCTCCGAACCTATTCTCTGCATGCCTGGAGTCGACGATGGGGCACTCCGACTGGGACAACTATGGCATAAAAATAGATAAAGACGACTGAACCACCTCAGATTCACATGACGACATCGTCCTCGTCGCAGAGGTCCCTAGAATCGTAGCGACAGAGATGCTGCGGTCACTAGACACTGAAGGCAGGTCTAACCACAAGCCTAGGGAAAACCAATGCTATACGCAACCGTTTCGCAGAGCCCAACCCCATACTCTTCAGTGGAACGTCCCTAGAGGATGCTGACGAATATGCCTATCTGGGAAGGCTCCTCAATATGGAGAACAGCATAAAACCTGAGATCGTAAGACAGGTACGAGCGGGCTGGTCAGCCTTTAACTCCTGCGTGACAGCAACAGACGCCACAAAGGACACCAGACTACGTGCGGACATTTTCGACTCGGTAGTCCTGACAGCGCTCTGCTATGGTAGCGAAACCTGGTCTCTAACCAAAGCAGCAGAGAACCAACTGAGAACAGCAAACGCAGCTCTTGAAAGACGCCTCGTGGAAATAACTACCAGACAACAGCGGCAGAGCGAACTACACAATAGCGAAATCCGGAGAATGTCACACATCAAGGATGTCTTACAACACGTCAAGCATTCGAAACACCGCTGGGCTGGTCATATATCCAGAAGTCAAAAGATGGAGTACCATAGTCACTATGTGGTACCCACGCGACAAAAATACCCAACAAAAGACCCCAACTAGCTGGTGAGATTCACTAGACAATCACGATACACACGACCCCACAACAGACATAAAACTGTACCATTGGACGACACGAGCCCGCGACAGAAACGATTTGATCCTGAGTTGAGACACGCTCGCGAGGATCTTGCCGATAAAAGACAGCAGCGTTAACTGTTACACTTCTGGCGATTGCCTTTCTTCTTGTAGATATGTACAATCGGCGCGTCCTTCATTTCTTGTGGGACTAATCCTTCAGCCCAGATGAAGCAGAAGAGTGCACTGAGCTTCCTAGTGAGGCATATCAACCGCTGATGCTTATACCTCTGCTGGTATTGCGTCTCAACCGGCGGCTCTTCCACGAGAAAAATCTTTGATGGCCTCTTCTGCTTCATCTACAGTTTTGTGGACCTGAAAGTGTTTTCAGCGCCTCGTAGAATGTTTTGTGGTCGTGGAGCACAGAAAACGCCTAGGTCCCTTCTGTCTGTCTGCTTAGCCAATGTAGTCGAGCCAGACATAAGATCTACGAGTTTCAATTATCAAGCGATATATAGACAACTTATCCACCTTTTATACCATGTCATATCTCATGTGCCCTGTGCCTGTTCTCTCTAACAAAATAATAAACTAATAATCTAAATTAACATCTTAAAGCCTTCATCGCTGGTGGGGTGACTGAAGTACAAAAACAATAATATAAAAATAGCATAATATAAACAACAAAATTGGAAACAATACACAGGAACAATTAGACAGATACAAGATCATAGAAACAATTAGATTGTTGTTCTCCAAGTTTATATTATTGAATTCATCACTCTTCCTGATTTTTCTTTGGACTCGGTTTGTGATAGCTCTTCTTAAAATCGAAGTGTAATAAATAAAGAAAACCTGACCACTCTTCGCTGTAATGTAAATGAAAGATTCTCGGTATAGATCACACAACAATGATCACATTAGAACGGAGAGGCCAAGAAGCAGGAGTGAATGAGCTGCAAACCAGAGCCAATCAAAACCGTTTCAGACCTCCACATGGCGACCCTTGGAACAGGCTGCACTAGTCACTAGTGTAGTCTGGCCAATGGATATGGATCGCGGGGGAAAGGCAAACTTGGTACTAAACAAGCCAGCTGAAAACGGATGTGTCGGTTCGAAAGATGCAGATATCGCAAACTAGCTGTAAACTACCACACATCATCACAATGTATTTAGAAGAATTAGAAAAAGAAGAGGAAGAAGAGAAAGATGAAGAAGAAGAAAAAAGAAGAAGAAGATGAAGAGGTTGAAGAAAAAGACGATCAAATTGGGAATTAATGGATTATGTACCTTGTCTATAACTGACTAAGATAGACACCAGGAACATTAGTGTCTATGTACCTTGTCTATAAGAAGATTTCAACAGCAGTCTCTGGACTGACCAACAGAGGACAGTTACGTGACATGATCAGAAGACTTTAACACCAGTCTCTGGACTGACTAACAGAGGACAGTGATATGATCAGATGATTTTAACAGCAGTCTCCAGTCTGACTAGCTTGAGGATGATATTGAGTCGGTTACGACAGCTGAACTGATAGTTCTCTATTTGGTGAGACAGAGATGGCCAATGGTATATGGCAGATATTTCTGCAACGGTCACTATTGTATCATTGTAGTGTTATTGTACATCTTTGGTCTAACATTTATTTGCCTTGTTTCAGTAACTGTTGTTATTGTATCATTGTAGTGTTATTGTACATCTTTGGTCTAAGATTTATTTGCCTTGTTTCAGTAACTGTTGTTATTGTATCATTGTAGTGTTATTGTACATCTTTGGTCTAAGATTTATTTGCCTTGTTTCAGTAACTGTTGTTATTATTACCAATTGTCAGCTTATTTCCGTTACTTCTTCCACTTCTAATTCTATCCACTTGTGTCGCTAGACGCCGTGGGGAGATGTAGATTTCTTTCCTGTGCCACATTTGTCGACGATGCTATTGTTACGTATTTCTTCAGTATTTCACTTAACAGGCTATCCATCTTGTTCATGGTCTCCCTCTTGCTCTGAAACTCTCTTGTCTGGTGTTGTAGATCCGCGTGGCTGGCAGATTTGCTTGCGTTCTTGCCAGGTGTCCGAACCACTTTATGTCCTGCCTTCCAACGTAATCCATGTACGAGGTTCGTATCAACCTTCTGTCTGATTTCTTGGTTTCGAGAGTATTGGAGAGTTGGTATACACATATTATTTCTATGACTGGCTCAAGTTATGTGCTTGTCACCTGAAAATGTAGTGTTTCTTCTATTCGGCTGATTGTCATTGTCTCTCTCTTATTGTATTTCAGTTTTATCAATTGTCGTGGCCTAGTGGTTAAGTGGCATGGCTCACAAACCGAAGGTGCTGGGTTCGATGCCCATCACAGCACCGGCCGTTACCCCGGGGAAGCAAACCCTTAGAAAATGCAGGAGGAAGCAGACCCTTACATAAAATGCATGCTGAAGTCGGATGCACTGGGCCGACAGGCGCAAAATAAAAACCACAGTGCAACGCACACCGCCTTGGGGATAAGAGAAATAAGGCGAACACCAAAAAATAAATTAAAAAAATCAATTGTCTTTGACGTAGTATCTCCAGTTTTACAAAATGTGTGTTACTAAATAACTTCAGCTCTTTCTCCACTTGTTACAAATTGTCTGTGAGTCACTGACTCCGTATGTATATAGACTGTCTGTGACTCTATTTCTTCACTGTTAAAAATTGTCGGTGACTCACTGTTTCCATTGTTACAAATTTTCTGTAACTCACTGTCTCCACTGTTTTAAATTGCAAGTGACTCGCTGACTCCATTGTAACAAATTATAAATATTATAATTTTTTTATTTTTCTTGTTCTTGTCTTCTTTTTCTTCTTTTGCTTGCGCTTGTTCTTCTTCTTCTCCTTCTTTTTCTTTTTCTTGTTCTTCTTCCTAGCTGCTGCTTTTTCTTAGTCTGTTCTCCAACTTTCGCTGCCAATCCCTGAAATGGGTTTTCAAAAATATCAGAATGTAGCTCAGACAACTGAATGCGTTGTGTCGTAGTTTACAGCTTGACTGCAATATTCGCACCTTTCGGTCCAGCACATTCGACCTTTGGAACCGAGTTAGCCTTCCCTCTTCGATCCCTTTTCCTTCGCCAGTCTACCATGTAGCGTCCAGGGTCACCACGTTGAGGTGGAGAATAATTTTGGCATCTCTGAGTCACTGGCCCAACGCTAACAGTCAGGTTTGGGTAGGTGACCGCTACACCTCATGTCCTGCTCAGCATCTTGATCCCTTTGTTCTATACTAAACTCCTAAAAAGAAACATCGTCTGAAAGAGAACAGCCCTAGATACAAAAATAAATGGACTTCTTCAATAGAAGAATGTGTATATGTGTGACAGGTTGAAGGTCAAAGTTCAAAGCTTAATTGGTCTTTAAACAGTAACAATACTAAATGAGTATGTTGTTGTTGCTGTTGTTGTTGTTGTTGTTGTTACTGTTATCCCATAGCTGCTGAGCAAGCTTGCTCTTGTCAGCCAATTGCCATTCTTATATAAATACAAGTCTTCTTCAGCTGTTTCATTACTCTGTACAGTTTATTGTCAATTATCGGCAGTGCTTCTAAGAATCTTTCCTTCGGTTTCCAGTTTCTTCATTTTCATCAAAAGGCATGTCCTTCATATCCTGGCATATGCCTGCTGTAGATCAATGAACACTGCTAATATGCTATTTGCATCTTGGAATCCATCCATCACATGAAGTGTGAACCTAAAGAGTGGATCACCCGTGCTATGTCCACCCTGAACCCTGACTGGTTTCTTTCATTGAGGTTATTGCTGTCCAGTAAAGTCTTGTTTAGCATTCGTTCAACCAGTCTACCTAAACATGAGATGAGCGACACTTGTCTATAGCTTCCATGTGTCCTTTGTTGTTTCCCTTTCTTCAGTACGGATTTAATGGTTGCTGATAGCCAAATTAATGGTAACTGTCCTTCGCCCCATGTTCTGCCGATAAATCATAAAAGTTTCTCTTTGCCTTTGGTCCTAATTTGTTTATCATCCCGTTTTAAACTTTATCTGGTCCTGGTGCTTTATTTTTCATCGACAGTTCACGTGGATTGAAGTAATATTTGAAGGCCGCTATGTTGGTTGAATCGATGTTAAAGGATTCCTTTAATAATGCTTTATCTGGTAAATTTCTTAATTCGCGAAAAATGTGGTACAGATCTCAGCTTTCATGGTGTTTGATACTATTTCGTCTGTCAGGGATGTTGTGTTTGACTTTCTCTTGCTCCATTTAAGGCTACTCAGCAGCCTTCACGCATTACTCCCTGCCTTTGTTTACTCTGCTTTCTACAATTTTCTCTCCAAGTCTCCCGCGTGCTTTGTTCAGTGATATTCCTTTCTTTTTCCATTAAGTTAATGTACTCTTTTTTTGTTGTTGACACATTTCAACCTTCTACCTGGCCTGTCTTCTCTCTTTAACGGCTGAAGCCAGCTCTGGGTTCCTGGCCTTTCTTCTCTCTTTAACGGCTGCAGCCAGCTCTGGATTCCTGGCCTTTCTTCTCTCTTTAACGGCTGCAGCCAGCTCTGGGTTCCTGGCCTTTCTTCTCTCTTTAACGGCTGCAGCCAGCTCTGGGTTCCTGGCCTTTCTTCTTTCTTTGACGGCTGCGGCCAGCTCTGTGTTCTGTACGGTTTATATTTCATTTACGTGTCCTGTGGGATGCTTTCCTTTGGAGCTGTTAAGATGGTGGCATATATATGTTTCAAAGCTGTATTGGTGTCATCATTTTTACTTATTTGACTAAACCCAGCAACAGTTTCCTGGACATATCGAT
Organism: Ariolimax columbianus; assembly: GCA_036924085.1. Taxonomy (NCBI): domain Eukaryota; kingdom Metazoa; phylum Mollusca; class Gastropoda; order Stylommatophora; family Arionidae; genus Ariolimax; species Ariolimax columbianus. Next base: position 28,076,496 of record JAVGWX010000024.1, read on the forward strand.
CCCCGCCAGCCTTCCTGACATGCCATGATTGTTTGTCCAGAACAACCCTATCCCTATGTGGGGTTTCAATCATTGTTAGGATAGGACGATGATTGCGTCCAACATCTCTCATGTCGTTAGTGAAGTTGTTTTCTACCAAGTAAGCCATCACAAGTGTCAGATCTGGCCGGCTGGTAGTACCATGCGTTCTATCCAAAAGAGTTGGCGTGGTTTCCAGATTGTAGAGTAGTGTAAGGATGGTGCCATTACTCAGCTCTTCGATCTCCAGGCCTCTTTTATAAAACTTATGGTATCCAAGATTTTACATATGGGCATTTCAATCTTATACCAACACTGTTTTCTTTGATACAGGCTCAAATTCAGGTAAGCACAGTAAATGTTATATAGTTTGTATGTTATTCTATCTATCCCCCATAACTTTATTGTTTAATGGTCAATATCCTCTACAGGATTGTTGGTTACAATGGTATGCGTATCATTTCTGACCAGGGTCATAATGCCACGGTATTTGTTGCATTCGCACTTCCGCTGCGTGTAGCCTGTGATATTAATTTGTCTCTGTGGTAGTATCGTTTCCTGGAGCAGGGCTATGTGAATGTGATGGCCATGTAGTATTGTAATCAGTTCAGGAACCCTGTTTTGCTCTCCGACAATATTAAGCTGTAGTATATTGATGTTCGTTCTCGCTGACTTCTCGCACAAAGCGGGGGACGGTGTCTCTGTTGCTCGGGCCTTGATAACCGAGGCGACGCCCGAGCTCGTTTGAATAATGTTCATGGTTTTCTGGCATTGGAATGTTGGGTTATCTTGCTGCAGACGTCTTCATCCCAAAGAGCAGGTGGGGTGTGTGTTTCTCCGTGAGGCGTAGATGTATTTGGCTTAGCCACTTCCGTCCTTGGTCATCGAGAGATTCGCTGCGCCGATGGGGCTGAAGTGGGATGTCAGGTGTGTTCAGTGTACATTCCCCACTGGCTACAGTTGCTCTAGTTACAGATCACATTTCTTTATTCTGTGTTCAGCCCTTTCCCCGTGACTGTGTCACGTCCTGCCCCCTATCCGTTCACGACTGCCCACCCACCCCTCCACATCACAACGGCTCTTCTCTTATAATGAGATCGATTAGATTTGCCTCCCATCCCCATCCCTAGAGTCAGAGCGCAGATCAACCGGTGCTCTCTGGGACGTAGGACTTGGCCCCGATCCTGTTTTGGTACCTCTAGCATTATGGGAAGTAGGACTTGGCCCCGATCCTCTCTGGGTACCTCTAGCATTATGGGACATAGGACTTGACCCTTATCTTCTCTGGGTACCTCTATTTGTAAGAGTTGTAGTTGTAGTTGCAAGAGTTGCAGTTGTAGTTGTAGTTGTAAGAGTTGTAGTTGTAGTTGTAGTTGTAAGAGCTGTAGTTAAAAGAGTTGTAGTTGTAGTTTTAAGAGTTGTAGTTGTAGTTGTAAGAGTTGTAGTTGTAAGAGTTGTAGTTGTAGTTCTAGTTGTAAGAGTTGTAGTTGTAGTTTTAAGAGTTGTAGTTGTAGCTATAGTTGTTAGAGTTAAAGTTGTAGTTGTAGTTGTAAAAGTTGTAGTTGTAGTTGTAGTTGTAAGACTTGTAGTTGTAGTTGTAATTGTAAGAGTTGTAGTTGTAGTTTTAAGAGTTGTAGTTGTAGTTGTAAGAGTTGTAGTTATAGTTATAGTTGTAAGAGTTGTAGTTGTAGTTTTAAGAGTTGTAGTTGTAGCTATAGTTGTTAGAGTTAAAGTTGTAGTTGTAGTTGTAAGAGTTGTAGTTGTAGTTGTAGTTGTAAGACCTGTAGTTGTAGGGTTAGTTGTAAGAGTTGTAGTTGTAAGAGTTGTAGTTGTAGTTGTAAGAGTTGTAGCTGTTGTTGTTGTTATAAGAATTGTAGTTGTAGTTGTAGTTGTAAGAGTTGTAGTTGTAAGAGTTGTAGTTGTATTTGTAGTTGTAAGAGTTGTAGTTGTAGTTGTAACTGTTGTAGTTCTAGTTGTAAGAGTTGTAGTTGTAGTTGTAAGAGTTGTAGTTGTAGTTGTAGTTGTACGAATTGTAGTTGTAGTTGTAGTTGTAAGAGTTGTAGATGTAGTTGTAGTTGTAGTTTTAAGAGTTGTAGTTGTAAGAGTTGTAGTTGTAGTTGTAGTTGTAGTTGTACGAATTGTAGTTGTAGTTGTAGTTGTAAGAGTTGTAGTTATAGTTGTAAGAGTTGTAGTTGTAGTTGTAGTTGTACGAATTGTAGTTGTAGTTGTAGTTGTAAGAGTTGTAGATGTAGTTGTAGTTGTCGTTTTAAGAGTTGTAGTTGTAGTTGTAAGAGTTGTAGTTGTAGTTGTAGTTGTAAGAGTTGTAGTTGTAGTTGTGGTTGTAAGAGTTGTAGTCCTAGTTGTAAGAGTTGTAGTTGTAGTTGTAGTTGTAAGAATTGTAGTTGTAGTTGTAAGAGTTGTAGTTGTAGCTGTAGTTGGAAGATTTGTAGTTGTAGTTGTAGTTGTAAGAGTTGTAGTTGTAGTTGTAGTTGTAAGAGTTTTAGTTAAAGCTGCAGTTGTAAGAGTTGTAGTTGTAGTTGTAGTTTAAAGAGTTGTAGTTGTAGTTGTAAGAGTTGTAGTTGTAGTTGTACGAATTATAGTTGTAGTTATAGTTGTAAGAGTTGTAGTTGTAGTTGTAGTTGTAAGAATTGTAGTTCTAGTTGTAGTTTTAAGAGATGTAGTTATAGTTGTAAGAGTTGTAGTTGTAGTTGTAGTTGTAAGAGTTGTAGTTGTAGTTGTAGTTGTAAGAATTGTAGTTGTAGTTGTAGTTGTAAGAGTTGTAGTTGTAGTTGTAAAAGTGGTAGTTGTAGTTGTAAGAATTGTAGTTGTAGTTGTAAGAGTTGTAGTTGTAGTTGTAGTTGTAAGAGTTGTAGTTGTAGTTGTAAGAGTTGTAGTTATAGCTGTAAGAGTTGTAGTTGTAGTTGTAGTTGTAAGAATTGTAGTTGAAGTTGTAGTTATAAGAGTTGAACTTGTAGTTGTAAGAGTTGCAGTTGTAGTTGTAGTTGTAAGCGTTGTAGTTGTAGTTGTATTTGTAATAGTTGTAAGAGTTGTAGCTGTAGTTGTAGTTGCAAGAATTGTAGTTGTAGTTGTAGTTTTAAGAGTGGTAGTTGTAGTTGTAAATGTTGTAGTTGTAGTTGTAGTTGTAGTTGTAAGAGTTGTAGCTGTAGATGTAGTTGTAAGAATTGTAGTTGTAGTTGTAGTTTTAAGAGTGGTAGTTGTAGTTGTAAGAGTTGTAGTTGTAGTTGTAAGAGCCGTAGTTGCAGTTGTAAGAGTTGTAGTTGTAATTGTAGTTGTAATAGTTGTAGTTTAAGAGTTGTAGTTGTAGTTGTAAGAGTTGTAGTTGTAAGAGTTGTAGTTGTAAGAGTTGTAGTTGTAAGAGTTGTAGTTGTAGTTGTAAGTGTTGTAGTTGTAAGAGTTGTAGTTGTAGTTGTAGTTGTAAGAGTTGTAGTTATAAGAGTTGTAGTTGTATTTGTAGTTGTAAGAGTTGTAGTTGTAGTTGTAAGAGTTGTAGTTATAGTTGTAGTTGTACATGTTGTAGTTGTAGTTGTAGTTGTAGTTGTAATAGTTGTAGTTGTAAGAGTTGTAGTTGTAATTGTAGTTGTAAGACTTGTAGTTGTATTTGTAGTTGTAAGACTTGTAGTTGTAGTTGTAGTTGTAAGAGTTGTAGTATTAGTTGTAAGTGTTGTAGTTGTAAGAGTTGTAGTTGTAGTTGTAGTTGTAAGAGTTGTAGTTGTAGTTGTAGTTGGAAGAGTTGTAGTTGTAGTTGTAAGAGTTGTAGTTGTAGTTGTAAGAGTTGTAGTTGTAGTTGTAAGAGTTGTAGTTATAGTTGTAGTTGTAAGAGTTGTAGTTGTAGTTGTAGTTGTAAGAGTTGTAGTTGTAGTTGTAGTTGCAGTTGTAAGAGTTGTAGTTGTAGTTGTAGTTGTAAGAGTTGTAGTTGTAGTTGTAGTTGGAAGAGTTGTAGTTGTAGTTGTAAGAGTTGTAGTTGTAGTTGTAAGAGTTGTAGTTGTAGTTGTAAGAGTTGTAGTTATAGTTGTAGTTGTAAGAGTTGTAGTTGTAGTTGTAGTTGTAAGAGTTGTAGTTGTAGTTGTAGTTGCAGTTGTAAGAGTTGTAGTTGTAGTTGTAGTTGTAAGAGTTGTAGTTGTAGTTGTAGTTGTTAGAGTTGTAGTTGTAGTTGTAAGAGTTGTAGTTGTAGTTGTAAAAGTTGTAGTTATAGTTGTAGTTGTAAGAGTTGTAGTTGTAGTTGTAAGAGTTGTAGTTATAGTTGTAAGAGTTGTAGTTGTAGTTGTAAGAGTTGTAGTTGTAGTTGTAAGAGTTGTAGTTGTAGTTGTAGTTCTAGGAGTTGTAGCTGTTGTTATAGTTGTAAGAGTTGTAATTGTAGTTGTAGTTCTAAGAGTTGTACTTGTAGTTGTAAGAGTTGTAGTTGAGGCTGAAGTTGTAAGAGTTGTAGTTGTAGTTGTAGTTGTAAGATTTGTAGTATTAAATGTAGTTTTAACAGTTAAATTTGAAGTTGTAGTTGTAAGTAATCTAGTTGTAGTTGTACATGTTGTAGTTGTTGTTGTAGTTGTAAGAGCTGTAGTTGTATTTGTAGTTGTAAGAGTTGTAGTTATAGTTGTAAGAGTTGTAGTTGTAGTTGTAGTTGTACGAATTGTAGTTGTAGTTGTAGTTGTAAGAGTTGTAGTTGTAGTTGTAAGAGTTGCAGTTGTAGTTGTCGTTGTAAGAGTTGTAGTTATAGTTGTAAGAGTTGTAGTTGTAGTTGTAGTTGTACGAATTGTAGTTGTAAGAGTTGTAGTTGTAGTTACAGTTGTAAGAGTTGTAGTTGTATTTGTAGTTGTAAGACTTGTAGTTGTAGTTGTTGTTGTAAGAGTTGTAGTTGTAAGAGTTGTAGCTGTTGTTGTTGTTGTAAGAATTGTAGTTGTAGTTGCAAGATTTGTAGTTGAGGCTGAAGTTGTATAAGTTGTAGTTGTAGTTGTAAGAGTTGTAGTTGTATTTGTAGTTGTAACAGTTATATTTGTAGTTGTAGTTGTAAACATTGTAGTTGTAGTGGTAATTGTAAGAGTTGTAGTTGTAGTTGTAGTTGTAAGAGTTGTAGTTGTATTTGTAAGAGTTGTAGTTGTAGTACCAAGACTTGCAGTTGTAGTTGTAGTTGTAAGAGTAGTAGTTGTAGTTGAAAGAGTTGTAGTTGTAGTTATAAGAGTTGTAGTTGTAGTTGTAAGAGTTGTAGTTGTAAGAGTTGTAGTTGTAGTTCTAGTTGTAAGAGTTGTAGTTGTAGTTTTAAGAGTTGTAGTTGTAGTTGTAAGAGTTGTAGTTGTAGTTGTAGTTGTTAGAGTTAAAGTTGTAGTTGTAGTTGTAAGAGTTGTAGTTGTAGTTGTAGTTGTAAGACTTGTAGTTGTAGTTGTAGTTGTAAGAGTTGTAGTTGTAGTTGTAAGAGTTGTAGTTCTAGTTGAAAGAGTGGTAGTTCTAGTTGTAAGAGTTGTAGTTGTAGTTGTAGTTATAAGAGTTGTAGCTGTTGTTGTAAGAGTTGTAATTGTAGCTGTAGTTGTAAGAATTTTAGTTGTAAGAGTTGTAGTTGTAGTTATAGTTGTAAGAGTTGTAGTTGTAGTTGTACGAATTGTAGTTGTAGTTATAGTTGTAAGAGTTGTAGTTGTAGTTGTAGTTGTACGAATTGTAGTTATAGTTGTAGTTGTAAGAGTTGTAGTTATAGTTGTAAGAGTTGTAGTTGTAGTTGTAGTTGTACGAATTGTAGTTGTAGTTGTAGTTTTAAGAGTTGTAGTTATAGTTGTAAGAGTTGTAGCTGTTGTTGTAGTTGTAAGAGTTGTAGTTGTAGTTGTAAGAGGTTCAGTTGTAGTTGTAAGAGTTGTAGTTGTAGTTGTGGGAGTTGTAGTTGTAGTTGTGGGAGTTGTAGTTGTAGTTGTGGGAGTTGTAGTTGTGGGAGTTGTAGTTGTAGTTGTAAGAATTGTAGTTGTAGTTGTAGTTGTAAGAGTGGTAGTTGTAGTTGTAAGAGTTGTAGTTGTAGTTGTAAGAGTCGTAGTTGTAGTTGTAAGAGTTTTAGTTGTAGTTGTAAGTGTTGTAGTTGTAATGGTAGTTGTAATAGTTGTAGTTGTAGTTGTAGTTGTAAGATTTGTAGTTGTATTTGTAAGAGTTGTAGTTAAAGCTGTAGTTGTAAGAGTTGTAGATGTTTTTGTAAGAGTTTTAGTTAAAGCTGTAGTTGTAAGAGTTGTAGCTGTTGTTGTAAGAGTTTTAGTTAAAGCTGTAGTTGTAAGAGTTGTAGTTGTAGTTGTAGTTGTACGAATTGTAGTTGTAGTTGTAGTTGTAAGAGTTGTAGTTGTAGTTGTAGTTTTAAGAGTTGTAGTTGTAGTTGTAAGAGTTGTAGTTGTAGTTGTACGAATTGTAGTTGTAGATCTAGTTGTAAGAGTTGTAGTTGTAGTTGTAAGAATTGTAGTTGAAGTTGTAGTTTTAATAGTTGTAGATGTAGTTGTAGTTGTAGTTTTAAGAGTTGTAGTTATAGTTGTAAGAGTTGTAGTTGTAGTTGTAGTTGTAAGAGTTGTAGTTATAGTTGTAAGAGTTGTAGTTGTAGTTGTGGTTGTAAGAGTTGTAGTTGTAGTTGTAAGAGTTGTAGTTGTAGTTGTGGTTGTAAGAGTTGTAGTTGTAAGAGTTGTAGTTGTAGTTCTAGTTGTAAGAGTTGTAGTTGTAGTTTTAAGAGTTGTAGTTGTAGTTGTAAGAGTTGTAGTTGTAGTTGTAGTTGTTAGAGTTAAAGTTGTAGTTGTAGTTGTAAGAGTTGTAGTTGTAGTTGTAGTTGTAAGACTTGTAGTTGTAGTTGTAGTTGTAAGAGTTGTAGTTGTAGTTGTAAGAGTTGTAGTTCTAGTTGAAAGAGTGGTAGTTCTAGTTGTAAGAGTTGTAGTTGTAGTTGTAGTTATAAGAGTTGTAGCTGTTGTTGTAAGAGTTGTAATTGTAGCTGTAGTTGTAAGAATTTTAGTTGTAAGAGTTGTAGTTGTAGTTATAGTTGTAAGAGTTGTAGTTGTAGTTGTATGAATTGTAGTTGTAGTTATAGTTGTAAGAGTTGTAGTTGTACTTGTAGTTGTACGAATTGTAGTTATAGTTGTAGTTGTAAGAGTTGTAGTTATAGTTGTAAGAGTTGTAGTTGTAGTTGTAGTTATACGAATTGTAGTTGTAGTTGTAGTTTTAAGAGTTGTAGTTATAGTTGTAAGAGTTGTAGCTGTTGTTGTAGTTGTAAGAGTTGTAGTTGTAGTTGTAAGAGGTTCAGTTGTAGTTGTAGTTGTAAGAGTTGTAGTTGTAGTTGTGGGAGTTGTAGTTGTAGTTGTGGGAGTTGTAGTTGTAGTTGTGGGAGTTGTAGTTGTGGGAGTTGTAGTTGTAGTTGTAAGAATTGTAGTTGTAGTTGTAGTTGTAAGAGTGGTAGTTGTAGTTGTAAGAGTTGTAGTTGTAGTTGTAAGAGTCGTAGTTGTAGTTGTAAGAGTTTTAGTTGTAGTTGTAAGTGTTGTAGTTGTAATGGTAGTTGTAATAGTTGTAGTTGTAGTTGTAGTTGTAAGATTTGTAGTTGTATTTGTAAGAGTTGTAGTTAAAGCTGTAGTTGTAAGAGTTGTAGATGTTTTTGTAAGAGTTTTAGTTAAAGCTGTAGTTGTAAGAGTTGTAGCTGTTGTTGTAAGAGTTTTAGTTAAAGCTGTAGTTGTAAGAGTTGTAGTTGTAGTTGTAGTTGTACGAATTGTAGTTGTAGTTGTAGTTGTAAGAGTTGTAGTTGTAGTTGTAGTTTTAAGAGTTGTAGTTGTAGTTGTAAGAGTTGTAGTTGTAGTTGTACGAATTGTAGTTGTAGATCTAGTTGTAAGAGTTGTAGTTGTAGTTGTAAGAATTGTAGTTGAAGTTGTAGTTTTAATAGTTGTAGATGTAGTTGTAGTTGTAGTTTTAAGAGTTGTAGTTATAGTTGTAAGAGTTGTAGTTGTAGTTGTAGTTGTAAGAGTTGTAGTTGTAGTTGTAAGAGTTGTAGTTGTAGTTGTGGTTGTAAGAGTTGTAGTTGTAGTTGTAAGAGTTGTAGTTGTAGTTGTGGTTGTAAGAGTTGTAGTTGTAGTTGTAAGAGTTGTAGTTGTAGTTGTAGTTGTAAGAGTTGTAGTTGTAGTTGTATTTGTAATAGTTGTAGCTGTAGTTGTAGTTGTAAGAGTTGTAGCTGTAGTCGTAGTTGTAAGAATTGTAGTTGTAAGTGTAGTTTTAAGAGTGGTAGTTGTATTTGTAAGAGTTGTAGTTATAGTTGTAGTTGTGAGAGTTGTAGTTGTAGTTGTAAGAGTTGTAGTTGTAGTTGTAGTTGTAAGAGTTGTAGTTGTAGTTGTAAGAGTTGTAGTTGTAGTTATTAGAGTTGCAGTTGTAGTTATAGTTGTAAGAATTGTAATTGTAGTTGTAAGAGTTGTAGTTGTAGTTGTAAGAGTCGTAGTCGTAGTTGTAAGAGTTTTAGTTGTAGTTGTAAGAGATGTAGTTGTAGTATTAACAGTTCTAGTTATAGTTGTAGTTGTAAGAGTTGTAGTTGTAGTTGTAAGAGTTATAGTTGTAGTTGTAGTTGTAAGAGTTGTAGTTGTAGTTGTAAGAGTTGTAGTTGTAGTTGTAGTTGTAAGAGTTATAGTTGTAGTTTTAGTTGTAAGATTTGTAGTTGTAATTGAAAGAGTTGTACTTGTAGTTGTAGTTGTAAGAGTTGTATTTGTAGTTGTAGTTGTAAGAGTTGTAGTTGAGGCTGAAGTTGTAAGAGTTGTAGTTGTAACAGTTATATTTGTAGTTGTAATTGTAAGTAATCAAGTTGTAGTTGTAAGAGTTGTAGTTGTAGTTGTAGTTGTAAGAGTTGTAGTTGTAGTTGTAAGAATTGTAGTTGTATTTGTAAGAATTGTAGTTGTAGTTGTAAGAGTTGCAGTTGTAGTTGTAGTTGTAAGAGTTGTAGCTGTAGTTGTAGTTCTAAGAGTTGTAGTTGTAGTTGTAGTTTTAAGAGTGGTAGTTGTAGTTGTAAGAGTTGTAGTTGTAGTTGTAGTTGTAGTTGTAAGAGATGTAGCTGTAGATGTAGTTGTAAGAATTGTAGTTGTAGTTGTAGTTTTAAGAGTGGTAGTTGTAGTTGTAAGAGTTGTAGTTGTAGTTGTAAGAGTCGTAGTTGCAGTTGTAAGAGTTGTAGTTGTAATTGTAGTTGTAATAGTTGTAGTTGTAAGAGTTGTAGTTGTAGTTGTAAGAGTTGTAGTTGTAAGAGTTGTAGTTGTAAGAGTTGTACTTGTAAGTGTTGTAGTTGTAAGAGTTGTAGTTGTAGTTGTAGTTGTAAGAGTTGTAGTTATAAGAGTTGTAGTTGTATTTGTAGTTGTAAGACATGTAGTTGTAGTTGTAACTGTAAGAGTTGTAGTTGTAGTTGTAGTTTTAAGAGTTGTAGTTGTAGTTGTAAGAGTTGTAGTTATAGTTGTACTTGTAAGAGTTGTAGTTGTAGTTGTAAGAGTTGTAGTTGTAAGAGTTGTAGTTGTAGTTGTAAGAGTTGTAGTTATAGTTGTAGTTGTAAGAGTTGTAGTTGTAGTTGTAGTTGTAATAGTTGTAGTTGTAAGAGTTGTAGTTGTTATTGTAGTTGTAAGACTTGTAGTTGTATTTGTAGTTGTAAGACTTGTAGTTGTAGTTGTAGGTTTAAGAGTTGTAGTATTAGTTGTAAGAGTTGTAGTTGTAGTTGTAGTTGTAAGAGTTGTAGTTGTAGTTGTAGTTCGAAGAGTTGTAGTTGTAGTTGTAAGAGTCGTAGTTGTAGTTGTAAGAATTGTAGTTGAAGTTGTAGTTTTAAGAATTGTAGATGTAGTTGTAGTTGAAGTTTTAAGAGTTGTAGTCATAGTTGTAAGAGTTGTAGTTGTAGTTGTAGTTGTAAGAGTTGTAGTTGTAAGTGTAAGAGTTGTAATTGTAGTTGTGGTTTTAAGAGTTGTAGTTGTAGTTGTAAGAGTTGTAGTTGTAGTTGTGGTTGTAAGAGTTGTAGTTGTAGTTGTAAGAATTGTAGTTGAAGTTGTAGTTTTAAAAGTTGTAGATGTAGTTGTAGTTGTAGTTTTAAGAGTTGTAGTTATAGTTGTAAGAGTTGTGTTGTAGTTGTAGTTGTAAGAGTTGTAGTTGTAGTTATAAGAGTTGTAGTTGTAGTTGTGGTTGTAAGATTTGTAGTTGTAGTTGTAAGAGTTGTAGTTGTAGTTTTAAGAGTTGTAGTTGTAGTTGTATTTCTAATAGTTGTAGCTGTAGTTGTAGTTGTAAGAGTTGTAGCTGTAGTTGTAGTTGTAAGAATTGTAGTTGTAGTTGTAGTTTTAAGAGTGGTAGTTGTAGTTGTAAGAGTTGTAGTTATAGTTGTAGTTGTGAGAGTTGTAGTTGTAGTTGTAAGAGTTGTAGTTGTAGTTGTAGTTGTAAGAGTTGTAGTTGTAGTTGTAGTTCTAAGAGTTGTACTTGTAGTTGTAAGATTTGTAGTATTAAATGTAGTTTTAACAGTTAAATTTGTAGTTGTAAGTAATCTAGTTGTAGTTGTACATGTTGTAGTTGTAGTTGTAAGAGCTGTAGTTGTATTTGTAAGAGTTGTAGTTGTAGTTGTTAGAGTTGCAGTTGTAGTTATAGTTGGAAGAGCTGTAGTTGTATTTGTAAGAGTTGTAGTTGTAGTTGTTAGAGTTGCAGTTGTAGTTATAGTTGTAAGAATTGTAATTGTAGTTGTAAGAGTTGTAGTTGTAGTTGTAAGAGTCGTAGTCGTAGTTGTAAGAGTTTTAGTTGTAGTTGTAAGAGATGTAGTTGTAGTTATAAGAGTTCTAGTTATAGTTGAAGTTGTAAGAGTTGTAGTTGTAGTTGTAAGAGTTATAGTTGTAGTTGTAAGAGTTGTAGTTGTAGTTGTAGTTGTAAGAGTTGTAGTTGTAGTTCTAGTTGTAAGAGTTGTAGTTGTATTTGTAAGTGTTGTAGTTGTAAGAGTTGTAGTTGTAAGAGTTGTAGTTGTAGTTGTAAGAGTTGTAGTTATAGTTGTAGTTGTAAGAGTTGTAGTTGTAGTTGTAAGAGTTGTAGTTGTAGTTGTAAGAGTTGTAGTTGTAGTTCTAAGAGTTGTAGCTGTTGTTATAGTTGTAAGAGTTGTAATTGTAGTTGTAGTTCTAAGAGTTGTACTTGTAGTTGTAAGAGTTGTAGTTGAGGCTGAAGTTGTAAGAGTTGTAGTTGTAGTTGTAGTTGTAAGATTTGTAGTATTAAATGTAGTTTTAACAGTTAAATTTGAAGTTGTAGTTGTAAGTAATCTAGTTGTAGTTGTACATGTTGTAGTTGTTGTTGTAGTTGTAAGAGCTGTAGTTGTATTTGTAGTTGTAAGAGTTGTAGTTATAGTTGTAAGAGTTGTAGTTGTAGTTGTAGTTGTACGAATTGTAGTTGTAGTTGTAGTTGTAAGAGTTGTAGTTGTAGTTGTAAGAGTTGCAGTTGTAGTTGTCGTTGTAAGAGTTGTAGTTATAGTTGTAAGAGTTGTAGTTGTAGTTGTAGTTGTACGAATTGTAGTTGTAAGAGTTGTAGTTGTAGTTACAGTTGTAAGAGTTGTAGTTGTAAGAGTTGTAGCTGTTGTTGTTGTTGTAAGAATTGTAGTTGTAGTTGCAAGATTTGTAGTTGAGGCTGAAGTTGTATAAGTTGTAGTTGTAGTTGTAGTTGTAAGAGTTGTAGTTGTATTTGTAGTTGTAACAGTTATATTTGTAGTTGTAGTTGTAAGCATTGTAGTTGTAGTGGTAATTGTAAGAGTTGTAGTTGTAGTTGTAGTTGTAAGAGTTGTAGTTGTATTTGTAAGAGTTGTAGTTGTAGTACCAAGAGTTGCAGTTGTAGTTGTAGTTGTAAGAGTAGTAGTTGTAGTTGAAAGAGTTGTAGTTGTAGTTTTAAGAGTTGTAGTTGTAGTTGTAAGAGTTGTAGTTGTAAGAGTTGTAGTTGTAGTTCTAGTTGTAAGAGTTGTAGTTGTAGTTTTAAGAGTTGTAGTTGTAGTTGTAAGAGTTGTAGTTGTAGTTGTAGTTGTTAGAATTAAAGTTGTAGTTGTAGTTGTAAGAGTTGTAGTTGTAGTTGTAGTTGTAAGACTTGTAGTTGTAGTTGTAGTTGTAAGAGTTGTAGTTGTAGTTGTAAGAGTTGTAGTTCTAGTTGAAAGAGTGGTAGTTCTAGTTGTAAGAGTTGTAGTTGTAGTTGTAGTTATAAGAGTTGTAGCTGTTGTTGTAAGAGTTGTAATTGTAGCTGTAGTTGTAAGAGTTTTAGTTGTAAGAGTTGTAGTTGTAGTTATAGTTGTAAGAGTTGTAGTTGTAGTTGTACGAATTGTAGTTGTAGTTATAGTTGTAAGAGTTGTAGTTGTAGTTGTAGTTGTACGAATTGTAGTTATAGTTGTAGTTGTAAGAGTTGTAGTTATAGTTGTAAGAGTTGTAGTTGTAGTTGTAGTTGTACGAATTGTAGTTGTAGTTGTAGTTTTAAGAGTTGTAGTTATAGTTGTAAGAGTTGTAGCTGTTGTTGTAGTTGTAAGAGTTGTAGTTGTAGTTGTAAGAGATTCAGTTGTAGTTGTAGTTGTAAGAGTTGTAGTTGTAGTTGTGGGAGTTGTAGTTGTAGTTGTGGGAGTTGTAGTTGTAGTTGTGGGAGTTGTAGATGTGGGAGTTGTAGATGTAGTTGTAAGAATTGTAGTTGTAGTTGTAGTTGTAAGAGTGGTAGTTGTAGTTGTAAGAGTTGTAGTTGTAGTTGTAAGAGTCGTAGTTGTAGTTGTAAGAGTTTTAGTTGTAGTTGTAAGTGTTGTAGTTGTAATGGTAGTTGTAATAGTTGTAGTTGTAGTTGTAGTTGTAAGATTTGTAGTTGTATTTGTAAGAGTTGTAGTTAAAGCTGTAGTTGTAAGAGTTGTAGATGTTTTTGTAAGAGTTTTAGTTAAAGCTGTAGTTGTAAGAGTTGTAGCTGTTGTTGTAAGAGTTTTAGTTAAAGCTGTAGTTGTAAGAGTTGTAGTTGTAGTTGTAGTTGTACGAATTGTAGTTGTAGTTGTAGTTGTAAGAGTTGTAGTTGTAGTTGTAGTTTTAAGAGTTGTAGTTGTAGTTGTAAGAGTTGTAGTTGTAGTTGTACGAATTGTAGTTGTAGATCTAGTTGTAAGAGTTGTAGTTGTAGTTGTAAGAATTGTAGTTGAAGTTGTAGTTTTAATAGTTGTAGATGTAGTTGTAGTTGTAGTTTTAAGAGTTGTAGTTATAGTTGTAAGAGTTGTAGTTGTAGTTGTAGTTGTAAGAGTTGTAGTTGTAGTTGTAAGAGTTGTAGTTGTAGTTGTGGTTGTAAGAGTTGTAGTTGTAGTTGTAAGAGTTGTAGTTGTAGTTGTGGTTGTAAGAGTTGTAGTTGTAGTTGTAAGAGTTGTAGTTGTAGTTGTAGTTGTAAGAGTTGTAGTTGTAGTTGTATTTGTAATAGTTGTAGCTGTAGTTGTAGTTGTAAGAGTTGTAGCTGTAGTCGTAGTTGTAAGAATTGTAGTTGTAAGTGTAGTTTTAAGAGTGGTAGTTGTATTTGTAAGAGTTGTAGTTATAGTTGTAGTTGTGAGAGTTGTAGTTGTAGTTGTAAGAGTTGTAGTTGTAGTTGTAGTTGTAAGAGTTGTAGTTGTAGTTGTAAGAGTTGTAGTTGTAGTTATTAGAGTTGCAGTTGTAGTTATAGTTGTAAGAATTGTAATTGTAGTTGTAAGAGTTGTAGTTGTAGTTGTAAGAGTCGTAGTCGTAGTTGTAAGAGTTTTAGTTGTAGTTGTAAGAGATGTAGTTGTAGTATTAACAGTTCTAGTTATAGTTGTAGTTGTAAGAGTTGTAGTTGTAGTTGTAAGAGTTATAGTTGTAGTTGTAGTTGTAAGAGTTGTAGTTGTAGTTGTAGTTGTAAGAGTTGTAGTTGTAGTTGTAGTTGTAAGAGTTATAGTTGTAGTTTTAGTTGTAAGATTTGTAGTTGTAATTGAAAGAGTTGTACTTGTAGTTGTAGTTGTAAGAGTTGTATTTGTAGTTGTAGTTGTAAGAGTTGTAGTTGAGGCTGAAGTTGTAAGAGTTGTAGTTGTAACAGTTATATTTGTAGTTGTAATTGTAAGTAATCAAGTTGTAGTTGTAAGAGTTGTAGTTGTAGTTGTAGTTGTAAGAGTTGTAGTTGTAGTTGTAAGAATTGTAGTTGTATTTGTAAGAATTGTAGTTGTAGTTGTAAGAGTTGCAGTTGTAGTTGTAGTTGTAAGAGTTGTAGCTGTAGTTGTAGTTCTAAGAGTTGTAGTTGTAGTTGTAGTTTTAAGAGTGGTAGTTGTAGTTGTAAGAGTTGTAGTTGTAGTTGTAGTTGTAGTTGTAAGAGTTGTAGCTGTAGATGTAGTTGTAAGAATTGTAGTTGTAGTTGTAGTTTTAAGAGTGGTAGTTGTAGTTGTAAGAGTTGTAGTTGTAGTTGTAAGAGTCGTAGTTGCAGTTGTAAGAGTTGTAGTTGTAATTGTAGTTGTAATAGTTGTAGTTGTAAGAGTTGTAGTTGTAGTTGTAAGAGTTGTAGTTGTAAGAGTTGTAGTTGTAAGAGTTGTACTTGTAAGTGTTGTAGTTGTAAGAGTTGTAGTTGTAGTTGTAAGAGTTGTAGTTATAGTTGTAGTTGTAAGAGTTGTAGTTGTAGTTGTAGTTGTAATAGTTGTAGTTGTAAGAGTTGTAGTTGTTATTGTAGTTGTAAGACTTGTAGTTGTATTTGTAGTTGTAAGACTTGTAGTTGTAGTTGTAGTTGTAAGAGTTGTAGTATTAGTTGTAAGAGTTGTAGTTGTAGTTGTAGTTGTAAGAGTTGTAGTTGTAGTTCGAAGAGTTGTAGTTGTAGTTGTAAGAGTCGTAGTTGTAGTTGTAAGAATTGTAGTTGAAGTTGTAGTTTTAAGAATTGTAGATGTAGTTGTAGTTGAAGTTTTAAGAGTTGTAGTCATAGTTGTAAGAGTTGTAGTTGTAGTTGTAGTTGTAAGAGTTGTAGTTGTAAGTGTAAGAGTTGTAATTGTAGTTGTGGTTTTAAGAGTTGTAGTTGTAGTTGTAAGAGTTGTAGTTGTAGTTGTGGTTGTAAGAGTTGTAGTTGTAGTTGTAAGAATTGTAGTTGAAGTTGTAGTTTTAAAAGTTGTAGATGTAGTTGTAGTTGTAGTTTTAAGAGTTGTAGTTATAGTTGTAAGAGTTGTGTTGTAGTTGTAGTTGTAAGAGTTGTAGTTGTAGTTATAAGAGTTGTAGTTGTAGTTGTGGTTGTAAGATTTGTAGTTGTAGTTGTAAGAGTTGTAGTTGTAGTTTTAAGAGTTGTAGTTGTAGTTGTATTTCTAATAGTTGTAGCTGTAGTTGTAGTTGTAAGAGTTGTAGCTGTAGTTGTAGTTGTAAGAATTGTAGTTGTAGTTGTAGTTTTAAGAGTGGTAGTTGTAGTTGTAAGAGTTGTAGTTATAGTTGTAGTTGTGAGAGTTGTAGTTGTAGTTGTAAGAGTTGTAGTTGTAGTTGTAGTTGTAAGAGTTGTAGTTGTAGTTGTAGTTCTAAGAGTTGTACTTGTAGTTGTAAGATTTGTAGTATTAAATGTAGTTTTAACAGTTAAATTTGTAGTTGTAAGTAATCTAGTTGTAGTTGTACATGTTGTAGTTGTAGTTGTAAGAGCTGTAGTTGTATTTGTAAGAGTTGTAGTTGTAGTTGTTAGAGTTGCAGTTGTAGTTATAGTTGGAAGAGCTGTAGTTGTATTTGTAAGAGTTGTAGTTGTAGTTGTTAGAGTTGCAGTTGTAGTTATAGTTGTAAGAATTGTAATTGTAGTTGTAAGAGTTGTAGTTGTAGTTGTAAGAGTCGTAGTCGTAGTTGTAAGAGTTTTAGTTGTAGTTGTAAGAGATGTAGTTGTAGTTATAAGAGTTCTAGTTATAGTTGAAGTTGTAAGAGTTGTAGTTGTAGTTGTAAGAGTTATAGTTGTAGTTGTAAGAGTTGTAGTTGTAGTTGTAGTTGTAAGAGTTGTAGTTGTAGTTCTAGTTGTAAGAGTTGTAGTTGTATTTGTAAGTGTTGTAGTTGTAAGAGTTGTAGTTGTAGTTGTAAGAGTTGTAGTTGTAGTTGTAAGAGTTGTAGTTATAGTTGTAGTTGTAAGAGTTGTAGTTGTAGTTGTAAGAGTTGTAGTTGTAGTTGTAAGAGTTGTAGTTGTAGTTCTAAGAGTTGTAGCTGTTGTTATAGTTGTAAGAGTTGTAATTGTAGTTGTAGTTCTAAGAGTTGTACTTGTAGTTGTAAGAGTTGTAGTTGAGGCTGAAGTTGTAAGAGTTGTAGTTGTAGTTGTAGTTGTAAGATTTGTAGTATTAAATGTAGTTTTAACAGTTAAATTTGAAGTTGTAGTTGTAAGTAATCTAGTTGTAGTTGTACATGTTGTAGTTGTTGTTGTAGTTGTAAGAGCTGTAGTTGTATTTGTAGTTGTAAGAGTTGTAGTTATAGTTGTAAGAGTTGTAGTTGTAGTTGTAGTTGTACGAATTGTAGTTGTAGTTGTAGTTGTAAGAGTTGTAGTTGTAGTTGTAAGAGTTGCAGTTGTAGTTGTCGTTGTAAGAGTTGTAGTTATAGTTGTAAGAGGTTTAGTTGTAGTTGTAGTTGTACGAATTGTAGTTGTAAGAGTTGTAGTTGTAGTTACAGTTGTAAGAGTTGTAGTTGTAAGAGTTGTAGCTGTTGTTGTTGTTGTAAGAATTGTAGTTGTAGTTGCAAGATTTGTAGTTGAGGCTGAAGTTGTATAAGTTGTAGTTGTAGTTGTAGTTGTAAGAGTTGTAGTTGTATTTGTAGTTGTAACAGTTATATTTGTAGTTGTAGTTGTAAGCATTGTAGTTGTAGTGGTAATTGTAAGAGTTGTAGTTGTAGTTGTAGTTGTAAGAGTTGTAGTTGTATTTGTAAGAGTTGTAGTTGTAGTACCAAGAGTTGCAGTTGTAGTTGTAGTTGTAAGAGTAGTAGTTGTAGTTGAAAGAGTTGTAGTTGTAGTTTTAAGAGTTGTAGTTGTAGTTGTAAGAGTTGTAGTTGTAAGAGTTGTAGTTGTAGTTCTAGTTGTAAGAGTTGTAGTTGTAGTTTTAAGAGTTGTAGTTGTAGTTGTAAGAGTTGTAGTTGTAGTTGTAGTTGTTAGAATTAAAGTTGTAGTTGTAGTTGTAAGAGTAGTAGTTGTAGTTGAAAGAGTTGTAGTTGTAGTTTTAAGAGTTGTAGTTGTAGTTGTAAGAGTTGTAGTTGTAAGAGTTGTAGTTGTAGTTCTAGTTGTAAGAGTTGTAGTTGTAGTTTTAAGAGTTGTAGTTGTAGTTGTAAGAGTTGTAGTTGTAGTTGTAGTTGTTAGAATTAAAGTTGTAGTTGTAGTTGTAAGAGTTGTAGTTGTAGTTGTAGTTGTAAGACTTGTAGTTGTAGTTGTAGTTGTAAGAGTTGTAGTTGTAGTTGTAAGAGTTGTAGTTCTAGTTGAAAGAGTGGTAGTTCTAGTTGCAAGAGTTGTAGTTGTAGTTGTAGTTATAAGAGTTGTAGCTGTTGTTGTAAGAGTTGTAATTGTAGCTGTAGTTGTAAGAGTTTTAGTTGTAAGAGTTGTAGTTGTAGTTATAGTTGTAAGAGTTGTAGTTGTAGTTGTACGAATTGTAGTTGTAGTTATAGTTGTAAGAGTTGTAGTTGTAGTTGTAGTTGTACGAATTGTAGTTATAGTTGTAGTTGTAAGAGTTGTAGTTATAGTTGTAAGAGTTGTAGTTGTAGTTGTAGTTGTACGAATTGTAGTTGTAGTTGTAGTTTTAAGAGTTGTAGTTATAGTTGTAAGAGTTGTAGCTGTTGTTGTAGTTGTAAGAGTTGTAGTTGTAGTTGTAAGAGATTCAGTTGTAGTTGTAGTTGTAAGAGTTGTAGTTGTAGTTGTGGGAGTTGTAGTTGTAGTTGTGGGAGTTGTAGTTGTAGTTGTGGGAGTTGTAGATGTGGGAGTTGTAGATGTAGTTGTAAGAATTGTAGTTGTAGTTGTAGTTGTAAGAGTGGTAGTTGTAGTTGTAAGAGTTGTAGTTGTAGTTGTAAGAGTCGTAGTTGTAGTTGTAAGAGTTTTAGTTGTAGTTGTAAGTGTTGTAGTTGTAATGGTAGTTGTAATAGTTGTAGTTGTAGTTGTAGTTGTAAGATTTGTAGTTGTATTTGTAAGAGTTGTAGTTAAAGCTGTAGTTGTAAGAGTTGTAGATGTTTTTGTAAGAGTTTTAGTTAAAGCTGTAGTTGTAAGAGTTGTAGCTGTTGTTGTAAGAGTTTTAGTTAAAGCTGTAGTTGTAAGAGTTGTAGTTGTAGTTGTAGTTGTACGAATTGTAGTTGTAGTTGTAGTTGTAAGAGTTGTAGTTGTAGTTGTAGTTTTAAGAGTTGTAGTTGTAGTTGTAAGAGTTGTAGTTGTAGTTGTACGAATTGTAGTTGTAGATCTAGTTGTAAGAGTTGTAGTTGTAGTTGTAAGAATTGTAGTTGAAGTTGTAGTTTTAATAGTTGTAGATGTAGTTGTAGTTGTAGTTTTAAGAGTTGTAGTTATAGTTGTAAGAGTTGTAGTTGTAGTTGTAGTTGTAAGAGTTGTAGTTGTAGTTGTAAGAGTTGTAGTTGTAGTTGTGGTTGTAAAAGTTGTAGTTGTAGTTGTAAGAGTTGTAGTTGTAGTTGTGGTTGTAAGAGTTGTAGTTGTAGTTGTAAGAGTTGTAGTTGTAGTTGTAGTTGTAAGAGTTGTAGTTGTAGTTGTATTTGTAATAGTTGTAGCTGTAGTTGTAGTTGTAAGAGTTGTAGCTGTAGTCGTAGTTGTAAGAATTGTAGTTGTAAGTGTAGTTTTAAGAGTGGTAGTTGTATTTGTAAGAGTTGTAGTTATAGTTGTAGTTGTGAGAGTTGTAGTTGTAGTTGTAAGAGTTGTAGTTGTAGTTGTAGTTGTAAGAGTTGTAGTTGTAGTTGTAAGAGTTGTAGTTGTAGTTATTAGAGTTGCAGTTGTAGTTATAGTTGTAAGAATTGTAATTGTAGTTGTAAGAGTTGTAGTTGTAGTTGTAAGAGTCGTAGTCGTAGTTGTAAGAGTTTTAGTTGTAGTTGTAAGAGATGTAGTTGTAGTATTAACAGTTCTAGTTATAGTTGTAGTTGTAAGAGTTGTAGTTGTAGTTGTAAGAGTTATAGTTGTAGTTGTAGTTGTAAGAGTTGTAGTTGTAGTTGTAGTTGTAAGAGTTGTAGTTGTAGTTGTAGTTGTAAGAGTTATAGTTGTAGTTTTAGTTGTAAGATTTGTAGTTGTAATTGAAAGAGTTGTACTTGTAGTTGTAGTTGTAAGAGTTGTATTTGTAGTTGTAGTTGTAAGAGTTGTAGTTGAGGCTGAAGTTGTAAGAGTTGTAGTTGTAACAGTTATATTTGTAGTTGTAATTGTAAGTAATCAAGTTGTAGTTGTAAGAGTTGTAGTTGTAGTTGTAGTTGTAAGAGTTGTAGTTGTAGTTGTAAGAATTGTAGTTGTATTTGTAAGAATTGTAGTTGTAGTTGTAAGAGTTGCAGTTGTAGTTGTAGTTGTAAGAGTTGTAGCTGTAGTTGTAGTTCTAAGAGTTGTAGTTGTAGTTGTAGTTTTAAGAGTGGTAGTTGTAGTTGTAAGAGTTGTAGTTGTAGTTGTAGTTGTAGTTGTAAGAGTTGTAGCTGTAGATGTAGTTGTAAGAATTGTAGTTGTAGTTGTAGTTTTAAGAGTGGTAGTTGTAGTTGTAAGAGTTGTAGTTGTAGTTGTAAGAGTCGTAGTTGCAGTTGTAAGAGTTGTAGTTGTAATTGTAGTTGTAATAGTTGTAGTTGTAAGAGTTGTAGTTGTAGTTGTAAGAGTTGTAGTTGTAAGAGTTGTAGTTGTAAGAGTTGTACTTGTAAGTGTTGTAGTTGTAAGAGTTGTAGTTGTAGTTGTAAGAGTTGTAGTTATAGTTGTAGTTGTAAGAGTTGTAGTTGTAGTTGTAGTTGTAATAGTTGTAGTTGTAAGAGTTGTAGTTGTTATTGTAGTTGTAAGACTTGTAGTTGTATTTGTAGTTGTAAGACTTGTAGTTGTAGTTGTAGTTGTAAGAGTTGTAGTATTAGTTGTAAGAGTTGTAGTTGTAGTTGTAGTTGTAAGAGTTGTAGTTGTAGTTCGAAGAGTTGTAGTTGTAGTTGTAAGAGTCGTAGTTGTAGTTGTAAGAATTGTAGTTGAAGTTGTAGTTTTAAGAATTGTAGATGTAGTTGTAGTTGAAGTTTTAAGAGTTGTAGTCATAGTTGTAAGAGTTGTAGTTGTAGTTGTAGTTGTAAGAGTTGTAGTTGTAAGTGTAAGAGTTGTAATTGTAGTTGTGGTTTTAAGAGTTGTAGTTGTAGTTGTAAGAGTTGTAGTTGTAGTTGTGGTTGTAAGAGTTGTAGTTGTAGTTGTAAGAATTGTAGTTGAAGTTGTAGTTTTAAAAGTTGTAGATGTAGTTGTAGTTGTAGTTTTAAGAGTTGTAGTTATAGTTGTAAGAGTTGTGTTGTAGTTGTAGTTGTAAGAGTTGTAGTTGTAGTTATAAGAGTTGTAGTTGTAGTTGTGGTTGTAAGATTTGTAGTTGTAGTTGTAAGAGTTGTAGTTGTAGTTTTAAGAGTTGTAGTTGTAGTTGTATTTCTAATAGTTGTAGCTGTAGTTGTAGTTGTAAGAGTTGTAGCTGTAGTTGTAGTTGTAAGAATTGTAGTTGTAGTTGTAGTTTTAAGAGTGGTAGTTGTAGTTGTAAGAGTTGTAGTTATAGTTGTAGTTGTGAGAGTTGTAGTTGTAGTTGTAAGAGTTGTAGTTGTAGTTGTAGTTGTAAGAGTTGTAGTTGTAGTTGTAGTTCTAAGAGTTGTACTTGTAGTTGTAAGATTTGTAGTATTAAATGTAGTTTTAACAGTTAAATTTGTAGTTGTAAGTAATCTAGTTGTAGTTGTACATGTTGTAGTTGTAGTTGTAAGAGCTGTAGTTGTATTTGTAAGAGTTGTAGTTGTAGTTGTTAGAGTTGCAGTTGTAGTTATAGTTGGAAGAGCTGTAGTTGTATTTGTAAGAGTTGTAGTTGTAGTTGTTAGAGTTGCAGTTGTAGTTATAGTTGTAAGAATTGTAATTGTAGTTGTAAGAGTTGTAGTTGTAGTTGTAAGAGTCGTAGTCGTAGTTGTAAGAGTTTTAGTTGTAGTTGTAAGAGATGTAGTTGTAGTTATAAGAGTTCTAGTTATAGTTGAAGTTGTAAGAGTTGTAGTTGTAGTTGTAAGAGTTATAGTTGTAGTTGTAAGAGTTGTAGTTGTAGTTGTAGTTGTAAGAGTTGTAGTTGTAGTTCTAGTTGTAAGAGTTGTAGTTGTATTTGTAAGTGTTGTAGTTGTAAGAGTTGTAGTTGTAGTTGTAAGAGTTGTAGTTGTAGTTGTAAGAGTTGTAGTTATAGTTGTAGTTGTAAGAGTTGTAGTTGTAGTTGTAAGAGTTGTAGTTGTAGTTGTAAGAGTTGTAGTTGTAGTTCTAAGAGTTGTAGCTGTTGTTATAGTTGTAAGAGTTGTAATTGTAGTTGTAGTTCTAAGAGTTGTACTTGTAGTTGTAAGAGTTGTAGTTGAGGCTGAAGTTGTAAGAGTTGTAGTTGTAGTTGTAGTTGTAAGATTTGTAGTATTAAATGTAGTTTTAACAGTTAAATTTGAAGTTGTAGTTGTAAGTAATCTAGTTGTAGTTGTACATGTTGTAGTTGTTGTTGTAGTTGTAAGAGCTGTAGTTGTATTTGTAGTTGTAAGAGTTGTAGTTATAGTTGTAAGAGTTGTAGTTGTAGTTGTAGTTGTACGAATTGTAGTTGTAGTTGTAGTTGTAAGAGTTGTAGTTGTAGTTGTAAGAGTTGCAGTTGTAGTTGTCGTTGTAAGAGTTGTAGTTATAGTTGTAAGAGGTTTAGTTGTAGTTGTAGTTGTACGAATTGTAGTTGTAAGAGTTGTAGTTGTAGTTACAGTTGTAAGAGTTGTAGTTGTAAGAGTTGTAGCTGTTGTTGTTGTTGTAAGAATTGTAGTTGTAGTTGCAAGATTTGTAGTTGAGGCTGAAGTTGTATAAGTTGTAGTTGTAGTTGTAGTTGTAAGAGTTGTAGTTGTATTTGTAGTTGTAACAGTTATATTTGTAGTTGTAGTTGTAAGCATTGTAGTTGTAGTGGTAATTGTAAGAGTTGTAGTTGTAGTTGTAGTTGTAAGAGTTGTAGTTGTATTTGTAAGAGTTGTAGTTGTAGTACCAAGAGTTGCAGTTGTAGTTGTAGTTGTAAGAGTAGTAGTTGTAGTTGAAAGAGTTGTAGTTGTAGTTTTAAGAGTTGTAGTTGTAGTTGTAAGAGTTGTAGTTGTAAGAGTTGTAGTTGTAGTTCTAGTTGTAAGAGTTGTAGTTGTAGTTTTAAGAGTTGTAGTTGTAGTTGTAAGAGTTGTAGTTGTAGTTGTAGTTGTTAGAATTAAAGTTGTAGTTGTAGTTGTAAGAGTTGTAGTTGTAGTTGTAGTTGTAAGACTTGTAGTTGTAGTTGTAGTTGTAAGAGTTGTAGTTGTAGTTGTAAGAGTTGTAGTTCTAGTTGAAAGAGTGGTAGTTCTAGTTGCAAGAGTTGTAGTTGTAGTTGTAGTTATAAGAGTTGTAGCTGTTGTTGTAAGAGTTGTAATTGTAGCTGTAGTTGTAAGAGTTTTAGTTGTAAGAGTTGTAGTTGTAGTTATAGTTGTAAGAGTTGTAGTTGTAGTTGTACGAATTGTAGTTGTAGTTATAGTTGTAAGAGTTGTAGTTGTAGTTGTAGTTGTACGAATTGTAGTTATAGTTGTAGTTGTAAGAGTTGTAGTTATAGTTGTAAGAGTTGTAGTTGTAGTTGTAGTTGTACGAATTGTAGTTGTAGTTGTAGTTTTAAGAGTTGTAGTTATAGTTGTAAGAGTTGTAGCTGTTGTTGTAGTTGTAAGAGTTGTAGTTGTAGTTGTAAGAGATTCAGTTGTAGTTGTAGTTGTAAGAGTTGTAGTTGTAGTTGTGGGAGTTGTAGTTGTAGTTGTGGGAGTTGTAGTTGTAGTTGTGGGAGTTGTAGATGTGGGAGTTGTAGATGTAGTTGTAAGAATTGTAGTTGTAGTTGTAGTTGTAAGAGTGGTAGTTGTAGTTGTAAGAGTTGTAGTTGTAGTTGTAAGAGTCGTAGTTGTAGTTGTAAGAGTTTTAGTTGTAGTTGTAAGTGTTGTAGTTGTAATGGTAGTTGTAATAGTTGTAGTTGTAGTTGTAGTTGTAAGATTTGTAGTTGTATTTGTAAGAGTTGTAGTTAAAGCTGTAGTTGTAAGAGTTGTAGATGTTTTTGTAAGAGTTTTAGTTAAAGCTGTAGTTGTAAGAGTTGTAGCTGTTGTTGTAAGAGTTTTAGTTAAAGCTGTAGTTGTAAGAGTTGTAGTTGTAGTTGTAGTTGTACGAATTGTAGTTGTAGTTGTAGTTGTAAGAGTTGTAGTTGTAGTTGTAGTTTTAAGAGTTGTAGTTGTAGTTGTAAGAGTTGTAGTTGTAGTTGTACGAATTGTAGTTGTAGATCTAGTTGTAAGAGTTGTAGTTGTAGTTGTAAGAATTGTAGTTGAAGTTGTAGTTTTAATAGTTGTAGATGTAGTTGTAGTTGTAGTTTTAAGAGTTGTAGTTATAGTTGTAAGAGTTGTAGTTGTAGTTGTAGTTGTAAGAGTTGTAGTTGTAGTTGTAAGAGTTGTAGTTGTAGTTGTGGTTGTAAGAGTTGTAGTTGTAGTTGTAAGAGTTGTAGTTGTAGTTGTGGTTGTAAGAGTTGTAGTTGTAGTTGTAAGAGTTGTAGTTGTAGTTGTAGTTGTAAGAGTTGTAGTTGTAGTTGTATTTGTAATAGTTGTAGCTGTAGTTGTAGTTGTAAGAGTTGTAGCTGTAGTCGTAGTTGTAAGAATTCTAGTTGTAAGTGTAGTTTTAAGAGTGGTAGTTGTATTTGTAAGAGTTGTAGTTATAGTTGTAGTTGTGAGAGTTGTAGTTGTAGTTGTAAGAGTTGTAGTTGTAGTTGTAGTTGTAAGAGTTGTAGTTGTAGTTGTAAGAGTTGTAGTTGTAGTTATTAGAGTTGCAGTTGTAGTTATAGTTGTAAGAATTGTAATTGTAGTTGTAAGAGTTGTAGTTGTAGTTGTAAGAGTCGTAGTCGTAGTTGTAAGAGTTTTAGTTGTAGTTGTAAGAGATGTAGTTGTAGTATTAACAGTTCTAGTTATAGTTGTAGTTGTAAGAGTTGTAGTTGTAGTTGTAAGAGTTATAGTTGTAGTTGTAGTTGTAAGAGTTGTAGTTGTAGTTGTAGTTGTAAGAGTTGTAGTTGTAGTTGTAGTTGTAAGAGTTATAGTTGTAGTTTTAGTTGTAAGATTTGTAGTTGTAATTGAAAGAGTTGTACTTGTAGTTGTAGTTGTAAGAGTTGTATTTGTAGTTGTAGTTGTAAGAGTTGTAGTTGAGGCTGAAGTTGTAAGAGTTGTAGTTGTAACAGTTATATTTGTAGTTGTAATTGTAAGTAATCAAGTTGTAGTTGTAAGAGTTGTAGTTGTAGTTGTAGTTGTAAGAGTTGTAGTTGTAGTTGTAAGAATTGTAGTTGTATTTGTAAGAATTGTAGTTGTAGTTGTAAGAGTTGCAGTTGTAGTTGTAGTTGTAAGAGTTGTAGCTGTAGTTGTAGTTCTAAGAGTTGTAGTTGTAGTTGTAGTTTTAAGAGTGGTAGTTGTAGTTGTAAGAGTTGTAGTTGTAGTTGTAGTTGTAGTTGTAAGAGTTGTAGCTGTAGATGTAGTTGTAAGAATTGTAGTTGTAGTTGTAGTTTTAAGAGTGGTAGTTGTAGTTGTAAGAGTTGTAGTTGTAGTTGTAAGAGTCGTAGTTGCAGTTGTAAGAGTTGTAGTTGTAATTGTAGTTGTAATAGTTGTAGTTGTAAGAGTTGTAGTTGTAGTTGTAAGAGTTGTAGTTGTAAGAGTTGTAGTTGTAAGAGTTGTACTTGTAAGTGTTGTAGTTGTAAGAGTTGTAGTTGTAGTTGTAGTTGTAAGAGTTGTAGTTATAAGAGTTGTAGTTGTATTTGTAGTTGTAAGACATGTAGTTGTAATTGTAACTGTAAGAGTTCTAGTTGTAGTTGTAGTTTTAAGAGTTGTAGTTGTAGTTGTAAGAGTTGTAGTTATAGTTGTACTTGTAAGAGTTGTAGTTGTAGTTGTAAGAGTTGTAGTTGTAAGAGTTGTAGTTGTAGTTGTAAGAGTTGTAGTTATAGTTGTAGTTGTAAGAGTTGTAGTTGTAGTTGTAGTTGTAATAGTTGTAGTTGTAAGAGTTGTAGTTGTTATTGTAGTTGTAAGACTTGTAGTTGTATTTGTAGTTGTAAGACTTGTAGTTGTAGTTGTAGTTGTAAGAGTTGTAGTATTAGTTGTAAGAGTTGTAGTTGTAGTTGTAGTTGTAAGAGTTGTAGTTGTAGTTGTAGTTCGAAGAGTTGTAGTTGTAGTTGTAAGAGTCGTAGTTGTAGTTGTAAGAATTGTAGTTGAAGTTGTAGTTTTAAGAATTGTAGATGTAGTTGTAGTTGAAGTTTTAAGAGTTGTAGTCATAGTTGTAAGAGTTGTAGTTGTAGTTGTAGTTGTAAGAGTTGTAGTTGTAAGTGTAATAGTTGTAATTGTAGTTGTGGTTTTAAGAGTTGTAGTTGTAGTTGTAAGAGTTGTAGTTGTAGTTGTGGTTGTAAGAGTTGTAGTTGTAGTTGTAAGAATTGTAGTTGAAGTTGTAGTTTTAAAAGTTGTAGATGTAGTTGTAGTTGTAGTTTTAAGAGTTGTAGTTATAGTTGTAAGAGTTGTAGTTGTAGTTGTAGTTGTAAGAGTTGTAGTTGTAGTTATAAGAGTTGTAGTTGTAGTTGTGGTTGTAAGATTTGTAGTTGTAGTTGTAAGAGTTGTAGTTGTAGTTTTAAGAGTTGTAGTTGTAGTTGTATTTCTAATAGTTGTAGCTGTAGTTGTAGTTGTAAGAGTTGTAGCTGTAGTTGTAGTTGTAAGAATTGTAGTTGTAGTTGTAGTTTTAAGAGTGGTAGTTGTAGTTGTAAGAGTTGTAGTTATAGTTGTAGTTGTGAGAGTTGTAGTTGTAGTTGTAAGAGTTGTAGTTGTAGTTGTAGTTGTAAGAGTTGTAGTTGTAGTTGTAGTTCTAAGAGTTGTACTTGTAGTTGTAAGATTTGTAGTATTAAATGTAGTTTTAACAGTTAAATTTGTAGTTGTAAGTAATCTAGTTGTAGTTGTACATGTTGTAGTTGTAGTTGTAAGAGCTGTAGTTGTATTTGTAAGAGTTGTAGTTGTAGTTGTTAGAGTTGCAGTTGTAGTTATAGTTGGAAGAGCTGTAGTTGTATTTGTAAGAGTTGTAGTTGTAGTTGTTAGAGTTGCAGTTGTAGTTATAGTTGTAAGAATTGTAATTGTAGTTGTAAGAGTTGTAGTTGTAGTTGTAAGAGTCGTAGTCGTAGTTGTAAGAGTTTTAGTTGTAGTTGTAAGAGATGTAGTTGTAGTTATAAGAGTTCTAGTTATAGTTGAAGTTGTAAGAGTTGTAGTTGTAGTTGTAAGAGTTATAGTTGTAGTTGTAAGAGTTGTAGTTGTAGTTGTAGTTGTAAGAGTTGTAGTTGTAGTTCTAGTTGTAAGAGTTGTAGTTGTATTTGTAAGTGTTGTAGTTGTAAGAGTTGTAGTTGTAGTTGTAAGAGTTGTAGTTGTAGTTGTAAGAGTTGTAGTTATAGTTGTAGTTGTAAGAGTTGTAGTTGTAGTTGTAAGAGTTGTAGTTGTAGTTGTAAGAGTTGTAGTTGTAGTTCTAAGAGTTGTAGCTGTTGTTATAGTTGTAAGAGTTGTAATTGTAGTTGTAGTTCTAAGAGTTGTACTTGTAGTTGTAAGAGTTGTAGTTGAGGCTGAAGTTGTAAGAGTTGTAGTTGTAGTTGTAGTTGTAAGATTTGTAGTATTAAATGTAGTTTTAACAGTTAAATTTGAAGTTGTAGTTGTAAGTAATCTAGTTGTAGTTGTACATGTTGTAGTTGTTGTTGTAGTTGTAAGAGCTGTAGTTGTATTTGTAGTTGTAAGAGTTGTAGTTATAGTTGTAAGAGTTGTAGTTGTAGTTGTAGTTGTACGAATTGTAGTTGTAGTTGTAGTTGTAAGAGTTGTAGTTGTAGTTGTAAGAGTTGCAGTTGTAGTTGTCGTTGTAAGAGTTGTAGTTATAGTTGTAAGAGTTGTAGTTGTAGTTGTAGTTGTACGAATTGTAGTTGTAGTTGTAAGAGTTGTAGTTGTAGTTGTAGTTGTAGTTGTAAGAGTTGTAGCTGTAGATGTAGTTGTAAGAATTGTAGTTGTAGTTGTAGTTTTAAGAGTGGTAGTTGTAGTTGTAAGAGTTGTAGTTGTAGTTGTAAGAGTCGTAGTTGCAGTTGTAAGAGTTGTAGTTGTAATTGTAGTTGTAATAGTTGTAGTTGTAAGAGTTGTAGTTGTAGTTGTAAGAGTTGTAGTTGTAAGAGTTGTAGTTGTAAGAGTTGTACTTGTAAGTGTTGTAGTTGTAAGAGTTGTAGTTGTAGTTGTAGTTGTAAGAGTTGTAGTTATAAGAGTTGTAGTTGTATTTGTAGTTGTAAGACATGTAGTTGTAGTTGTAACTGTAAGAGTTCTAGTTGTAGTTGTAGTTTTAAGAGTTGTAGTTGTAGTTGTAAGAGTTGTAGTTATAGTTGTACTTGTAAGAGTTGTAGTTGTAGTTGTAAGAGTTGTAGTTGTAAGAGTTGTAGTTGTAGTTGTAAGAGTTGTAGTTATAGTTGTAGTTGTAAGAGTTGTAGTTGTAGTTGTAGTTGTAATAGTTGTAGTTGTAAGAGTTGTAGTTGTTATTGTAGTTGTAAGACTTGTAGTTGTATTTGTAGTTGTAAGACTTGTAGTTGTAGTTGTAGTTGTAAGAGTTGTAGTATTAGTTGTAAGAGTTGTAGTTGTAGTTGTAGTTGTAAGAGTTGTAGTTGTAGTTGTAGTTCGAAGAGTTGTAGTTGTAGTTGTAAGAGTCGTAGTTGTAGTTGTAAGAATTGTAGTTGAAGTTGTAGTTTTAAGAATTGTAGATGTAGTTGTAGTTGAAGTTTTAAGAGTTGTAGTCATAGTTGTAAGAGTTGTAGTTGTAGTTGTAGTTGTAAGAGTTGTAGTTGTAAGTGTAAGAGTTGTAATTGTAGTTGTGGTTTTAAGAGTTGTAGTTGTAGTTGTAAGAGTTGTAGTTGTAGTTGTGGTTGTAAGAGTTGTAGTTGTAGTTGTAAGAATTGTAGTTGAAGTTGTAGTTTTAAAAGTTGTAGATGTAGTTGTAGTTGTAGTTTTAAGAGTTGTAGTTATAGTTGTAAGAGTTGTAGTTGTAGTTGTAGTTGTAAGAGTTGTAGTTGTAGTTATAAGAGTTGTAGTTGTAGTTGTGGTTGTAAGATTTGTAGTTGTAGTTGTAAGAGTTGTAGTTGTAGTTTTAAGAGTTGTAGTTGTAGTTGTATTTCTAATAGTTGTAGCTGTAGTTGTAGTTGTAAGAGTTGTAGCTGTAGTTGTAGTTGTAAGAATTGTAGTTGTAGTTGTAGTTTTAAGAGTGGTAGTTGTAGTTGTAAGAGTTGTAGTTATAGTTGTAGTTGTGAGAGTTGTAGTTGTAGTTGTAAGAGTTGTAGTTGTAGTTGTAGTTGTAAGAGTTGTAGTTGTAGTTGTAGTTCTAAGAGTTGTACTTGTAGTTGTAAGATTTGTAGTATTAAATGTAGTTTTAACAGTTAAATTTGTAGTTGTAAGTAATCTAGTTGTAGTTGTACATGTTGTAGTTGTAGTTGTAAGAGCTGTAGTTGTATTTGTAAGAGTTGTAGTTGTAGTTGTTAGAGTTGCAGTTGTAGTTATAGTTGGAAGAGCTGTAGTTGTATTTGTAAGAGTTGTAGTTGTAGTTGTTAGAGTTGCAGTTGTAGTTATAGTTGTAAGAATTGTAATTGTAGTTGTAAGAGTTGTAGTTGTAGTTGTAAGAGTCGTAGTCGTAGTTGTAAGAGTTTTAGTTGTAGTTGTAAGAGATGTAGTTGTAGTTATAAGAGTTCTAGTTATAGTTGAAGTTGTAAGAGTTGTAGTTGTAGTTGTAAGAGTTATAGTTGTAGTTGTAAGAGTTGTAGTTGTAGTTGTAGTTGTAAGAGTTGTAGTTGTAGTTCTAGTTGTAAGAGTTGTAGTTGTATTTGTAAGTGTTGTAGTTGTAAGAGTTGTAGTTGTAGTTGTAAGAGTTGTAGTTGTAGTTGTAAGAGTTGTAGTTATAGTTGTAGTTGTAAGAGTTGTAGTTGTAGTTGTAAGAGTTGTAGTTGTAGTTGTAAGAGTTGTAGTTGTAGTTCTAAGAGTTGTAGCTGTTGTTATAGTTGTAAGAGTTGTAATTGTAGTTGTAGTTCTAAGAGTTGTACTTGTAGTTGTAAGAGTTGTAGTTGAGGCTGAAGTTGTAAGAGTTGTAGTTGTAGTTGTAGTTGTAAGATTTGTAGTATTAAATGTAGTTTTAACAGTTTAATTTGAAGTTGTAGTTGTAAGTAATCTAGTTGTAGTTGTACATGTTGTAGTTGTTGTTGTAGTTGTAAGAGCTGTAGTTGTATTTGTAGTTGTAAGAGTTGTAGTTATAGTTGTAAGAGTTGTAGTTGTAGTTGTAGTTGTACGAATTGTAGTTGTAGTTGTAGTTGTAAGAGTTGTAGTTGTAGTTGTAAGAGTTGCAGTTGTAGTTGTCGTTGTAAGAGTTGTAGTTATAGTTGTAAGAGTTGTAGTTGTAGTTGTAGTTGTACGAATTGTAGTTGTAGTTGTAAGAGTTGTAGTTGTAGTTGTAGTTGTAGTTGTAAGAGTTGTAGCTGTAGATGTAGTTGTAAGAATTGTAGTTGTAGTTGTAGTTTTAAGAGTGGTAGTTGTAGTTGTAAGAGTTGTAGTTGTAGTTGTAAGAGTCGTAGTTGCAGTTGTAAGAGTTGTAGTTGTAATTGTAGTTGTAATAGTTGTAGTTGTAAGAGTTGTAGTTGTAGTTGTAAGAGTTGTAGTTGTAAGAGTTGTAGTTGTAAGAGTTGTACTTGTAAGTGTTGTAGTTGTAAGAGTTGTAGTTGTAGTTGTAGTTGTAAGAGTTGTAGTTATAAGAGTTGTAGTTGTATTTGTAGTTGTAAGACATGTAGTTGTAGTTGTAACTGTAAGAGTTCTAGTTGTAGTTGTAGTTTTAAGAGTTGTAGTTGTAGTTGTAAGAGTTGTAGTTATAGTTGTACTTGTAAGAGTTGTAGTTGTAGTTGTAAGAGTTGTAGTTGTAAGAGTTGTAGTTGTAGTTGTAAGAGTTGTAGTTATAGTTGTAGTTGTAAGAGTTGTAGTTGTAGTTGTAGTTGTAATAGTTGTAGTTGTAAGAGTTGTAGTTGTTATTGTAGTTGTAAGACTTGTAGTTGTATTTGTAGTTGTAAGACTTGTAGTTGTAGTTGTAGTTGTAAGAGTTGTAGTATTAGTTGTAAGAGTTGTAGTTGTAGTTGTAGTTGTAAGAGTTGTAGTTGTAGTTGTAGTTCGAAGAGTTGTAGTTGTAGTTGTAAGAGTCGTAGTTGTAGTTGTAAGAATTGTAGTTGAAGTTGTAGTTTTAAGAATTGTAGATGTAGTTGTAGTTGAAGTTTTAAGAGTTGTAGTCATAGTTGTAAGAGTTGTAGTTGTAGTTGTAGTTGTAAGAGTTGTAGTTGTAAGTGTAAGAGTTGTAATTGTAGTTGTGGTTTAAAGAGTTGTAGTTGTAGTTGTAAGAGTTGTAGTTGTAGTTGTGGTTGTAAGAGTTGTAGTTGTAGTTGTAAGAATTGTAGTTGAAGTTGTAGTTTTAAAAGTTGTAGATGTAGTTGTAGTTGTAGTTTTAAGAGTTGTAGTTATAGTTGTAAGAGTTGTAGTTGTAGTTGTAGTTGTAAGAGTTGTAGTTGTAGTTATAAGAGTTGTAGTTGTAGTTGTGGTTGTAAGATTTGTAGTTGTAGTTGTAAGAGTTGTAGTTGTAGTTTTAAGAGTTGTAGTTGTAGTTGTATTTCTAATAGTTGTAGCTGTAGTTGTAGTTGTAAGAGTTGTAGCTGTAGTTGTAGTTGTAAGAATTGTAGTTGTAGTTGTAGTTTTAAGAGTGGTAGTTGTAGTTGTAAGAGTTGTAGTTATAGTTGTAGTTGTGAGAGTTGTAGTTGTAGTTGTAAGAGTTGTAGTTGTAGTTGTAGTTGTAAGAGTTGTAGTTGTAGTTGTAGTTCTAAGAGTTGTACTTGTAGTTGTAAGATTTGTAGTATTAAATGTAGTTTTAACAGTTAAATTTGTAGTTGTAAGTAATCTAGTTGTAGTTGTACATGTTGTAGTTGTAGTTGTAAGAGCTGTAGTTGTATTTGTAAGAGTTGTAGTTGTAGTTGTTAGAGTTGCAGTTGTAGTTATAGTTGGAAGAGCTGTAGTTGTATTTGTAAGAGTTGTAGTTGTAGTTGTTAGAGTTGCAGTTGTAGTTATAGTTGTAAGAATTGTAATTGTAGTTGTAAGAGTTGTAGTTGTAGTTGTAAGAGTCGTAGTCGTAGTTGTAAGAGTTTTAGTTGTAGTTGTAAGAGATGTAGTTGTAGTTATAAGAGTTCTAGTTATAGTTGAAGTTGTAAGAGTTGTAGTTGTAGTTGTAAGAGTTATAGTTGTAGTTGTAAGAGTTGTAGTTGTAGTTGTAGTTGTAAGAGTTGTAGTTGTAGTTCTAGTTGTAAGAGTTGTAGTTGTATTTGTAAGTGTTGTAGTTGTAAGAGTTGTAGTTGTAGTTGTAAGAGTTGTAGTTGTAGTTGTAAGAGTTGTAGTTATAGTTGTAGTTGTAAGAGTTGTAGTTGTAGTTGTAAGAGTTGTAGTTGTAGTTGTAAGAGTTGTAGTTGTAGTTCTAAGAGTTGTAGCTGTTGTTATAGTTGTAAGAGTTGTAATTGTAGTTGTAGTTCTAAGAGTTGTACTTGTAGTTGTAAGAGTTGTAGTTGAGGCTGAAGTTGTAAGAGTTGTAGTTGTAGTTGTAGTTGTAAGATTTGTAGTATTAAATGTAGTTTTAACAGTTAAATTTGAAGTTGTAGTTGTAAGTAATCTAGTTGTAGTTGTACATGTTGTAGTTGTTGTTGTAGTTGTAAGAGCTGTAGTTGTATTTGTAGTTGTAAGAGTTGTAGTTATAGTTGTAAGAGTTGTAGTTGTAGTTGTAGTTGTACGAATTGTAGTTGTAGTTGTAGTTGTAAGAGTTGTAGTTGTAGTTGTAAGAGTTGCAGTTGTAGTTGTCGTTGTAAGAGTTGTAGTTATAGTTGTAAGAGTTGTAGTTGTAGTTGTAGTTGTACGAATTGTAGTTGTAAGAGTTGTAGTTGTAGTTACAGTTGTAAGAGTTGTAGTTGTAAGAGTTGTAGCTGTTGTTGTTGTTGTAAGAATTGTAGTTGTAGTTGCAAGATTTGTAGTTGAGGCTGAAGTTGTATAAGTTGTAGTTGTAGTTGTAGTTGTAAGAGTTGTAGTTGTATTTGTAGTTGTAACAGTTATATTTGTAGTTGTAGTTGTAAGCATTGTAGTTGTAGTGGTAATTGTAAGAGTTGTAGTTGTAGTTGTAGTTGTAAGAGTTGTAGTTGTATTTGTAAGAGTTGTAGTTGTAGTACCAAGAGTTGCAGTTGTAGTTGTAGTTGTAAGAGTAGTAGTTGTAGTTGAAAGAGTTGTAGTTGTAGTTTTAAGAGTTGTAGTTGTAGTTGTAAGAGTTGTAGTTGTAAGAGTTGTAGTTGTAGTTCTAGTTGTAAGAGTTGTAGTTTTAAGAGTTGTAGTTGTAGTTGTAAGAGTTGTAGTTGTAGTTGTAGTTGTTAGAGTTAAAGTTGTAGTTGTAGTTGTAAGAGTTGTAGTTGTAGTTGTAGTTGTAAGACTTGTAGTTGTAGTTGTAGTTGTAAGAGTTGTAGTTGTAGTTGTAAGAGTTGTAGTTCTAGTTGAAAGAGTGGTAGTTCTAGTTGCAAGAGTTGTAGTTGTAGTTGTAGTTATAAGAGTTGTAGCTGTTGTTGTAAGAGTTGTAATTGTAGCTGTAGTTGTAAGAGTTTTAGTTGTAAGAGTTGTAGTTGTAGTTATAGTTGTAAGAGTTGTAGTTGTAGTTGTACGAATTGTATTTGTAGTTATAGTTGTAAGAGTTGTAGTTGTAGTTGTAGTTGTACGAATTGTAGTTATAGTTGTAGTTGTAAGAGTTGTAGTTATAGTTGTAAGAGTTGTAGTTGTAGTTGTAGTTGTACGAATTGTAGTTGTAGTTGTAGTTTTAAGAGTTGTAGTTATAGTTGTAAGAGTTGTAGCTGTTGTTGTAGTTGTAAGAGTTGTAGTTATAGTTGTAAGAGATTCAGTTGTAGTTGTAGTTGTAAGAGTTGTAGTTGTAGTTGTGGGAGTTGTAGTTGTAGTTGTGGGAGTTGTAGTTGTAGTTGTGGGAGTTGTAGATGTGGGAGTTGTAGATGTAGTTGTAAGAATTGTAGTTGTAGTTGTAGTTGTAAGAGTGGTAGTTGTAGTTGTAAGAGTTGTAGTTGTAGTTGTAAGAGTCGTAGTTGTAGTTGTAAGAGTTTTAGTTGTAGTTGTAAGTGTTGTAGTTGTAATGGTAGTTGTAATAGTTGTAGTTGTAGTTGTAGTTGTAAGATTTGTAGTTGTATTTGTAAGAGTTGTAGTTAAAGCTGTAGTTGTAAGAGTTGTAGATGTTTTTGTAAGAGTTTTAGTTAAAGCTGTAGTTGTAAGAGTTGTAGCTGTTGTTGTAAGAGTTTTAGTTAAAGCTGTAGTTGTAAGAGTTGTAGTTGTAGTTGTAGTTGTACGAATTGTAGTTGTAGTTGTAGTTGTAAGAGTTGTAGTTGTAGTTGTAGTTTTAAGAGTTGTAGTTGTAGTTGTAAGAGTTGTAGTTGTAGTTGTACGAATTGTAGTTGTAGATCTAGTTGTAAGAGTTGTAGTTGTAGTTGTAAGAATTGTAGTTGAAGTTGTAGTTTTAATAGTTGTAGATGTAGTTGTAGTTGTAGTTTTAAGAGTTGTAGTTATAGTTGTAAGAGTTGTAGTTGTAGTTGTAGTTGTAAGAGTTGTAGTTGTAGTTGTAAGAGTTGTAGTTGTAGTTGTGGTTGTAAGAGTTGTAGTTGTAGTTGTAAGAGTTGTAGTTGTAGTTGTGGTTGTAAGAGTTGTAGTTGTAGTTGTAAGAGTTGTAGTTGTAGTTGTAGTTGTAAGAGTTGTAGTTGTAGTTGTATTTGTAATAGTTGTAGCTGTAGTTGTAGTTGTAAGAGTTGTAGCTGTAGTTGTAGTTGTAAGAATTGTAGTTGTAAGTGTAGTTTTAAGAGTGGTAGTTGTAGTTGTAAGAGTTGTAGTTATAGTTGTAGTTGTGAGAGTTGTAGTTGTAGTTGTAAGAGTTGTAGTTGTAGTTGTAAGAATTGTAGTTGTATTTGTAAGAATTGTAGTTGTAGTTGTAAGAGTTGCAGTTGTAGTTGTAGTTGTAAGAGTTGTAGCTGTAGTTGTAGTTGTAAGAGTTGTAGTTGTAGTTGTAGTTTTAAGAGTGGTAGTTGTAGTTGTAAGAGTTGTAGTTGTAGTTGTAGTTGTAGTTGTAAGAGTTGTAGCTGTAGATGTAGTTGTAAGAATTGTAGTTGTAGTTGTAGTTTTAAGAGTGGTAGTTGTAGTTGTAAGAGTTGTAGTTGTAGTTGTAAGAGTCGTAGTTGCAGTTGTAAGAGTTGTAGTTGTAATTGTAGTTGTAATAGTTGTAGTTGTAAGAGTTGTAGTTGTAGTTGTAAGAGTTGTAGTTGTAAGAGTTGTAGTTGTAAGAGTTGTAGTTGTAAGTGTTGTAGTTGTAAGATTTGTAGTTGTAGTTGTAGTTGTAAGAGTTGTAGTTATAAGAGTTGTAGTTGTATTTGTAGTTGTAAGACTTGTAGTTGTAGTTGTAACTGTAAGAGTTGTAGTTGTAGTTGTAGTTTTAAGAGTTGTAGTTGTAGTTGTAAGAGTTGTAGTTATAGTTGTAGTTGTAAGAGTTGTAGTTGTAGTTGTAAGAGTTGTAGTTGTAAGAGTTGTAGTTGTAGTTGTAAGAGTTGTAGTTATATTTGTAGTTGTAAGAGTTGTAGTTGTAGTTGTAGTTGTAATAGTTGTAGTTGTAAGAGTTGTAGTTGTAATTGTAGTTGTAAGACTTGTAGTTGTATTTGTAGTTGTAAGACTTGTAGTTGTAGTTGTAGTTGTAAGAGTTGTAGTATTAGTTGCAAGAGTTGTACTTGTAGTTGTAAGAGTTGTAGTTGTAGTTGTAGTTCGAAGAGTTGTAGTTGTAGTTGTAAGAGTCGTAGTTGTAGTTGTAAGAATTGTAGTTGAAGTTGTAGTTTTAAGAATTGTAGATGTAGTTGTAGTTGTAGTTTTAAGAGTTGTAGTCATAGTTGTAAGAGTTGTAGTTGTAGTTGTAGTTGTAGTTGTAAGAGTTGTAGTTGTAAGTGTAAGAGTTGTAATTGTAGTTGTGGTTTTAAGAGTTGTAGTTGTAGTTGTAAGAGTTGTAGTTGTAGTTGTGGTTGTAAGAGTTGTAGTTGTAGTTGTAAGAATTGTAGTTGAAGTTGTAGTTTTAAAAGTTGTAGATGTAGTTGTAGTTGTAGTTTTAAGAGTTGTAGTTATAGTTGTAAGAGTTGTAGTTGTAGTTGTAGTTGTAAGAGTTGTAGTTGTAGTTATAAGAGTTGTAGTTGTAGTTGTGGTTGTAAGATTTGTAGTTGTAGTTGTAAGAGTTGTAGTTGTAGTTTTAAGAGTTGTAGTTGTAGTTGTATTTGTAATAGTTGTAGCTGTAGTTGTAGTTTTAAGAGTTGTAGCTGTAGTTGTAGTTGTAAGAATTGTAGTTGTAGTTGTAGTTTTAAGAGTGGTAGTTGTAGTTGTAAGAGTTGTAGTTATAGTTGTAGTTGTGAGAGTTGTAGTTGTAGTTGTAAGAGTTGTAGTTGTAGTTGTAGTTGTAAGAGTTGTAGTTGTAGTTGTAGTTCTAAGAGTTGTACTTGTAGTTGTAAGATTTGTAGTATTAAATGTAGTTTTAACAGTTAAATTTGTAGTTGTAAGTAATCTAGTTGTAGTTGTACATGTTGTAGTTGTAGTTGTAAGAGCTGTAGTTGTATTTGTAAGAGTTGTAGTTGTAGTTGTTAGAGTTGCAGTTGTAGTTATAGTTGGAAGAGCTGTAGTTGTATTTGTAAGAGTTGTAGTTGTAGTTGTTAGAGTTGCAGTTGTAGTTATAGTTGTAAGAATTGTAATTGTAGTTGTAAGAGTTGTAGTTGTAGTTGTAAGAGTCGTAGTCGTAGTTGTAAGAGTTTTAGTTGTAGTTGTAAGAGATGTAGTTGTAGTTATAACAGTTCTAGTTATAGTTGAAGTTGTAAGAGTTGTAGTTGTAGTTGTAAGAGTTATAGTTGTAGTTGTAAGAGTTGTAGTTGTAGTTGTAGTTGTAAGAGTTGTAGTTGTAGTTCTAGTTGTAAGAGTTGTAGTTGTATTTGTAAGTGTTGTAGTTGTAAGAGTTGTAGTTGTAGTTGTAAGAGTTGTAGTTGTAGTTGTAAGAGTTGTAGTTATAGTTGTAGTTGTAAGAGTTGTAGTTGTAGTTGTAGTTCTAAGAGTTGTAGCTGTTGTTATAGTTGTAAGAGTTGTAATTGTAGTTGTAGTTCTAAGAGTTGTACTTGTAGTTGTAAGAGTTGTAGTTGAGGCTGAAGTTGTAAGAGTTGTAGTTGTAGTTGTAGTTGTAAGATTTGTAGTATTAAATGTAGTTTTAACAGTTAAATTTGAAGTTGTAGTTGTAAGTAATCTAGTTGTAGTTGTACATGTTGTAGTTGTTGTTGTAGTTGTAAGAGCTGTAGTTGTATTTGTAGTTGTAAGAGTTGTAGTTATAGTTGTAAGAGTTGTAGTTGTAGTTGTAGTTGTACGAATTGTAGTTGTAGTTGTAGTTGTAAGAGTTGTAGTTGTAGTTGTAAGAGTTGCAGTTGTAGTTGTCGTTGTAAGAGTTGTAGTTATAGTTGTAAGAGTTGTAGTTGTAGTTGTAGTTGTACGAATTGTAGTTGTAAGAGTTGTAGTTGTAGTTACAGTTGTAAGAGTTGTAGTTGTATTTGTAGTTGTAAGACTTGTAGTTGTAGTTGTAAGAGTTGTAGTTGTAATAGTTGTAGCTGTTGTTGTTGTTGTAAGAATTGTAGTTGTAGTTGCAAGATTTGTAGTTGAGGCTGAAGTTGTATAAGTTGTAGTTGTAGTTGTAGTTGTAAGAGTTGTAGTTGTATTTGTAGTTGTAACAGTTATATTTGTAGTTGTAGTTGTAAGCATTGTAGTTGTAGTGGTAATTGTAAGAGTTGTAGTTGTAATTGTAGTTGTAAGAGTTGTAGTTGTATTTGTAAGAGTTGTAGTTGTAGTACCAAGAGTTGCAGTTGTAGTTGTAGTTGTAAGAGTAGTAGTTGTAGTTGAAAGAGTTGTAGTTGTAGTTTTAAGAGTTGTAGTTGTAGTTGTAAGAGTTGTAGTTGTAAGAGTTGTAGTTGTAGTTCTAGTTGTAAGAGTTGTAGTTGTAGTTTTAAGAGTTGTAGTTGTAGTTGTAAGAGTTGTAGTTGTAGTTGTAGTTGTTAGAGTTAAAGTTGTAGTTGTAGTTGTAAGAGTTGTAGTTGTAGTTGTAGTTGTAAGACTTGTAGTTGTAGTTGTAGTTGTAAGAGTTGTAGTTGTAGTTGTAAGAGTTGTAGTTCTAGTTAAAAGAGTGGTAGTTCTAGTTGCAAGAGTTGTAGTTGTAGTTGTAGTTATAAGAGTTGTAGCTGTTGTTGTAAGAGTTGTAATTGTAGCTGTAGTTGTAAGAGTTTTAGTTGTAGTTGTAAGAGATGTAGTTGTAGTTATAAGAGTTCTAGTTATAGTTGAAGTTGTAAGAGTTGTAGTTGTAGTTGTAAGAGTTATAGTTGTAGTTGTAAGAGTTGTAGTTGTAGTTGTAGTTGTAAGAGTTGTAGTTGTAGTTCTAGTTGTAAGAGTTGTAGTTGTATTTGTAAGTGTTGTAGTTGTAAGAGTTGTAGTTGTAGTTGTAAGAGTTGTAGTTGTAGTTGTAAGAGTTGTAGTTATAGTTGTAGTTGTAAGAGTTGTAGTTGTAGTTGTAAGAGTTGTAGTTGTAGTTGTAAGAGTTGTAGTTGTAGTTCTAAGAGTTGTAGCTGTTGTTATAGTTGTAAGAGTTGTAATTGTAGTTGTAGTTCTAAGAGTTGTACTTGTAGTTGTAAGAGTTGTAGTTGAGGCTGAAGTTGTAAGAGTTGTAGTTGTAGTTGTAGTTGTAAGATTTGTAGTATTAAATGTAGTTTTAACAGTTAAATTTGAAGTTGTAGTTGTAAGTAATCTAGTTGTAGTTGTACATGTTGTAGTTGTTGTTGTAGTTGTAAGAGCTGTAGTTGTATTTGTAGTTGTAAGAGTTGTAGTTATAGTTGTAAGAGTTGTAGTTGTAGTTGTAGTTGTACGAATTGTAGTTGTAGTTGTAGTTGTAAGAGTTGTAGTTGTAGTTGTAAGAGTTGCAGTTGTAGTTGTCGTTGTAAGAGTTGTAGTTATAGTTGTAAGAGTTGTAGTTGTAGTTGTAGTTGTACGAATTGTAGTTGTAAGAGTTGTAGTTGTAGTTACAGTTGTAAGAGTTGTAGTTGTAAGAGTTGTAGCTGTTGTTGTTGTTGTAAGAATTGTAGTTGTAGTTGCAAGATTTGTAGTTGAGGCTGAAGTTGTATAAGTTGTAGTTGTAGTTGTAGTTGTAAGAGTTGTAGTTGTATTTGTAGTTGTAACAGTTATATTTGTAGTTGTAGTTGTAAGCATTGTAGTTGTAGTGGTAATTGTAAGAGTTGTAGTTGTAGTTGTAGTTGTAAGAGTTGTAGTTGTATTTGTAAGAGTTGTAGTTGTAGTACCAAGAGTTGCAGTTGTAGTTGTAGTTGTAAGAGTAGTAGTTGTAGTTGAAAGAGTTGTAGTTGTAGTTTTAAGAGTTGTAGTTGTAGTTGTAAGAGTTGTAGTTGTAAGAGTTGTAGTTGTAGTTCTAGTTGTAAGAGTTGTAGTTGTAGTTTTAAGAGTTGTAGTTGTAGTTGTAAGAGTTGTAGTTGTAGTTGTAGTTGTTAGAGTTAAAGTTGTAGTTGTAGTTGTAAGAGTTGTAGTTGTAGTTGTAGTTGTAAGACTTGTAGTTGTAGTTGTAGTTGTAAGAGTTGTAGTTGTAGTTGTAAGAGTTGTAGTTCTAGTTGAAAGAGTGGTAGTTCTAGTTGCAAGAGTTGTAGTT
Source organism: Ariolimax columbianus (assembly GCA_036924085.1). NCBI lineage: Eukaryota > Metazoa > Mollusca > Gastropoda > Stylommatophora > Arionidae > Ariolimax > Ariolimax columbianus. Next base: position 28,115,466 of record JAVGWX010000024.1, read on the forward strand.
GTAGTTATAGTTGTAAGAGTTGTAGTTGTAGTTGTACGAATTGTAGTTGTAGTTATAGTTGTAAGAGTTGTAGTTGTAGTTGTAGTTGTACGAATTGTAGTTATAGTTGTAGTTGTAAGAGTTGTAGTTATAGTTGTAAGAGTTGTAGTTGTAGTTGTAGTTGTACGAATTGTAGTTGTAGTTGTAGTTATAAGAGTTGTAGTTATAGTTGTAAGAGTTGTAGCTGTTGTTGTAGTTGTAAGAGTTGTAGTTATAGTTGTAAGAGATTCAGTTGTAGTTGTAGTTGTAAGAGTTGTAGTTGTAGTTGTGGGAGTTGTAGTTGTAGTTGTGGGAGTTGTAGTTGTAGTTGTGGGAGTTGTAGATGTGGGAGTTGTAGATGTAGTTGTAAGAATTGTAGTTGTAGTTGTAGTTGTAAGAGTGGTAGTTGTAGTTGTAAGAGTTGTAGTTGTAGTTGTAAGAGTCGTAGTTGTAGTTGTAAGAGTTTTAGTTGTAGTTGTAAGTGTTGTAGTTGTAATGGTAGTTGTAATAGTTGTAGTTGTAGTTGTAGTTGTAAGATTTGTAGTTGTATTTGTAAGAGTTGTAGTTAAAGCTGTAGTTGTAAGAGTTGTAGATGTTTTTGTAAGAGTTTTAGTTAAAGCTGTAGTTGTAAGAGTTGTAGCTGTTGTTGTAAGAGTTTTAGTTAAAGCTGTAGTTGTAAGAGTTGTAGTTGTAGTTGTAGTTGTACGAATTGTAGTTGTAGTTGTAGTTGTAAGAGTTGTAGTTGTAGTTGTAGTTTTAAGAGTTGTAGTTGTAGTTGTAAGAGTTGTAGTTGTAGTTGTACGAATTGTAGTTGTAGATCTAGTTGTAAGAGTTGTAGTTGTAGTTGTAAGAATTGTAGTTGAAGTTGTAGTTTTAATAGTTGTAGATGTAGTTGTAGTTGTAGTTTTAAGAGTTGTAGTTATAGTTGTAAGAGTTGTAGTTGTAGTTGTAGTTGTAAGAGTTGTAGTTGTAGTTGTAAGAGTTGTAGTTGTAGTTGTGGTTGTAAGAGTTGTAGTTGTAGTTGTAAGAGTTGTAGTTGTAGTTGTGGTTGTAAGAGTTGTAGTTGTAGTTGTAAGAGTTGTAGTTGTAGTTGTAGTTGTAAGAGTTGTAGTTGTAGTTGTATTTGTAATAGTTGTAGCTGTAGTTGTAGTTGTAAGAGTTGTAGCTGTAGTTGTAGTTGTAAGAATTGTAGTTGTAAGTGTAGTTTTAAGAGTGGTAGTTGTAGTTGTAAGAGTTGTAGTTATAGTTGTAGTTGTGAGAGTTGTAGTTGTAGTTGTAAGAGTTGTAGTTGTAGTTGTAAGAATTGTAGTTGTATTTGTAAGAATTGTAGTTGTAGTTGTAAGAGTTGCAGTTGTAGTTGTAGTTGTAAGAGTTGTAGCTGTAGTTGTAGTTGTAAGAGTTGTAGTTGTAGTTGTAGTTTTAAGAGTGGTAGTTGTAGTTGTAAGAGTTGTAGTTGTAGTTGTAGTTGTAGTTGTAAGAGTTGTAGCTGTAGATGTAGTTGTAAGAATTGTAGTTGTAGTTGTAGTTTTAAGAGTGGTAGTTGTAGTTGTAAGAGTTGTAGTTGTAGTTGTAAGAGTCGTAGTTGCAGTTGTAAGAGTTGTAGTTGTAATTGTAGTTGTAATAGTTGTAGTTGTAAGAGTTGTAGTTGTAGTTGTAAGAGTTGTAGTTGTAAGAGTTGTAGTTGTAAGAGTTGTAGTTGTAAGTGTTGTAGTTGTAAGATTTGTAGTTGTAGTTGTAGTTGTAAGAGTTGTAGTTATAAGAGTTGTAGTTGTATTTGTAGTTGTAAGACTTGTAGTTGTAGTTGTAACTGTAAGAGTTGTAGTTGTAGTTGTAGTTTTAAGAGTTGTAGTTGTAGTTGTAAGAGTTGTAGTTATAGTTGTAGTTGTAAGAGTTGTAGTTGTAGTTGTAAGAGTTGTAGTTGTAAGAGTTGTAGTTGTAGTTGTAAGAGTTGTAGTTATATTTGTAGTTGTAAGAGTTGTAGTTGTAGTTGTAGTTGTAATAGTTGTAGTTGTAAGAGTTGTAGTTGTAATTGTAGTTGTAAGACTTGTAGTTGTATTTGTAGTTGTAAGACTTGTAGTTGTAGTTGTAGTTGTAAGAGTTGTAGTATTAGTTGTAAGAGTTGTACTTGTAGTTGTAAGAGTTGTAGTTGTAGTTGTAGTTCGAAGAGTTGTAGTTGTAGTTGTAAGAGTCGTAGTTGTAGTTGTAAGAATTGTAGTTGAAGTTGTAGTTTTAAGAATTGTAGATGTAGTTGTAGTTGTAGTTTTAAGAGTTGTAGTCATAGTTGTAAGAGTTGTAGTTGTAGTTGTAGTTGTAGTTGTAAGAGTTGTAGTTGTAAGTGTAAGAGTTGTAATTGTAGTTGTGGTTTTAAGAGTTGTAGTTGTAGTTGTAAGAGTTGTAGTTGTAGTTGTGGTTGTAAGAGTTGTAGTTGTAGTTGTAAGAATTGTAGTTGAAGTTGTAGTTTTAAAAGTTGTAGATGTAGTTGTAGTTGTAGTTTTAAGAGTTGTAGTTATAGTTGTAAGAGTTGTAGTTGTAGTTGTAGTTGTAAGAGTTGTAGTTGTAGTTATAAGAGTTGTAGTTGTAGTTGTGGTTGTAAGATTTGTAGTTGTAGTTGTAAGAGTTGTAGTTGTAGTTTTAAGAGTTGTAGTTGTAGTTGTATTTGTAATAGTTGTAGCTGTAGTTGTAGTTGTAAGAGTTGTAGCTGTAGTTGTAGTTGTAAGAATTGTAGTTGTAGTTGTAGTTTTAAGAGTGGTAGTTGTAGTTGTAAGAGTTGTAGTTATAGTTGTAGTTGTGAGAGTTGTAGTTGTAGTTGTAAGAGTTGTAGTTGTAGTTGTAGTTGTAAGAGTTGTAGTTGTAGTTGTAGTTCTAAGAGTTGTACTTGTAGTTGTAAGATTTGTAGTATTAAATGTAGTTTTAACAGTTAAATTTGTAGTTGTAAGTAATCTAGTTGTAGTTGTACATGTTGTAGTTGTAGTTGTAAGAGCTGTAGTTGTATTTGTAAGAGTTGTAGTTGTAGTTGTTAGAGTTGCAGTTGTAGTTATAGTTGGAAGAGCTGTAGTTGTATTTGTAAGAGTTGTAGTTGTAGTTGTTAGAGTTGCAGTTGTAGTTATAGTTGTAAGAATTGTAATTGTAGTTGTAAGAGTTGTAGTTGTAGTTGTAAGAGTCGTAGTCGTAGTTGTAAGAGTTTTAGTTGTAGTTGTAAGAGATGTAGTTGTAGTTATAACAGTTCTAGTTATAGTTGAAGTTGTAAGAGTTGTAGTTGTAGTTGTAAGAGTTATAGTTGTAGTTGTAAGAGTTGTAGTTGTAGTTGTAGTTGTAAGAGTTGTAGTTGTAGTTCTAGTTGTAAGAGTTGTAGTTGTATTTGTAAGTGTTGTAGTTGTAAGAGTTGTAGTTGTAGTTGTAAGAGTTGTAGTTGTAGTTGTAAGAGTTGTAGTTATAGTTGTAGTTGTAAGAGTTGTAGTTGTAGTTGTAGTTCTAAGAGTTGTAGCTGTTGTTATAGTTGTAAGAGTTGTAATTGTAGTTGTAGTTCTAAGAGTTGTACTTGTAGTTGTAAGAGTTGTAGTTGAGGCTGAAGTTGTAAGAGTTGTAGTTGAAGTTGTAGTTGTAAGATTTGTAGTATTAAATGTAGTTTTAACAGTTAAATTTGAAGTTGTAGTTGTAAGTAATCTAGTTGTAGTTGTACATGTTGTAGTTGTTGTTGTAGTTGTAAGAGCTGTAGTTGTATTTGTAGTTGTAAGAGTTGTAGTTATAGTTGTAAGAGTTGTAGTTGTAGTTGTAGTTGTACGAATTGTAGTTGTAGTTGTAGTTGTAAGAGTTGTAGTTGTAGTTGTAAGAGTTGCAGTTGTAGTTGTCGTTGTAAGAGTTGTAGTTATAGTTGTAAGAGTTGTAGTTGTAGTTGTAGTTGTACGAATTGTAGTTGTAAGAGTTGTAGTTGTAGTTACAGTTGTAAGAGTTGTAGTTGTATTTGTAGTTGTAAGACTTGTAGTTGTAGTTGTAGTTGTAAGAGTTGTAGTTGTAATAGTTGTAGCTGTTGTTGTTGTTGTAAGAATTGTAGTTGTAGTTGCAAGATTTGTAGTTGAGGCTGAAGTTGTATAAGTTGTAGTTGTAGTTGTAGTTGTAAGAGTTGTAGTTGTATTTGTAGTTGTAACAGTTATATTTGTAGTTGTAGTTGTAAGCATTGTAGTTGTAGTGGTAATTGTAAGAGTTGTAGTTGTAATTGTAGTTGTAAGAGTTGTAGTTGTATTTGTAAGAGTTGTAGTTGTAGTACCAAGAGTTGCAGTTGTAGTTGTAGTTGTAAGAGTAGTAGTTGTAGTTGAAAGAGTTGTAGTTGTAGTTTTAAGAGTTGTAGTTGTAGTTGTAAGAGTTGTAGTTGTAAGAGTTGTAGTTGTAGTTCTAGTTGTAAGAGTTGTAGTTGTAGTTTTAAGAGTTGTAGTTGTAGTTGTAAGAGTTGTAGTTGTAGTTGTAGTTGTTAGAGTTAAAGTTGTAGTTGTAGTTGTAAGAGTTGTAGTTGTAGTTGTAGTTGTAAGACTTGTAGTTGTAGTTGTAGTTGTAAGAGTTGTAGTTGTAGTTGTAAGAGTTGTAGTTCTAGTTAAAAGAGTGGTAGTTCTAGTTGCAAGAGTTGTAGTTGTAGTTGTAGTTATAAGAGTTGTAGCTGTTGTTGTAAGAGTTGTAATTGTAGCTGTAGTTGTAAGAGTTTTAGTTGTAAGAGTTGTAGTTGTAGTTATAGTTGTAAGAGTTGTAGTTGTAGTTGTACGAATTGTAGTTGTAGTTATAGTTGTAAGAGTTGTAGTTGTAGTTGTAGTTGTACGAATTGTAGTTATAGTTGTAGTTGTAAGAGTTGTAGTTATAGTTGTAAGAGTTGTAGTTGTAGTTGTAGTTGTACGAATTGTAGTTGTAGTTGTAGTTTTAAGAGTTGTAGTTATAGTTGTAAGAGTTGTAGCTGTTGTTGTTGTTGTAAGAGTTGTAAATGTAGTTGTAAGAGATTCAGTTGTAGTTGTAGTTGTAAGAGTTGTAGTTGTGGGAGTTGTAGTTGTAGTTGTGGGAGTTGTAGTTGTAGTTGTGGGAGTTGTAGTTGTGGGAGTTGTAGTTGTAGTTGTAAGAATTGTAGTTGTAGTTGTAGTTGTAAGAGTGGTAGTTGTAGTTGTAAGAGTTGTAGTTGTAGTTGTAAGAGTCGTAGTTGTAGTTGTAAGAGTTTTAGTTGTAGTTGTAAGTGTTGTAGTTGTAATGGTAGTTGTAATAGTTGTAGTGGTAGTTGTAGTTGTAAGATTTGTAGTTGTATTTGTAAGAGTTGTAGTTAAAGCTGTAGTTGTAAGAGTTGTAGATGTTTTTGTAAGAGTTTTAGTTAAAGCTGTAGTTGTAAGAGTTGTAGCTGTTGTTGTAAGAGTTTTAGTTAAAGCTGTAGTTGTAAGAGTTGTAGTTGTAGTTGTAGTTGTACGAATTGTAGTTGTAGTTGTAGTTGTAAGAGTTGTAGTTGTAGTTGTAAGAGTTGTAGTTGTAGTTGTACGAATTGTAGTTGTAGATCTAGTTGTAAGAGTTGTAGTTGTAGTTGTAAGAATTGTAGTTGAAGTTGTAGTTTTAATAGTTGTAGATGTAGTTGTAGTTGTAGTTTTAAGAATTGTAGTTATAGTTGTAAGAGTTGTAGTTGTAGTTGTAGTTGTAAGAGTTGTAGTTGTAGTTGTAAGAGTTGTAGTTGTAGTTGTGGTTGTAAGAGTTGTAGTTGTAGTTGTAAGAGTTGTAGTTGTAGTTGTGGTTGTAAGAGTTGTAGTTGTAGTTGTAAGAGTTGTAGTTGTAGTTGTAGTTGTAAGAGTTGTAGTTGTAGTTGTATTTGTAATAGTTGTAGCTGTAGTTGTAGTTGTAAGAGTTGTAGCTGTAGTTGTAGTTGTAAGAATTGTAGTTGTAAGTGTAGTTTTAAGAGTGGTAGTTGTAGTTGTAAGAGTTGTAGTTATAGTTGTAGTTGTGAGAGTTGTAGTTGTAGTTGTAAGAGTTGTAGTTGTAGTTGTAGTTGTAAGAGTTGTAGTTGTAGTTGTAAGAGTTGTAGTTGTAGTTATTAGAGTTGCAGTTGTAGTTATAGTTGTAAGAATTGTAATTGTAGTTGTAAGAGTTGTAGTTGTAGTTGTAAGAGTCGTAGTCGTAGTTGTAAGAGTTTTAGTTGTAGTTGTAAGAGATGTAGTTGTAGTATTAACAGTTCTAGTTATAGTTGTAGTTTTAAGAGTTGTAGTTGTAGTTGTAAGAGTTATAGTTGTAGTTGTAGTTGTAAGAGTTGTAGTTGTAGTTGTAGTTGTAAGAGTTGTAGTTGTAGTTGTAGTTGTAAGAGTTGTAGTTGTAGTTCTAGTTGTAAGAGTTGTAGTTGTATTTGTAATTGTTGTAGTTGTAAGAGTTGTAGTTGTAGTTGTAAGAGTTGTAGTTGTTGTTGCAGTTGTAAGAGTTGTAGTTGTAGTTGTAGTTGTAATTGAAAGAGTTGTAGTTGTAGTTGTAGTTGTAAGAGTTGTATTTGTAGTTGTAGTTGTAAGAGTTGTAGTTGAGGCTGAAGTTGTAAGAGTTGTAGTTGTAACAGTTATATTTGTAGTTGTAATTGTAAGTAATCTAGTTGTAGTTGTAAGAGTTGTAGTTGTAGTTGTAGTTGTAAGAGTTGTAGTTGTAGTTGTAAGAATTGTAGTTGTATTTGTAAGAATTGTAGTTGTAGTTGTAAGAGTTGCAGTTGTAGTTGTAGTTGTAAGAGTTGTAGCTGTAGTTGTAGTTGTAAGAGTTGTAGTTGTAGTTGTAGTTTTAAGAGTGGTAGTTGTAGTTGTAAGAGTTGTAGTTGTAGTTGTAGTTGTAGTTGTAAGAGTTGTAGCTGTAGATGTAGTTGTAAGAATTGTAGTTGTAGTTGTAGTTTTAAGAGTGGTAGTTGTAGTTGTAAGAGTTGTAGTTGTAGTTGTAAGAGTCGTAGTTGCAGTTGTAAGAGTTGTAGTTGTAATTGTAGTTGTAATAGTTGTAGTTGTAAGAGTTGTAGTTGTAGTTGTAAGAGTTTTAGTTGTAAGAGTTGTAGTTGTAAGAGTTGTAGTTGTAAGTGTTGTAGTTGTAAGAGTTGTAGTTGTAGTTGTAGTTGTAAGAGTTGTAGTTATAAGAGTTGTAGTTGTAGTTGTAAGAGTTGTAGTTATAGTTGTAGTTGTAAGAGTTGTAGTTGTAGTTGTAAGAGTTGTAGTTGTAAGAGTTGTAGTTGTAGTTGTAAGAGTTGTAGTTATAGTTGTAGTTGTAAGAGTTGTAGTTGTAGTTGTAGTTTTAATAGTTGTAGTTGTAAGAGTTGTAGTTGTAATTGTAGTTGTAAGACTTGTAGTTGTAGTTGTAGTTGTAAGAGTTGTAGTATTAGGTGTAAGAGTTGTGGTTGTAGTTGTAGTTGTAAGAGTTGTAGTTGTAGTTGTAGTTCGAAAAGTTGTAGTTGTAGTTGTAAGAGTCGTAGTTGTAGTTGTAAGAATTGTAGTTGAAGTATTAGTTTTAAGAATTGTAGATGTAGTTGTAGTTGTAGTTTTAAGAGTTGTAGTCATAGTTGTAAGAGTTGTAGTTGTAGTTGTAGTTGTAAGAGTTGTAGTTGTAGTTGTAAGAGTTGTAATTGTAGTTGTGGTTTTAAGAGTTGTAGTTGTAGTTGTGAGAGTTGTAGTTGTAGTTGTGGTTGTAAGAGTTGTAGTTGTAGTTGTAAGAATTGTAGTTGAAGTTGTAGTTTTAAAAGTTGTAGATGTAGTTGTAGTTGTAGTTTTAAGAGTTGTAGTTATAGTTGTAAGAGTTGTAGTTGTAGTTGTAGTTGTAAGAGTTGTAGTTGTATTTATAAGAGTTGTAGTTGTAGTTGTGGTTGTAAGAGTTGTAGTTGTAGTTGTAAGAGTTGTAGTTGTAGTTTTAAGAGTTGTAGTTGTAGTTGTATTTGTAATAGTTGTAGCTGTAGTTGTAGTTGTAAGAGTTGTAGCTGTAGTTGTAGTTGTAAGAATTGTAGTTGTAGTTGTAGTTTTAAGAGTCGTAGTTGTAGTTGTAAGAGTTGTAGTTATAGTTGTAGTTGTGAGAGTTGTAGTTGTAGTTGTAAGAGTTGTAGTTGTAGTTGTAGTTGTAAGAGTTGTAGTTGTAGTTGTAGTTCTAAGAGTTGTACTTGTAGTTGTAAGATTTGTAGTATTAAATGTAGTTTTAACAGTTAAATTTGTTGTAAGTAATCTAGTTGTAGTTGTACATGTTGTAGTTGTAGTTGTAAGAGCTGTACTTGTATTTGTAAGAGTTGTAGTTGTAGTTGTTAGAGTTGCAGTTGTAGTTATAGTTGGAAGAGCTGTAGTTGTATTTGTAAGAGTTGTAGTTGTAGTTGTTAGAGTTGCAGTTGTAGTTATAGTTGTAAGAATTGTAATTGTAGATGTAAGAGTTGTAGTTGTAGTTGTAAGAGTCGTAGTCGTAGTTGTAAGAGTTTTAGTTGTAGTTGTAAGAGATGTAGTTGTAGTTATAACAGTTCTAGTTATAGTTGAAGTTGTAAGAGTTGTAGTTGTAGTTGTAAGAGTTATATTTGTAGTTGTAAGAGTTGTAGTTGTAGTTGTAGTTGTAAGAGTTGTAGTTGTAGTTCTAGTTGTAAGAGTTGTAGTTGTATTTGTAAGTGTTGTAGTTGTAAGAGTTGTAGTTGTAGTTGTAAGAGTTGTAGTTGTTGTTGCAGTTGTAAGAGTTGTAGTTGTAGTTGTAGTTGTAATTGAAATGGTTGTAGTTGTAGTTGTAGTTGTAAGAGTTGTATTTGTAGCTGTAGTTGTAAGAGTTGTAGTTGAGGCTGAAGTTGTAAGAGTTGTAGTTGTAACAGTTATATTTGTAGTTGTAATTGTAAGTAATCTAGTTGTAGTTGTAGTTGTAAGAGTTGTAGTTTAGTTATAGTTGTTAAAGTTGTAGTTGTAGTTGTAAGAGTTGTAGTTGTAAGATTTGTAGTTGTAGTTGTAGTTGTAAGAGTTGTAGTTGTAGTTGTAAGAGTTGTAGTTGTAGTTGCAGTTGTACGAGTTGTAGTTGTAGTTGTAAGAGTTGTAGTTGTAGTTCTAAGAGTTGTACTTGTAGTTGTAAGAGTTGTATTTGTAGCTGTAGTTGTAAGAGTTGTAGTTGAGGCTGAAGTTTAAGAGTTGTAGTTGTAGTTGTAGTGGTAAGAGTTGTAGTTGTAAGAGTTGTAGTTGTAGTTGAAAGAGTTGTAGTTGTAGTTGTAGTTGTAAGAGTTGTATTTGTAGTTGTAGTTGTAAGAGTTGAAGTTGAGGCTGAATTTGTAAGAGTTGTAGTTGTAGTTGTAAGAGTTGTAGTTGTAAGAGTTGTAGTTGTAGTTGTTAGAGTTGTAATTGTAGTTGTAAGAGATGTAGTTGAAATTGTAGTTGTAAGAGTTGTAGTTGTAGTTGCAGTTGTAAAAGTTGTAGTTGTAAGAGTTGTAGCTGTTGTTGTTGTTGTAAGAATGGTAGTTGTAGTTGTAGTTGTAAGAGTTGTAGTTGTTGTTGTCGTTGTAAGAGTTGTAGTTGTAGTTGTAGTCGGAAGAGTTGTAGTTGCAGTTGTAAGAGTTGTAGTTGTAGTTGTAGTTGTAAGAGTTGTAGTTGTAGTTGTAAGAGTCGTAGTCGTAGTTGTAAGAGTTTTAGTTATAGTTGTAAGAGTTGTAGTTGTAGTTATAAGAGTTATAGTTGTAGTTGTAGTTGTTAGAGTTGTAGTTGTAGTTGTAGGAGTTGTAGTTGTACTTGTAGTTGTAAAAGTTGTAGTTGTAGTTACAGTTGTAAAAGTTGTAGTTGTATTTGTTGTTGTAAGACTTGTAGTTGTAGTTGAAAGAGTTGTAGTTGTAGTTGTAGTTGTAAGAGTTGTATTTGTAGTTGTAGTTGTAAGAGTTGTAGTTAAGGCTGAAGTTGTAAGAGTTGTAGTTGTAGTTGTAAGAGTTGTAGTTGTAAGAGTTGTAGCTGTAGTTGTTAGAGTTGTAGTTGTAGTTGTAAGAGATGTAGTTGAAATTGTAGTTGTAAGAGTTGTAGTTGTAGTTGCAGTTGTAAAAGTTGTAGTTGTAAGAGTTGTAGCTGTTGTTGTTGTTGTAAGAATGGTAGTTGTAGTTGTAGTTGTAAGAGTTGTAGTTGTTGTTGTCGTTGTAAGAGTTGTAGTTGTAGTTGTAGTCGGAAGAGTTGTAGTTGTAGTTGTAAGAGTTGTAGTTGTAGTTGTGGTTGTAAGAGTTGTAGTTGTAGTTGTAAGAATTGTAGTTGAAGTTGTAGTTTTAAAAGTTGTAGATGTAGTTGTAGTTGTAGTTTTAAGAGTTGTAGTTATAGTTGTAAGAGTTATAGTTGTAGTTGTAGTTGTAAGAGTTGTAGTTGTAGTTATAAGAGTTGTAGTTGTAGTTGTGGTTGTAAGAGTTGTAGTTGTAGTTGTAAGAGTTGTAGTTGTAGTTTTAAGAGTTGTAGTTGTAGTTGTATTTGTAATAGTTGTAGCTGTAGTTGTAGTTGTAAGAGTTGTAGCTGTAGTTGTAGTTGTAAGAATTGTAGTTGTAGTTGTAGTTTTAAGAGTTGTAATTGTAGTTGTAAGAGAGGTAGTTGAAATTGTAGTTGTAAGAGTTGTAGTTGTAGTTGCAGTTGTAAAAGTTGTAGTTGTAAGAGTTGTAGCTGTTGTTGTTGTTGTAAGAATGGTAGTTGTAGTTGTAGTTGTAAGAGTTGTAGTTGTTGTTGTCGTTGTAAGAGTTGTAGTTGTAGTTGTAGTCGGAAGAGTTGTAGTTGCAGTTGTAAGAGTTGTAGTTGTAGTTGTAAGAGTTGTAGTTGTAGTTGTAAGAGTCGTAGTCGTAGTTGTAAGAGTTTTAGTTATAGTTGTAAGAGTTGTAGTTGTAGTTATAAGAGTTATAGTTGTAGTTGTAGTTGTAAGAGTTGTAGTTGTAGTTGTAGTTGTAAGAGTTGTAGTTGTATTTGTTAGAGTTGTAGTTGTAGTTGTAGGAGTTGTAGTTGTAGTTGTAGTTGTAAAAGTTGTAGTTGTAGTTACAGTTGTAAAAGTTGTAGTTGTATTTGTTGTTGTAAGACTTGTAGTTGTAGTTGAAAGAGTTGTAGTTGTAGTTGTAGTTGTAAGAGTTGTATTTGTAGTTGTAGTTGTAAGAGTTGTAGTTGAGGCTGAAGTTGTAAGAGTTGTAGTTGTAGTTGTAAGAGTTGTAGTTGTAAGAGTTGTAGCTGTAGTTGTTAGAGTTGTAGTTGTAGTTGTAAGAGATGTAGTTGAAATTGTAGTTGTAAGAGTTGTAGTTGTAGTTGCAGTTGTAAAAGTTGTAGTTGTAAGAGTTGTAGCTGTTGTTGTTGTTGTAAGAATGGTAGTTGTAGTTGTAGTTGTAAGAGTTGTAGTTGTTGTTGTCGTTGTAAGAGTTGTAGTTGTAGTTGTAGTCGGAAGAGTTGTAGTTGCAGTTGTAAGAGTTGTAGTTGTAGTTGTAAGACTTGTAGTTGTAGTTGCAGTTGTAAGAGTTGTAGTTGTAAGAGTTGTAGTTGTAGTTGTAAGAGTTGTAGTTGTAAGAGTTGTAGTTGTGGTTTTAGTTGTAGGAGTTGTAGTTGTAGCTGTAGTTGTAAGAGTTGTAGTTGTAGTTGGAAGAGTTGTAGTTGTAAGAGTTGTAGTTATAGTTATAGTTGTAAGAGTTGTAGTTGTAATTGTAGGAGTTGTAGTTGTAGTTGTAGTTGTAAGAGTTGTAGTTGTAGTTGTAGTTGTAAGAGTTGTAGTTGTAGTTGTAGTTCTAAAAGATGTACATGTAGTTGTAAGAGTTGTATTTCTAGTTGTAGTTGTAAGAGTTGTAGTTGTAGTTGTAAGGTTTGTAGTTGTAAGAGTTGTAGTTGTAGTTGTAAGTGTTGTAGTTGTAGTTGTAGTTGGAAGAGGGTTAGTTGTAGTTGTAAGAGTTGTAGTTATAGTTGTAGTTGTGAGAGTTGTAGTCGTAGTTGTAAGAGTTGTAGTTGTAGTTGTAGTTGTAAGAGTTGTAGTTGTAGTTCTAAGAGTTGTACTTGTAGTTGTAAGATTTGTAGTATTAAATGTAGTTTTAACAGTTAAATTTGTAGTTGTAGTTGTAAGTAATCTAGTTGTAGTTGTACATGTTGTAGTTTTTGTTGTAGTTGTAAGAGCTGTAGTTGTATTTGTAAGAGTTGTAGTTGTAGTTGTTAGAGTTACAGTTGTAGTTATTGTTGTAAGAGCTGTAGTTGTATTTGTAAGAGTTGTAGTTGTAGTTGTTAGAGTTGCAGTTGTAGTTATAGTTATAAGAATTGTAATTGTAGTTGTAAGAGTTGTAGTTGTAGTTGTAAGAGTCGTAGTCGTAGTTATAACAGTTCTAGTTATAGTTGAAGTTGTAAGAGTTGTAGTTGTAGTTGTAAGAGTTATAGTTGTAGTTGTAGTTGTAAGAGTTGTAGTTGTATTTGTAAGTGTTGTAGTTGTAAGAGTTGTAGTTGTAGTTGTAAGAGTTGTAGTTGTTGTTGCAGTTGTAAGAGTTGTAGTTGTAGTTGTAAGAGTTGCAGTTGTAGTTGTAGTTGTAAGAGTTGTAGTTATAGTTGTAAGAGGTGTAGTTGTAGTTGTATTTGTAAGAATTGTAGTTGTAGTTGTAGTTATAGAGTTGTAGTTATAGTTGTAGTGTTAAGAGTTGTAGTTGTAGTTGTAAGAGTTGTAGTTGTAGTTATTAGAGTCGTAGTCGTAGTTATAAGAGTTTTAGTTATGGTTGTAGTTGTAAGAGTTGTAGTTTTAAGAGTTATAGTTGTAGTTGTAGTTGTAAAAGTTGTAGTTGTAGTTGTAAGAGTTGTAGTTGTATTTGTTAGAGTTGTAGTTATAGCAGTTGTAGTTGTAAGAGGTGTAGTTGTAGTTACAGTTGTAAGAGTTGTAGTTGTAGTTGTAGTTGTAAGTGTTGTAGTTGTAAGAGTTGTAGCAGTTATTGTTGTTGTAAGAATTGTAGTTGTAGTTGCAGTTGTACGAGTTGTAGTTGTAGTTGTAAGAGTTGTAGTTCTAAGAGTTGTTCTTGTAGTTGTAAGAGTTGTATTTGTAGTTGTAGTTGTAAGAGTTGTAGTTGAGGCTGAAGTTGTACGAGTTGTAGTTGTAGTTGTAAGAGTTGTAGTTCTAAGAGTTGTACTTGTAGTTGTAACAGTTATATTTGTAGTTGCAGTTGTAAGTAATCTAGTTGTAGTTGTAGTTGTACGAGTTGTAGTTGTAGTTGTAACTGTAAGAGTTGTAGTTGTATTTGTAAGAGTTGTAGTTGTAAGTGTAAGAGTTGCAGTTGTAGTTGTAGTTGTAAGAGTTGTAGCTGTAGTTGTAGTTTTAATAGTTGTAGTTGTAGTTGTAGTTGAAAGAGTTGTAGTTGTAGTTATAGTTGTAAGAGTTGTAGTTGTAGTTGTATGAGTCGAAGTTGTAGTTGTAAGAGTTTTAGTTGTAGTTGTTAGAGTTGTAGTTGTAGTTGCTGGAGTTGTAGTTGTAGTTGTAGTTGTGAGAGTTGTAGTTGTATTTGTTAGAGTTGTAGTTGTAATTGTAGGAGTTGTAGTTGTAGTTGTAGTTGTAAGAGTTGTAGTTGTAGTTACAATTGTAAGAGTTGTAGTTGTAGTTGTAGTTGTAAGTTTTGTAGTTGTAAGAGTTGTAGTTGTTGTTGTCGTTGTAAGAGTTGTAGTTGTAGTTGTAGTCGGAAGAGTTGTAGTTGCAGTTGTAAGAGTTGTAGTTGTAGTTGTAAGACTTGTAGTTGTAGTTGCAGTTGTAAGAGTTGTAGTTGTAAGAGTTGTAGTTGTAGTTGTAAGAGTTGTAGTTGTAAGAGTTGTAGTTGTGGTTTTAGTTGTAGGAGTTGTAGTTGTAGCTGTAGTTGTAAGAGTTGTAGTTGTAGTTGGAAGAGTTATAGTTGTAAGAGTTGTAGTTATAGTTATAGTTGTAAGAGTTGTAGTTGTAATTGTAGGAGTTGTAGTTGTAGTTGTAGTTGTAAGAGTTGTAGTTGTAGTTGTAGTTGTAAGAGTTGTAGTTGTAGTTGTAGTTCTAAAAGATGTACATGTAGTTGTAAGAGTTGTATTTCTAGTTGTAGTTGTAAGAGTTGTAGTTGTAGTTGTAAGGTTTGTAGTTGTAAGAGTTGTAGTTGTAGTTGTAAGTGTTGTAGTTGTAGTTGTAGTTGGAAGAGGGTTAGTTGTAGTTGTAAGAGTTGTAGTTATAGTTGTAGTTGTGAGAGTTGTAGTCGTAGTTGTAAGAGTTGTAGTTGTAGTTGTAGTTGTAAGAGTTGTAGTTGTAGTTCTAAGAGTTGTACTTGTAGTTGTAAGATTTGTAGTATTAAATGTAGTTTTAACAGTTAAATTTGTAGTTGTAGTTGTAAGTAATCTAGTTGTAGTTGTACATGTTGTAGTTTTTGTTGTAGTTGTAAGAGCTGTAGTTGTATTTGTAAGAGTTGTAGTTGTAGTTGTTAGAGTTACAGTTGTAGTTATTGTTGTAAGAGCTGTAGTTGTATTTGTAAGAGTTGTAGTTGTAGTTGTTAGAGTTGCAGTTGTAGTTATAGTTATAAGAATTGTAATTGTAGTTGTAAGAGTTGTAGTTGTAGTTGTAAGAGTCGTAGTCGTAGTTATAACAGTTCTAGTTATAGTTGAAGTTGTAAGAGTTGTAGTTGTAGTTGTAAGAGTTATAGTTGTAGTTGTAGTTGTAAGAGTTGTAGTTGTATTTGTAAGTGTTGTAGTTGTAAGAGTTGTAGTTGTAGTTGTAAGAGTTGTAGTTGTTGTTGCAGTTGTAAGAGTTGTAGTTGTAGTTGTAAGAGTTGCAGTTGTAGTTGTAGTTGTAAGAGTTGTAGTTATAGTTGTAAGAGGTGTAGTTGTAGTTGTATTTGTAAGAATTGTAGTTGTAGTTGTAGTTATAGAGTTGTAGTTATAGTTGTAGTGTTAAGAGTTGTAGTTGTAGTTGTAAGAGTTGTAGTTGTAGTTATTAGAGTCGTAGTCGTAGTTATAAGAGTTTTAGTTATGGTTGTAGTTGTAAGAGTTGTAGTTTTAAGAGTTATAGTTGTAGTTGTAGTTGTAAAAGTTGTAGTTGTAGTTGTAAGAGTTGTAGTTGTATTTGTTAGAGTTGTAGTTATAGCAGTTGTAGTTGTAAGAGGTGTAGTTGTAGTTACAGTTGTAAGAGTTGTAGTTGTAGTTGTAGTTGTAAGTGTTGTAGTTGTAAGAGTTGTAGCAGTTATTGTTGTTGTAAGAATTGTAGTTGTAGTTGCAGTTGTACGAGTTGTAGTTGTAGTTGTAAGAGTTGTAGTTCTAAGAGTTGTTCTTGTAGTTGTAAGAGTTGTATTTGTAGTTGTAGTTGTAAGAGTTGTAGTTGAGGCTGAAGTTGTACGAGTTGTAGTTGTAGTTGTAAGAGTTGTAGTTCTAAGAGTTGTACTTGTAGTTGTAACAGTTATATTTGTAGTTGCAGTTGTAAGTAATCTAGTTGTAGTTGTAGTTGTACGAGTTGTAGTTGTAGTTGTAACTGTAAGAGTTGTAGTTGTATTTGTAAGAGTTGTAGTTGTAAGTGTAAGAGTTGCAGTTGTAGTTGTAGTTGTAAGAGTTGTAGCTGTAGTTGTAGTTTTAATAGTTGTAGTTGTAGTTGTAGTTGAAAGAGTTGTAGTTGTAGTTATAGTTGTAAGAGTTGTAGTTGTAGTTGTATGAGTCGAAGTTGTAGTTGTAAGAGTTTTAGTTGTAGTTGTTAGAGTTGTAGTTGTAGTTGCTGGAGTTGTAGTTGTAGTTGTAGTTGTGAGAGTTGTAGTTGTATTTGTTAGAGTTGTAGTTGTAATTGTAGGAGTTGTAGTTGTAGTTGTAGTTGTAAGAGTTGTAGTTGTAGTTCATTTGTAAGAGTTGTAGTTGTAGTTGTAGTTGTAAGTTTTGTAGTTGTAAGAGTTGTAGTTGTAGTTGTAGTTGTATTTGTAGTTGTAAGAGTTGTAGTTGTAGTTGTAGTTGTAAGAGTTGTAGTTATAGTTGTAGTTGTAAGAGTTGTAGTTGTAGTTGCAGTTGTATGAGTTGTAGTTGTAGTTGTAAGAGTTGTAGTTGTAGTTCTAAGAGTTGTACTTGTAGTTGTAAGAGTTGTATTTGTAGTTGTAAGAGTTGTAGTTGAGGCTGAAGTTGTAAGAATTGTAGTTGTATTTGTAAGATTTGTAGTATTAGTTGTAGTTGTAACAGTTATATTTGTACTTGTAGTTGTAAGTAATCTAGTTGTAGTTGTATTAGTACGAGTTGTAGTTGTAGTTGTTACTGTAAGAGTTGTAGTTGTATTTGTAAGAGTTGTAGTTGTAGTTGTAAGAATTGTAGTTGAAGTTGTAGTTTTAAAAGTTGTAGATGTAGTTGTAGTTGTAGTTTTAAGAGTTGTAGTTATAGTTGTAAGAGTTATAGTTGTAGTTGTAGTTGTAAGAGTTGTAGTTGTAGTTATAAGAGTTGTAGTTGTAGTTGTGGTTGTAAGAGTTGTAGTTGTAGTTGTAAGAGTTGTAGTTGTAGTTTTAAGAGTTGTAGTTGTAGTTGTATTTGTAATAGTTGTAGCTGTAGTTGTAGTTGTAAGAGTTGTAGCTGTAGTTGTAGTTGTAAGAATTGTAGTTGTAGTTGTAGTTTTAAGAGTTGTAATTGTAGTTGTAAGAGAGGTAGTTGAAATTGTAGTTGTAAAAGTTGTAGTTGTAGTTGCAGTTGTAAAAGTTGTAGTTGTAAGAGTTGTAGCTGTTGTTGTTGTTGTAAGAATGGTAGTTGTAGTTGTAGTTGTAAGAGTTGTAGTTGTTGTTGTCGTTGTAAGAGTTGTAGTTGTAGTTGTAGTCGGAAGAGTTGTAGTTGCAGTTGTAAGAGTTGTAGTTGTAGTTGTAGTTGTAAGAGTTGTAGTTGTAGTTGTAAGAGTCGTAGTCGTAGTTGTAAGAGTTTTAGTTATAGTTGTAAGAGTTGTAGTTGTAGTTATAGGAGTTATAGTTGTAGTTGTAGTTGTAAGAGTTGTAGTTGTAGTTGTAGTTGTAAGAGTTGTAGTTGTATTTGTTAGAGTTGTAGTTGTAGTTGTAGGAGTTGTAGTTGTAGTTGTAGTTGTAAAAGTTGTAGTTGTAGTTACAGTTGTAAAAGTTGTAGTTGTATTTGTTGTTGTAAGACTTGTAGTTGTAGTTGAAAGAGTTGTAGTTGTAGTTGTAGTTGTAAGAGTTGTATTTGTAGTTGTAGTTGTAAGAGTTGTAGTTGAGGCTGAAGTTGTAAGAGTTGTAGTTGTAGTTGTAAGAGTTGTAGTTGTAAGAGTTGTAGCTGTAGTTGTTAGAGTTGTAGTTGTAGTTGTAAGAGATGTAGTTGAAATTGTAGTTGTAAGAGTTGTAGTTGTAGTTGCAGTTGTAAAAGTTGTAGTTGTAAGAGTTGTAGCTGTTGTTGTTGTTGTAAGAATGGTAGTTGTAGTTGTAGTTGTAAGAGTTGTAGTTGTTGTTGTCGTTGTAAGAGTTGTAGTTGTAGTTGTAGTCGGAAGAGTTGTAGTTGCAGTTGTAAGAGTTGTAGTTGTAGTTGTAAGACTTGTAGTTGTAGTTGCAGTTGTAAGAGGATTAGTTGTAAGAGTTGTAGTTGTAGTTGTAAGAGTTGTAGTTGTAAGAGTTGTAGTTGTGGTTTTAGTTGTAGGAGTTGTAGTTGTAGCTGTAGTTGTAAGAGTTGTAGTTGTAGTTGGAAGAGTTGTAGTTGTAAGAGTTGTAGTTATAGTTATAGTTGTAAGAGTTGTAGTTGTAATTGTAGGAGTTGTAGTTGTAGTTGTAGTTGTAAGAGTTGTAGTTGTAGTTGTAGTTGTAAGAGTTGTAGTTGTAGTTGTAGTTCTAAAAGATGTACATGTAGTTGTAAGAGTTGTATTTCTAGTTGTAGTTGTAAGAGTTGTAGTTGTAGTTGTAAGGTTTGTAGTTGTAAGAGTTGTAGTTGTAGTTGTAAGTGTTGTAGTTGTAGTTGTAGTTGGAAGAGGGTTAGTTGTAGTTGTAAGAGTTGTAGTTATAGTTGTAGTTGTGAGAGTTGTAGTCGTAGTTGTAAGAGTTGTAGTTGTAGTATTAGTTGTAAGAGTTGTAGTTGTAGTTCTAAGAGTTGTACTTGTAGTTGTAAGATTTGTAGTATTAAATGTAGTTTTAACAGTTAAATTTGTAGTTGTAGTTGTAAGTAATCTAGTTGTAGTTGTACATGTTGTAGTTTTTGTTGTAGTTGTAAGAGCTGTAGTTGTATTTGTAAGAGTTGTAGTTGTAGTTGTTAGAGTTACAGTTGTAGTTATTGTTGTAAGAGCTGTAGTTGTATTTGTAAGAGTTGTAGTTGTAGTTGTTAGAGTTGCAGTTGTAGTTATAGTTATAAGAATTGTAATTGTAGTTGTAAGAGTTGTAGTTGTAGTTGTAAGAGTCGTAGTCGTAGTTATAACAGTTCTAGTTATAGTTGAAGTTGTAAGAGTTGTAGTTGTAGTTGTAAGAGTTATAGTTGTAGTTGTAGTTGTAAGAGTTGTAGTTGTATTTGTAAGTGTTGTAGTTGTAAGAGTTGTAGTTGTAGTTGTAAGAGTTGTAGTTGTTGTTGCAGTTGTAAGAGTTGTAGTTGTAGTTTTAGTTGTAAGAGTTGTAGTTGTAGTTTTAGTTGTAAGAGTTGTAGTTGTAATTGAAATAGTTGTAGTTGTAGTTGTAGTTGTAAGAGTTCTATTTGTAGTTGTAGTTGTAAGAGTTGTAGTTGAGGCTGAAGTTGTAAGAGTTGTAGTTGTAACAGTTATATTTGTAGTTGTAATTGTAAGTAATCTAGTTGTAGTTGTAAGAGTTGTAGTTGTAGTTGTAAGAGTTGTTGTATTAGTTGTATTTGTAACACTTATATTTGTAGTTGTAATTGTAAGTAATCTAGTTGTAGTTGTAGTTGTACGAGTTGTAGTTGTAGTTGTAGTTGTAAGAATTGTAGTTGTATTTGTAAGAATTCTAATTGTAGTTGTAAGAGTTGCAGTTGTAGTTGTAGTTGTAAGAGTTGTAGCTCTAGTTGTAGTTGTAAGAGTTGTAGTTGTAGTTGTAAGAGTTGTAATTGTAGTTGTAGTTGTAAGAGTTGTAATTGTAGTTGTAAGAGTTGTAGTTGTGAGAGTTGTAGTTGTAGTTGTAAGAGTTGTAGTTATAGGTGTAGTTGTAAGAGTTGTAGTTGTAGTTGTAAGAGTTGTAGTTGAAGTTGTAGTTGTAAGAGTTGTAGTTGTAGTTGTAGTTCTAAGAGTTGTACTTGTAGTTGTAAGAGTTGTATTTCTAGTTGTAGTTGTAAGAGTTGTAGTTGTAGTTGTAAGAGTTGTAGTTGTAGTTGTAGTTCTAAGAGTTGTACTTGTAGTTGTAAGAGTTGTATTTCTAGCTTTAGTTGTAAGAGTTGTAGTTTTGAGGTTGAAGTTGTAAGAGTTGTAGTTGTGGTTGTAGTTGTAAGATTTGTAGTATTAAATGTAGTTTTAACAGTTAAATTTGTAGTTGTAGTTGTAAGTAATCTAGTTGTAGTTGTACATGTTGGAGTTGTTGTTGTAGTTGTAAGAGCTGTAGTTGTTTTTGTAAGAGTTGTAGTTGTAGTTGTAAGAGTTGCAGTTGTAGTTGTAGTTGTAAGAGTTGTAGTTATAGTTGTAAGAGGTGTAGTTGTAGTTGTATTTGTAAGAATTGTAGTTGTAGTTGTAGTTATAGAGTTGTAGTTATAGTTGTAGTGTTAAGAGTTGTAGTTGTAGTTGTAAGAGTTGTAGTTGTAGTTATTAGAGTCGTAGTCGTAGTTATAAGAGTTTTAGTTATGGTTGTAGTTGTAAGAGTTGTAGTTTTAAGAGTTATAGTTGTAGTTGTAGTTGTAAAAGTTGTAGTTGTAGTTGTAAGAGTTGTAGTTGTATTTGTTAGAGTTGTAGTTATAGCAGTTGTAGTTGTAAGAGGTGTAGTTGTAGTTACAGTTGTAAGAGTTGTAGTTGTAGTTGTAGTTGTAAGTGTTGTAGTTGTAAGAGTTGTAGCAGTTATTGTTGTTGTAAGAATTGTAGTTGTAGTTGCAGTTGTACGAGTTGTAGTTGTAGTTGTAAGAGTTGTAGTTCTAAGAGTTGTTCTTGTAGTTGTAAGAGTTGTATTTGTAGTTGTAGTTGTAAGAGTTGTAGTTGAGGCTGAAGTTGTACGAGTTGTAGTTGTAGTTGTAAGAGTTGTAGTTCTAAGAGTTGTACTTGTAGTTGTAACAGTTATATTTGTAGTTGCAGTTGTAAGTAATCTAGTTGTAGTTGTAGTTGTACGAGTTGTAGTTGTAGTTGTAACTGTAAGAGTTGTAGTTGTATTTGTAAGAGTTGTAGTTGTAAGTGTAAGAGTTGCAGTTGTAGTTGTAGTTGTAAGAGTTGTAGCTGTAGTTGTAGTTTTAATAGTTGTAGTTGTAGTTGTAGTTGAAAGAGTTGTAGTTGTAGTTATAGTTGTAAGAGTTGTAGTTGTAGTTGTATGAGTCGAAGTTGTAGTTGTAAGAGTTTTAGTTGTAGTTGTTAGAGTTGTAGTTGTAGTTGCTGGAGTTGTAGTTGTAGTTGTAGTTGTGAGAGTTGTAGTTGTATTTGTTAGAGTTGTAGTTGTAATTGTAGGAGTTGTAGTTGTAGTTGTAGTTGTAAGAGTTGTAGTTGTAGTTACAATTGTAAGAGTTGTAGTTGTAGTTGTAGTTGTAAGTTTTGTAGTTGTAAGAGTTGTAGTTGTAGTTGTAGTTGTATTTGTAGTTGTAAGAGTTGTAGTTGTAAGAGTTGTAGTTATAGTTGTAGTTGTAAGAGTTGTAGTTGTAGTTGCAGTTGTATGAGTTGTAGTTGTAGTTGTAAGAGTTGTAGTTGTAGTTCTAAGAGTTGTACTTGTAGTTGTAAGAGTTGTATTTGTAGTTGTAAGAGTTGTAGTTGAGGCTGAAGTTGTAAGAATTGTAGTTGTATTTGTAAGATTTGTAGTATTAGTTGTAGTTGTAACAGTTATATTTGTACTTGTAGTTGTAAGTAATCTAGTTGTAGTTGTATTTGTACGAGTTGTAGTTGTAGTTGTTACTGTAAGAGTTGTAGTTGTATTTGTAAGAGTTGTAGTTTTAAGTGTAAGAGTTGCAGTTGTAGTTGTAGTTGTAAGAGTTGTAGTTTTTGTTGTAGTTGTAATAGTTGTAGTTGTAGTTGTAGTTGAAAGAGTTGTAGTTGTAGTTGTGGGAGTTGTAGTTGTAGTTGTAAGAATTGTAGTTGTAGTTGTAGTTGTAAGAGTGGTAGTTGTAGTTGTAAGAGTTGTAGTTGTAGTTGTAAGAGTTGTAGTTGTAGTTGTGGGAGTTGTAGTTGTAGTTGTAAGAATTGTAGTTGTAGTTATAGTTGTAAGAGTGTTAGTTGTAGTTGTAAGAGTTGTAGTTGTAGTTGTAATAGTCGTAGTTGTAGTTGTAAGAGTTTTAGTTGTAGTTGCAGTTGTAAGAGTTGTAATTGTAATTGTTATAGTTTTAGTTGTAGTTGTAATAGTTGTAGTTGCAGTTGTAAGAGTTGTAGTTGTAGTTGTAAGAGTTGAAGTTGTAGTTGTAGTTGTAAGAGTTGTAGTTGTAGTTGTAAGAGTTGTAGTTGTAGTTGTAGTTGTAAGAGTTGTAGTTGTAGTTGTAAGAGTTGTAGTTGCAGTTGTAAGAGTTGTAGTTGTAGTTGTAGTTGTAAGAGTTGTTGTTGTAGTTGTAAGAGTTGTAGTTGTAGTTGTAGTTGTAAGAGTTGTAGTTGTAGTTGTAGTTCTAAGAGTTGTAGTTGTAAGAGTTGTGGTTGAGGCTGAAGTTGTAAGAGTTGTAGTTGTAGTTGTAGTTGTAAGAGTTGTAGTTGTAAGAGTTGTAGTTGTAGTTGTAAGAGTTGCAGTTATAGTTGTAGGAGTTGTAGTTGTAGTTGTAGTTGTAAGAGTTGTAGTTGTAGTTGTAGTTGTAAGAGTTGTAGTTGTAAGAGTTGTAGTTGTAGTTGTAAGATTTGTAGTTGTAGTTGTAAGATTTGTATTTGTAGTTGTAGTTGTACGAGTTGTAGTTGTAGTTGTAGTTTTAAAAGTTGTAGTTGCAGTTGTACGAGTTGTAGTTGTAGTTGTAAGAGTTGTAGTTGTAGTTGTAGTTGTAAGAGTTGTAGTTGAGGCTAAAGTTGTAAGAGTTTTAGTTGTATTTGTAAGATTTGTAGCATTAGTTGTAGTTGTAACAGTTATATTTGTAGTTGTAGTTGTAAGTAATCTAGTTGTAGTTGTAGTTGTAAGAGTTGTAGTTGTAGTTGTATCTGTAAGAGTTGTAGTTGTATTTATAAGAAATGTAGTTGTAAGTGTAAGAGTTGCAGTTGTAGTTGTAGTTGTAATAGTTGTAGTTGTAGTTGTAGTTAAAAGAGTTGTAGTTGTAGTTGTAATAGTTGTAGTTGTAGTTGTAGTTGAAAGAGTTGTAGTTGTAGTTGTAAGAATTGTAGTTGTAGTTGTAGTTGTAAGAGTGGTAGTTGTAGTTGTAAGAGTTGTAGTTGTAGTTGTAATAGTCGTAGTTGTAGTTGTAAGAGTTTTAGTTGTAGTTGTAAGAGTTGCAGTTGTAGTTGCAGTTGTAAGAGTTGCAGTTGTAAGAATTGTAGTTGTAAGAGTTGTAGTTGTAGTTGTAGTTGTAAGAGTTGTAGTTGTAGTTGCAGTTGTAAGAATTGTAGTTGTAGTTTTAGTTGTAAGATTTGTAGTTGTAGTTGTAGTTGTAAGAGTTGTAGTTGTAGTTGGAAGAGTTGTAGTTGTAAGAGTTGTAGTTATAGGTGTAGTTGTAAGAGTTGTAGTTGTAAGAGTTGTAGTTGAAGTTGTAGTTGTAAGAGTTGTAGTTGTAGTTGTAGTTCTAAGAGTTGTACTTGTAGTTGTAAGAGTTGTATTTCTAGTTGTAGTTGTAAGAGTTGTAGTTGTAGTTGTAAGAGTTGTAGTTGTAGTTGCAGTTCTAAGAGTTGTACTTGTAGTTGTAAGAGTTGTATTTCTAGTTTTAGTTGTAAGAGTTGTAGTTGAGGTTGAAGTTGTAAGAGTTGTAGTTGTGGTTGTAGTTGTAAGATTTGTAGTATTAAATGTAGTTTTAACAGTTAAATTTGTAGTTGTAGTTGTAAGTAATCTAGTTGTAGTTGTACATGTTGGCGTTGTTGTTGTAGTTGTAAGAGCTGTAGTTGTATTTGTAAGAGTTGTAGTTGTAGTTGTAAGAGTTGCAGTTGTAGTTGTAGTTGTAAGAGTTGTAGTTATAGTTGTAAGAGGTGTAGTTGTAGTTGTAGTTGTAAGAATTGTAGTTGTAGTTGTAGTTATAGAGTTGTAGTTATAGTTGTAGTGTTAAGAGTTGTAGTTGTAATTGTAAGAGTTGTAGTTGTAGTTGTAAGAGTTGTAGTTGTAGTTATTAGAGTCGTAGTCGTAGTTATAAGAGTTTTAGTTATGGTTGTAGTTGTAAGAGTGTGTTTCTCAGTGATGCCCAGTTCTCTTCGATGTCATTCTTTTCAAAACGGAGCTCAGATAGTCTGCCCTCAAGCTCATCCTGGAAGCCTCCTCTCGTGGGTTCGTATTTCAGCTGAGAGACATTTAGCCTCCTAGGTGGTTTCTTTCCCTGGGGGCGCATTTTGGGCTGGATCTTGAAGTTTAGCTTGGCAATGACAAGTCGATGCAATACCAGCAGAGATATATAAGACAGCTGGCCCATCCCTCACCAGAAGGATCACTGAACTCTTCTGTCACATGTGGGCTGAAGGTAAAATTCCGCAGGAGCTAAAGGACGCCTCAATCGTTCACCTGTACAAAAGAAAAGGCAACCGTCAGGAATGTGACAATCATCGTGGAATATCTCTACTCTCCGTAGCAGGCAAGATCCTAGCGCGCTTACTGCTAAACAGGCTCAACAAACACCTTGAACAAAGCCACCACCTCCCAGAAAGCCAATGTGGATTCAGAGCCGGAAGAGGAACAGTGGACATGATTTTTGCCGCTCGCCAAGTACAAGAGAAATGTCGAGAACAAAATCAGGCCTTGTACACCACATTTATTGATTTGACAAAGGCATTTGATACAGTAAACAGAGGAGGGCTGTGGATGATAATGTCTAAGTTTGGCTGCCCCAACAAGTTCATAACAATGGTGAAACAGCTACACGAAGGCATGTGTGCTCGTGTACTGGACAGCGGTGCAATCTCTGAAACGTTTCTAGTATCAAACGGAGTAAAACAAGGATGTGTACTCGCCCCGACTTTGTTCAGCATGATGTTCGCGGCCACGATGACAGACGCCTTCAGATCATTGGAGCTTGGAATACCCATAAAGTACCGCACAGATGGCAAGTTACTCAATTCCAGAAGAATGAAGGCCAAAACCAAAGTGGCTGGCGATATAATCAGGGAACTTGTATTTGCTGACGACTGCGCTCTAATGAGCAACTCAGAACTGAACATGCAGGTTGGAATGGACCAGTTCTCTGCCGCATGCAAAAATTTTGGCCTGACCATAAATGCCAAAAAAACAGAGGTCATGTACCAACCAGCACCAGGCATGCCGTACACAAAACCAGAGACTACAGTCAGCGGGCAGACGCTGAATGCCGTAGACAAATTCACATATCTGGGCAGCACTCTGTCGAGATCTGTCAGCCTAGACGATGAGGTGGCAAGCAGAATAGCAAAGGCCAGCACAGCCTTTGGTAGAATGCGCTCGATGGTCTGGGCACGTCGTGGCATCAGCGTCAAGACCAAACTCAAAGTCTACCGTGCAACCATCATTCCAACCCTACTATACGCTTGCGAAAGCTGGACTGTATACTCTGGACATGCAAGGAGGTTAAACCACTTCCACACAGGTTGCCTGAGGCGAATATTCCACATCCGATGGCAAGATCGTGTCACTGACATCGAGGTCCTCTCGAGGGCTAACATGCCCAGCATCCATGCACTGCTAGAAAAAGCACGACTAGGATGGGCCGGACACCTCGTCCGTATGTCAGACGAGCGGCTCCCAAAGAAGCTTCTCTACGGCGAGCTGAGAGAGGGATGGCGCGAGAGAGGGCGCCCAAAGAAACGTTTTAAAGACGGTCTGAAGGACTCACTAAAAAGTTGCCAGATAGACATCGACACCTGGGAATGTCTTGCGCAAAACAGATCTGACTGGAGAAGCGCAGTCAAATCGGGTGTAGCTGCCGGTGAAGATGACCGTGTTGTGAAAGCCCAGAACAGACGAGAGACGCGGAAATCCCGAGCAGCGGGAACACCATCCCCTTCTACAAACCTCGTGTGCCCGATATGTAGCAGATATTTTCGTGCTCGCATTGGCCTGTTCAGCCACATGCGCACCCACACCCAACAGGGAAATCTGTGACAAGGATGATGTCGGCGGTCCTCATCGACAACGATGGACAGCTATTATTATTATTAGTTGTAAGAGTTGTAGTTGTAAGAGTTATAGTTGTAGTTGTAGTTGTAAGAGTTGTAGTTGTAGTTGTAAGAGTTGTAGTTGTATTTGTTAGAGTTGTAGTTGTAGGAGTTGTAGTTGTAAGAGGTGTAATTGTAGTTACAGTTGTAAGAGTTGTAGTTGTAGTTGTAAGTGTTGTAGTTGTAAGAGTTGTAGCTGTTATTGTTGTTGTAAGAATTGTAGTTGTAGTTGCAGTTGTACGAGTTGTAGTTGTAGTTGTAAGAGTTGTAGTTCTAAGAGTTGTTCTTGTAGTTGTAAGAGTTGTATTTGTAGTTGTAGTTGTAAGAGTTGTAGTTGAGGCTGAAGTTGTACGAGTTGTAGTTGTAGTTGTAAGAGTTGTAGTTCTAAGAGTTGTACTTGTAGTTGTAACAGTTATATTTGTAGTTGCAGTTGTAAGTAATCTAGTTGTAGTTGTAGTTGTACGAGTTGTAGTTGTAGTTGTAACTGTAAGAGTTGTAGTTGTATTTGTAAGAGTTGTAGTTGTAAGTGTAAGAGTTGCAGTTGTAGTTGTAGTTGTAAGAGTTGTAGCTGTAGTTGTCGTTTTAATAGTTGTAGTTGTAGTTGTAGTTGAAAGAGTTGTAGTTGTAGTTATAGTTGTAAGAGTTGTAGTTGTAGTTGTATGAGTCGAAGTTGTAGTTGTAAGAGTTTTAGTTGTAGTTGTTAGAGTTGTAGTTGTAGTTGTAGGAGTTGTAGTTGTAGTTGTAGTTGTAAGAGTTGTAGTTGTATTTGTTAGAGTTGTAGTTGTAGTTGTAGGAGTTGTAGTTGTAGTTGTAGTTGTAAGAGTTGTAGTTGTAGTTACAATTGTAAGAGGTTTAGTTGTAGTTGTAGTTGTAAGTTTTGAAATTGTAAGAGTTGTAGTTGTAGTTGTAGTTGTATTTGTAGTTGTAAGAGTTGTAGTTGTAGTTGTAGTTGTAAGAGTTGTAGTTATAGTTGTAGTTGTAAGAGTTGTAGTTGTAGTTGCAGTTGTACGAGTTGTAGTTGTAGTTGTAAGAGTTGTAGTTGTAGTTCTAAGAGTTGTACTTGTAGTTGTAAGAGTTGTATTTGTAGTTGTAAGGGTTGTAGTTGAGGCTGAAGTTGTAAGAATTGTAGTTGTATTTGTAAGATGTGTAGTATTAGTTGTAGTTGTAACAGTTATATTTGTAGTTGTAGTTGTAAGTAATCTAGTTGTAGTTGTAGTTGTACGAGTTGTAGTTGTAGTTGTAACTGTAAGAGTTGTAGTTGTATTTGTAAGAGTTGTAGTTGTAAGTGTAAGAGTTGCAGTTGTAGTTGTAGTTGTAAGAGTTGTAGTTTTTGTTGTAGTTGTAATAGTTGTAGTTGTAGTTGTAGTTGAAAGAGTTGTAGTTGTAGTTGTGGGAGTTGTAGTTGTAGTTGTAAGAATTGTAGTTGTAGTTGTAGTTGTAAGAGTGGTAGTTGTAGTTGTAAGAGTTGTAGTTGTAGTTGTAAGAGTTGTAGTTGTAGTTGTGGGAGTTGTAGTTGTAGTTGTAAGAATTGTAGTTGTAGTTGTAGTTGTAAGAGTGGTAGTTGTAGTTGTAAGAGTTGTAGTTGTAATTGTAATAGTCGTAGTTGTAGTTGTAAGAGTTTTAGTTGTAGTTGCAGTTGTAAGAGTTGTACTTGTAATTGTTAGAGTTTTAGTTGTAGTTGTAATAGTTGTAGTTGCAGTTGTAAGAGTTGTAGTTGTAGTTGTAAGAGTTGAAGTTGTAGTTGTAGTTGTAATAGTTGTAGTTGTAGTTGTAAGAGTTGTAGTTGTAGTTGTAGTTGTAAGAGTTGTAGTTGTAGTTGTAGTTCTAAGAGTTGTAGTTGTAAGAGTTGTGGTTGAGGCTGAAGTTGTAAGAGTTGTAGTTGTAGTTGTAGTTGTAAGAGTTGTAGTTGTAAGAGTTGTAGTTGTAGTTGTAGTTGTAAGAGTTGTAGATATAGTTGTAGGAGTTGTAGTTGTAGTTGTAGTTGTAAGAGTTGTAGTTGTAGTTGTAGTTGTAGTTGTAAGAGTTGTAGTTGTAAGAGTTGTAGTTGTAGTTGTAAGATTTGTAGTTGTAGTTGTAAGATTTGTATTTGTAGTTGTAGTTGTACGAGTTGTAGTTGTAGTTGTAGTTTTAAGAGTTGTAGTTGCAGTTGTACGAGTTGTAGTTGTAGTTGTAAGAGTTGTAGTGGTAGTTGTAGTTGTAAGAGTTGTAGTTGAGGCTGAAGTTGTAAGAGTTGTAGTTGTATTTGTAAGATTTGTAGTATTAGTTGTAGTTGTAACAGTTATATTTGTAGTTGTAGTTGTAAGTAATCTAGTTGTAGTTGTAGTTGTACGAGTTGTAGTTGTAGTTGTAACTGTAAGAGTTGTAGTTGTATTTGTAAGAGTTGTAGTTTTAAGTGTAAGAGTTGCAGTTGTAGTTGTAGTTGTAATAGTTGTAGTTGTAGTTGTAGTTGAAAGAGTTGTAGTTATAGTTGTGGGAGTTGTAGTTGTAGTTGTAAGAGTTGTAGTTGTAGTTGTAGTTGTAAGAGTGGTAGTTGTAGTTGTAAGAGTTGTAGTTGTAGTTGTAAGAGTTGTAGTTGTAGTTGTGGGAGTTGTAGTTGTAGTTGTAAGAATTGTAGTTGTAGTTATAGTTGTAAGAGTGTTAGTTGTAGTTGTAAGAGTTGTAGTTGTAGTTGTAATAGTCGTAGTTGTAGTTGTAAGAGTTTTAGTTGTAGTTGCAGTTGTAAGAGTTGTAATTGTAATTGTTAGAGTTTTAGTTGTAGTTGTAATAGTTGTAGTTGCAGTTGTAAGAGTTGTAGTTGTAGTTGTAAGAGTTGAAGTTGTAGTTGTAGTTGTAAGAGTTGTAGTTGTAGTTGTAAGAGTTGTAGTTGTAGTTGTAGTTGTAAGAGTTGTAGTTGTAGTTGTAAGAGTTGTAGTTGTAGTTGCAGTTGTAAGAGTTGTAGTTGTAGTTGTAGTTGTAAGAGTTGTTGTTGTAGTTACAGTTGTAAGAGTTGTAGTTGTAGTTGTAAGTGTTGTAGTTGTAAGAGTTGTAGCTGTTATTGTTGTTGTAAGAATTGTAGTTGTAGTTGCAGTTGTACGAGTTGTAGTTGTAGTTGTAAGAGTTGTAGTTCTAAGAGTTGTTCTTGTAGTTGTAAGAGTTGTATTTGTAGTTGTAGTTGTAAGAGTTGTAGTTGAGGCTGAAGTTGTACGAGTTGTAGTTGTAGTTGTAAGAGTTGTAGTTCTAAGAGTTGTACTTGTAGTTGTAACAGTTATATTTGTAGTTGCAGTTGTAAGTAATCTAGTTGTAGTTGTAGTTGTACGAGTTGTAGTTGTAGTTGTAACTGTAAGAGTTGTAGTTGTATTTGTAAGAGTTGTAGTTGTAAGTGTAAGAGTTGCAGTTGTAGTTGTAGTTGTAAGAGTTGTAGCTGTAGTTGTCGTTTTAATAGTTGTAGTTGTAGTTGTAGTTGAAAGAGTTGTAGTTGTAGTTATAGTTGTAAGAGTTGTAGTTGTAGTTGTACGAGTCGAAGTTGTAGTTGTAAGAGTTTAAGTTGTAGTTGTTAGAGTTGTAGTTGTAGGAGTTGTAGTTGTAGTTGTAGTTGTAAGAGTTGTAGTTGTATTTGTTAGAGTTGTAGTTGTAGTTGTAGGAGTTGTAGTTGTAGTTGTAGTTGTAAGAGTTGTAGTTGTAGTTACAATTGTAAGAGGTTTAGTTGTAGTTGTAGTTGTAAGTTTTGTAGTTGTTAGAGTTGTAGTTGTAGTTGTAGTTGTATTTGTAGTTGTAAGAGTTGTAGTTGTAGTTGTAGTTGTAAGAGTTGTAGTTATAGTTGTAGTTGTAAGAGTTGTAGTTGTAGTTGCAGTTGTACGAGTTGTAGTTGTAGTTGTAAGAGTTGTAGTTGTAGTTCTAAGAGTTGTACTTGTAGTTGTAAGAGTTGTATTTGTAGTTGTAAGGGTTGTAGTTGAGGCTGAAGTTGTAAGAATTGTAGTTGTATTTTAAGATGTGTAGTATTAGTTGTAGTTGTAACAGTTATATTTGTAGTTGTAGTTGTAAGTAATCTAGTTGTAGTTGTAGTTGTACGAGTTGTAGTTGTAGTTGTAACTGTAAGAGTTGTAGTTGTATTTGTAAGAGTTGTAGTTGTAAGTGTAAGAGTTGCAGTTGTAGTTGTAGTTGTAAGAGTTGTAGTTTTTGTTGTAGTTGTAATAGTTGTAGTTGTAGTTGTAGTTGAAAGAGTTGTAGTTGTAGTTGTGGGAGTTGTAGTTGTAGTTGTAAGAATTGTAGTTGTAGTTGTAGTTGTAAGAGTGGTAGTTGTAGTTGTAAGAGTTGTAGTTGTAGTTGTAAGAGTTATAGTTGTAGTTGTGGGAGTTGTAGTTGTAGTTGTAAGAATTGTAGTTGTAGTTGTAGTTGTAAGAGTGGTAGTTGTAGTTGTAAGAGTTGTAGTTGTAGTTGTAATAGTCGTAGTTGTAAGAGTTTTAGTTGTAGTTGCAGTTGTAAGAGTTGTACTTGTAATTGTTAGAGTTTTAGTTGTAGTTGTAATAGTTGTAGTTGCAGTTGTAAGAGTTGTAGTTGTAGTTGTAAGAGTTGAAGTTGTAGTTGTAGTTGTAATAGTTGTAGTTGTAAGAGTTGTAGTTGTAGTTGTAGTTGTAAGAGTTGTAGTTGTAGTTGTAAGAGTTGTAGTTGTAGTTGCAGTTGTAAGAGTTGTAGTTGTAGTTGTAGTTGTAAGAGTTGTAGTTGTAGTTGTAAGAGTTGTAGTTGTAGTTGTAGTTGTAAGAGTTGTAGTTGTAGTTGTAGTTCTAAGAGTTGTAGTTGTAAGAGTTGTGGTTGAGGCTGAAGTTGTAAGAGTTGTAGTTGTAGTTGTAGTTGTAAGAGTTGTAGTTGTAAGAGTTGTAGTTGTAGTTGTAGTTGTAAGAGTTGTAGATATAGTTGTAGGAGTTGTAGTTGTAGTTGTAGTTGTAAGAGTTGTAGTTGTAGTTGTAGTTGTAGTTGTAAGAGTTGTAGTTGTAAGAGTTGTAGTTGTAGTTGTAAGATTTGTAGTTGTAGTTGTAAGATTTGTATTTGTAGTTGTAGTTGTACGAGTTGTAGTTGTAGTTGTAGTTTTAAGAGTTGTAGTTGCAGTTGTACGAGTTGTAGTTGTAGTTGTAAGAGTTGTAGTGGTAGTTGTAGTTGTAGTTGTAAGAGTTGTAGTTGAGGATGAAGTTGTAAGAGTTGTAGTTGTATTTGTAAGATTTGTAGTATTAGTTGTAGTTGTAACAGTTATATTTGTAGTTGTAGTTGTAAGTAATCTAGTTGTAGTTGTAGTTGTACGAGTTGTAGTTGTAGTTGTAACTGTAAGAGTTGTAGTTGTATTTGTAAGAGTTGTAGTTTTAAGTGTAAGAGTTGCAGTTGTAGTTGTAGTTGTAAAGTTTGTAGTTTTTGTTGTAGTAGTAATAGTTATAGTTGTGGGAGTTGTAGTTGTAGTTGTAAGAATTGTAGTTGTAGTTGTAAGAGTGGTAGTTGTAGTTGTAAGAGTTGTAGTTGTAGTTGTAAGAGTTGTAGTTGTAGTTGTGGGAGTTGTAGTTGTAGTTGTAAGAATTGTAGTTGTAGTTATAGTTGTAAGAGTGTTAGTTGTAGTTGTAAGAGTTGTAGTTGTAGTTGTAATAGTCGTAGTTGTAGTTGTAAGAGTTTTAGTTGTAGTTGCAGTTGTAAGAGTTGTAATTGTAATTGTTAGAGTTTTAGTTGTAGTTGTAATAGTTGTAGTTGCAGTTGTAAGAGTTGTAGTTGTAGTTGTAAGAGTTGAAGTTGTAGTTGTAGTTGTAATAGTTGTAGTTGTAGTTGTAAGAGTTGTAGTTGTAGTTGTAGTTGTAAGAGTTGTAGTTGTAGTTGTAAGAGTTGTAGTTGTAGTTGCAGTTGTAAGAGTTGTAGTTGTAGTTGTAGTTGTAAGAGTTGTTGTTGTAGTTGTAAAAGTTGTAGTTGTAGTTGTAGTTGTAAGAGTTGTAGTTGTAGTTGTAGTTCTAAGAGTTGTAGTTGTAAGAGTTGTGGTTGAGGCTGAAGTTGTAAGAGTTGTAGTTGTAGTTGTAGTTGTAAGAGTTGTAGTTGTAAGAGTTGTAGTTGTAGTTGTAAGAGTTGTAGTTATAGTTGTAGGAGTTGTAGTTGTAGTTGTAGTTGTAAGAGTTGTAGTTGTAGTTGTAGTTGTAAGAGTTGTAGTTGTAAGAGTTGTAGTTGTAGTTGTAAGATTTGTAGTTGTAGTTGTAAGATTTGTATTTGTAGTTGTAGTTGTACGAGTTGTAGTTGTAGTTGTAGTTTTAAGAGTTGTAGTTGCAGTTGTACGAGTTGTAGTTGTAGTTGTAAGAGTTGTAGTTGTAGTTGTAGTTGTAAGAGTTGTAGTTGAGGCTAAAGTTGTAAGAGTTTTAGTTGTATTTGTAAGATTTGTAGCATTAGTTGTAGTTGTAACAGTTATATTTGTAGTTGTAGTTGTAAGTAATCTAGTTGTAGTTGTAGTTGTAAGAGTTGTAGTTGTAGTTGTATCTGTAAGAGTTGTAGTTGTATTTATAAGAGTTGTAGTTGTAAGTGTAAGAGTTGCAGTTGTAGTTGTAGTTGTAATAGTTGTAGTTGTAGTTGAAAGAGTTGTAGTTGTAGTTGTAATAGTTGTAGTTGTAGTTGTAGTTAAAGAGTTGTAGTTGTAGTTGTAAGAATTGTAGTTGTAGTTGTAATTGTAAGAGTGGTAGTTGTAGTTGTAAGAGTTGTAGTTGTAGTTGTAATAGTCGTAGTTGTAGTTGTAAGAGTTTTAGTTGTAGTTGTAAGAGTTGCAGTTGTAGTTGCAGTTGTAAGAGTTGCAGTTGTAAGAATTGTAGTTGTAAGAGTTGTAGTTGTAGTTGTAGTTGTAAGAGTTGTAGTTGTAGTTGCAGTTGTAAGAATTGTAGTTGTAGTTTTAGTTGTAAGATTTGTAGTTGTAGTTGTAGTTGTAAGAGTTGTAGTTGTAGTTGTAGTTGGAAGAGTTGTAGTTGTAAGAGTTGTAGTTATAGGTGTAGTTGTAAGAGTTGTAGTTGTAGTTGTAAGAGTTGTAGTTGAAGTTGTAGTTGTAAGAGTTGTAGTTGTAGTTGTAGTTCTAAGAGTTGTACTTGTAGTTGTAAGAGTTGTATTTCTAGTTGTAGTTGTAAGAGTTGTAGTTGTAGTTGTAAGAGTTGTAGTTGTAGTTGTAGTTCTAAGAGTTGTACTTGTAGTTGTAAGAGTTGTATTTCTAGTTTTAGTTGTGAGAGTTGTAGTTGAGGTTGAAGTTGTAAGAGTTGTAGTTGTGGTTGTAGTTGTAAGATTTGTAGTATTAAATGTAGTTTTAACAGTTAAATTTGTAGTTGTAGTTGTAAGTAATCTAGTTGTAGTTGTACATGTTGGCGTTGTTGTTGTAGTTGTAAGAGCTGTAGTTGTATTTGTAAGAGTTGTAGTTGTAGTTGTAAGAGTTGCAGTTGTAGTTGTAGTTGTAAGAGTTGTAGTTATAGTTGTAAGAGGTGTAGTTGTAGTTGTAGTTGTAAGAATTGTAGTTGTAGTTGTAGTTATAGAGTTGTAGTTATAGTTGTAGTGTTAAGAGTTGTAGTTGTAATTGTAAGAGTTGTAGTTGTAGTTGTAAGAGTTGTAGTTGTAGTTATTAGAGTCGTAGTCGTAGTTATAAGAGTTTTAGTTATGGTTGTAGTTGTAAGAGTTGTAGTTGTAAGAGTTATAGTTGTAGTTGTAGTTGTAAGAGTTGTAGTTGTAGTTGTAAGAGTTGTAGTTGTATTTGTTAGAGTTGTAGTTGTAGGAGTTGTAGTTGTAAGAGGTGTAGTTGTAGTTACAGTTGTAAGAGTTGTAGTTGTAGTTGTAAGTGTTGTAGTTGTAAGAGTTGTAGCTGTTATTGTTGTTGTAAGAATTGTAGTTGTAGTTGCAGTATACGAGTTGTAGTTGTAGTTGTAAGAGTTATAGTTCTAAGAGTTGTTCTTGTAGTTGTAAGAGTTGTATTTGTAGTTGTAGTTGTAAGAGTTGTAGTTGAGGCTGAAGTTGTACGAGTTGTAGTTGTAGTTGTAAGAGTTGTAGTTCTAAGAGTTGTACTTGTAGTTGTAACAGTTATATTTGTAGTTGCAGTTGTAAGTAATCTAGTTGTAGTTGTAGTTGTACGAGTTGTAGTTGTAGTTGTAACTGTAAGAGTTGTAGTTGTATTTGTAAGAGTTGTAGTTGTAAGTGTCAGAGTTGCAGTTGTAGTTGTAGTTGTAAGAGTTGTAGCTGTAGTTTTAGTTTTAATAGTTGTAGTTGTAGTTGTAGTTGAAAGAGTTGTAGTTGTAGTTATAGTTGTAAGAGTTGTAGTTGTAGTTGTATGAGTCGAAGTTGTAGTTGTAAGAGTTTTAGTTGTAGTTGTTAGAGTTGTAGTTGTAGTTGTAATAGTTGTAGTTGTAGTTGTAGTTGTAAGAGTTGTAGTTGTATTTGTTAGAGTTGTAGTTGTAGTTGTAGGAGTTGTAGTTGTAGTTGTAAGAGTTGTAGTTGTAGTTACAATTGTAAGAGTTGTAGTTGTAGTTGTAGTTGTAAGTTTTGTAGTTGTAAGAGTTGTAGTTGTAGTTGTAGTTGTATTTGTAGTTGTAAGAGTTGTAGTTGTAGTTGTAGTTGTAAGAGTTGTAGTTATAGTTGTAGTTGTAAGAGTTGTAGTTGTAGTTGCAGTTGTACGAGTTGTAGTTGTAGTTGTAAGAGTTGTAGTTGTAGTTCTAAGAGTTGTACTTGTAGTTGTAAGAGTTGTATTTGTAGTTGTAAGGGTTGTAGTTGAGGCTGAAGTTGTAAGAATTGTAGTTGTATTTGTAAGATGTGTAGTATTAGTTGTAGTTGTAACAGTTATATTTGTAGTTGTAGTTGTAAGTAATCTAGTTGTAGTTGTAGTTGTACGAGTTGTAGTTGTAGTTGTAACTGTAAGAGTTGTAGTTGTATTTGTAAGAGTTGTAGTTGTAAGTGTAAGAGTTGCAGTTGTAGTTGTAGTTGTAAGAGTTGTAGTTTTTGTTGTAGTTGTAATAGTTGTAGTTGTAGTTGTAGTTGAAAGAGTTGTAGTTGTAGTTGTGGGAGTTGTAGTTGTAGTTGTAAGAATTATAGTTGTAGTTGTAGTTGTAAGAGTGGTAGTTGTAGTTGTAAGAGTTGTAGTTGTAGTTGTAAGAGTTGTAGTTGTAGTTGTGGGAGTTGTAGTTGTAGTTGTAAGAATTGTAGTTGTAGTTGTAGTTGTAAGAGTGGTAGTTGTAGTTGTAAGAGTTGTAGTTGTAGTTGTAATAGTCGTAGTTGTAGTTGTAAGAGTTTTAGTTGTAGTTGTAATAGTTGTAGTTGCAGTTGTAAGAGTTGTAGTTGTAGTTGTAAGAGTTGAAGTTGTAGTTGTAGTTGTAAGAGTTGTAGTTGTAGTTGTAAGAGTTGTAGTTGTAGTTGTAGTTGTAAGAGTTGTAGTTGTAGTTGTAAGAGTTGTAGTTGTAGTTGCAGTTGTAAGAGTTGTGGTTGTAGTTGTAGTTGTAAGAGTTGTAGTTGTAGTTGTAAGAGTTGTAGTTGTAGTTGTAGTTGTAAGAGTTGTAGTTGTAGTTGTAGTTCTAAGAGTTGTAGTTGTAAGGGTTGTGGTTGAGGCTGAAGTTGTAAGAGTTGTAGTTGTAGTTGTAGTTGTAAGAGTTGTAGTTGTAAGAGTTGTAGTTGTAGTTGTAGTTGTAAGAGTTGTAGTTATAGTTGTAGGAGTTGTAGTTGTAGTTGTAGTTGTAAGAGTTGTAGTTGTAGTTGTAGTTGTAAGAGTTGTAGTTGTAAGAGTTGTAGTTGTAGTTGTAAGATTTGTAGTTGTAGTTGTAAGATTTGTATTTGTAGTTGTAGTTGTACGAGTTGTAGTTGTAGTTGTAGTTTTAAGAGTTGTAGTTGCAGTTGTACGAGTTGTAGTTGTAGTTGTAAGAGTTGTAGTGGTAGTTGTAGTTGTAGTTGTAAGAGTTGTAGTTGAGGCTGAAGTTGTAAGAGTTGTAGTTGTATTTGTAAGATTTGTAGTATTAGTTGTAGTTGTAACAGTTATATTTGTAGTTGTAGTTGTAAGTAATCTAGTTGTAGTTGTAGTTTTACGAGTTGTAGTTGTAGTTGTATCTGTAAGAGTTGTAGTTGTATTTATAAGAGTTGTAGTTGTAAGTGTAAGAGTTGCAGTTGTAGTTGTAGTTGTAATAGTTGTAGTTGTAGTTGTAGTTGAAAGAGTTGTAGTTGTAGTTGTAATAGTTGTAGTTGTAGTTGTAGTTGAAAGAGTTGTAGTTGTAGTTGTAAGAATTGTAGTTGTAGTTGTAAGAGTGGTAGTTGTAGTTGTAAGAGTTGTAGTTGTAGTTGTAATAGTCGTAGTTGTAGTTGTAAGAGTTTTAGTACTAGTTGTAGTTGTAAGAGTTGTAGTTGTAATTGTAAGAGTTGTAGTTGTAGTTGTAGTTGAAAGAGTTGTAGTTGTAGTTGTAAGAGTTGTAGTTGTAGTTGCAGTTGTAAGAGTTGTAGTTGTAGTTGTAAGAGTTGTAGTTGTAGTTGTAGTTGTAAGAGTTGTAGTTGTAGTTGTAGTTGTAAGAGTTGTAGTTGTAGTTGTAAGAGTTGTAGTTGTAGTTGTAAGAGTTGTAGTTGAGACTCAAGTTGTAAGAGTTGTAGTTGTAAGGTTTGTAGTTGTAGTTGTAACAATTATATTTGTAGTTGCAGTTGTAAGTAATCTAGTTGTAGTTGAAGTTGTACGAGTTGTAGTTGTAGTTGTAGTTTTAAGAGTTGTAGTTGTAGTTGTAAGAGTTGTAGTTGTAGTTGTAGTTGAAAGAGTTGTAGTTATAGTTGTAGTTGAAAGAGTTGTAGTTGTAGTTGTAGTTGTAGTTGTAAGAGTTGTAGTTGTAGTTGTAGTTGTAAGAGTTGTAGTTGTAGTTGTAAGAGTTGTAGTTGTAGTTGTAGTTGTAAGAGTTGTAGTTGTAGTTGTAAGAGTTGTAGTTGTAGTTGCAGTTGTAAGAGTTGTAGTTGTAGTTGTAAGAGTTGTAGTTGTAGTTGTAAGAGTTGTAGTTGTAGTTGTAAGAGTTGTAGTTGTAGTTGTAAGAGTTGTAGTTGTAGTTGTAAGAGTTGTAGTTATAGTTGTAGTTGTAATAGTTGTAGTTGTAGTTGCAGTTGTAAGAGTTGTAGTTGTAGTTGTAGTTGTAAGACTTGTATTTGTACTTGTAGTTGTAAGAGTTGTAGTTGTAGTTGTAAGAGTTGTAGTTGTAGTTGAAAGAGTTTTAGTTGTAGTTCTAAGAGTTGTAGTTGTAATTGTAAGTAATCTAGTTGTAGTTGTAGTTGTAGTTGTAAGAGTTGTAGTTCTAGTTGTAGTTGTAATAGTTGTAGTTCTAGTTGTAGTTGTAAGAATTGTAGTTGTAGTTGTAAGAGTTGTAGTTGTAGTTGTAAGAATTATAGTTGCAGTTCTAGTTGTAAGAGTTGTAGTTGTAGTTGTAGTTGTAAGAGTTGTAGTTGTAAGAGTTGTAGTTGTAAGAATCTCTTTTCTCAATCTTCTCACTACCTTGTTGTGTCCAATTTAGTATTTCTTCTTCTTCTTCTTCTTCTTTTTCTTCTTCACCTACTTCTTGCTAAACTCTAGATTAGTTTAGTCTACATTTTGCTACCTGTCATAGGGCGTATCAACCGATCAAAGGCTTTCACTGCTCTCGGTGCAGGCCATTGACCACATCCCGCAAAAGTAACACGTTCCTAACCTACTTTTTCAGTTTTCCCCAAGTGTAATCATTTAATCGTAGTTCCTTCTCACATTATCTTCTAAATGTAATTTATATATCTCTCTCTCTTTCGTTTTCCTTGGGGAGACCACGTGACAGCCTGTCTGGCTATGTTAAACGGAGCCTTCTTCAGCGTATGTCCTATCCAGCCCCATTTTCTTCTCTTAATTTGTTGTTCTAGTTTCTGAAGTTGGCTCCTTAACGTATAAGTCTTCATTGTTCACCATGTCCTGTCACTATGCCCAGTATCAATCCTGGGTATCTGTTAACGAAGGACTGGAGTCTTTGTTGTGTTGCCTTGGCTGTTCTCCACGTTCCCTCTTAACAACAACAGCACAGACGAGACAATGCGTTGAATATTTTAACTTTCGTGGGAATCGTGATTTATTTGGATCTTCAAATGTTGTTCATTGTCAGTGAAGTCATTCTTGTCTTTTTAATTATGATCTTTACACCCGAATTTGTACGCGCTGGTGCGTCAGTCGTGCCGCCTAAACAAGCTGTGCTTGGTGGAATACCAGAATTGCATTGCAGTAATCAGAGATCAAATTAGAGAAAACAAAAGTAATGTGGCCGCGTCCGATAGCTGCGTCTCGACTCGCTCCAGTGTTTGTGTCGTTTTCTGCTGTTTGCTAGTTCCTGTTTGGATCAAGGTGGAATTTATTTGCTTTCGATCGGTTATCCTGCTTGTTATGCTGCATCTTGATGTGGCTGTGCCTTGCTTAAGCCGCAGAAAACCAGTCCAATAAGGCGTTCAACGTTCCACTTCACTGCACACAAGAATTAAGTCCAGGTTATCAATACTCAAGGGCCTTCCTGCTTGGACTGAGGCCGCCTTCCTCCTGCCCCCTCCTTCCACTGGAGGTTACACGATACCTCGCCCTACCCAGTATTCTCAGCACAGCAAGAGTCACGCTGACCCGAAGGTGGATACAATCCAGATTCCACAGAGGCAGAATGCGTAAAAACAGGGAGTCAAACACGGACAAAGAAAGCCAGACACAAACATTAGTCCAACACACACTCCTCGCTGCCCTCTTCTTGCGGCAGTGGAGCACTCAGCTCCACTTGGAGAGTCTATAGAGATCTCGGTCGACACACTACGCATGAACAAGCCTCGGTAGTTGGACTTGGTAGTGGTTGATCGATGCAACAGGCCTTAGATGCCTTCGCGAACATTATTATTATTATTATTAATAAGAGATTCCGAACTAAACTGTAAAAAGGCCAAGAGGGAGACAAGAAGATAGAAACGTCCAACGTTCTCACTGGTAATCTTCATTCTCCTGAATAATTTCTAAATACTCAGTTTTTTGCCTACTTCGGCCCATTTTTCCATCAAACAGAAAATAAAATAAATTGTGTATTGTCCCGCAAAACTCGGCCACTGGAGTAAAGCTTTCAGTCATGGCGTACCTTCGTGTGATGTCCTTACTCAATTATTACAGTCAGTCTCATCAGGATGTTGGTGAATGAACGTTTAGCGCGTTACATGCATCTGGACCCTGGACTAACATTTTCCACAGTGCTTCTAAAACTGCGAGTATTCTAGGCACACAGTTAAATTCATCCCGTGACTTCCTGAGATCGTTGGGGCACCCCTGCTGACACCTCCACAACTCTTCTCTATCTTTCTCTGTCTGCGGTTGCTTTTTGTGCCACGTCCTGATTAGGCTTTGTAAAAATTACTGGTTTCACAGTAGCCATTATTATTCCGTACACCCAGATAAGTTTCGAACAAGGCAAACAATTCAGTCTGTTTCTGGATTTGCATAAATGTAATCATTTAGAAGAAGTATTACACTCTTTTTTGAAGTGACGTGAATAGTCTTTCATTTTTGTTTTAGCTGAAATATCTGAAGTCGGCCTATCGTACGTTATTCAGTTCAGTTCAGTGCATTCCGTGACCTCCTGAGATGGTTGGGGCACCCCTGTTGACACCTCCACAACCCTGCTCCATCTTTCTCTGTCTGCGGTTGCTTTTTGTGCCTCATTGGGTCGTAGGTTAGTCTATTCGTGGATGTTGTCTTCCCATTGTTTTCTTGGACCTCCTCGTTTCTTTTGTCCTGTGCTGTGCCTCGTAGTACGGCAGCAATCTCTGTCCAAACCTATTAAAGTCATAATTCCACCCTCCTCCGATGTCCACTAAATCCACCCACACCCTCCTAAAAATACAAATGATGACTATCCATGACCCTTCCCAGCCATAATTGATCTCCGAGGACCCAATTTGCAGTGCAGTATCTTCAAGTTTCACTTCAAAAGTAAAAAAGAATCTCTTACAGCTGGAGCGATTCTCAACACAAACTGCTTCTCGTCTGGTTGAACCGTCAGTAACTCAGTCGTCACCAAACCTAACCTTGTCCATCATCATCTCAGAATATGCGATGTAGAGACTCGGTGCAAGCGAGTAGCCCTATCGTACCCCCTGTCTTATGGAAACTAGACCATTAAGATCTTCTGATATTGAAATAATCGGATCTTAATTTTCATCCAGGTTCTGGATTAACTTAATGAGTATTCTTTCTATGTATGAAGGTTATATCAAAGTGCTCATAAGTGGCGGAGGAGTTACCATGGTTTGCTAACAAAATATGTCTGTGTTCAGATCCCTGGGGTCGTTCACTTATGGGATGTGACCCCATTAAAAATACGTTCTGAATATGGATTCACCAAGCTCTAAGGTGCAAACCACAGAACAAAGTACTTAGGAGACAGGGTGAGGGGGGAAACAAATATGTGACCTTGCAGTGTTTTCTCTAGTATATCGTTCTGTTTTGTGATTACTTAGGTACCAGACGCTAGGTGCCGCATGCACATGCGTAGCTTAATTACAAAATAGTGTCCGTACTCCCAGAGTGTACATCAGTAACATAATGCTGTTGTTTAGTGGGTTTATTGGAAAAGGCGGAGCGGAGAGGGAGAGAAGGCAAACTTACTTCAAAGGATATTCAAAATCAAATGGTTCCCATTTACGGTGAGAAGTGTTTGCCGCGTGCCGCTGTGTATAAATGAATACATTCACAAAAAGTCACTAAAAATTGATGACGCAGCTCGACCTAGTCATTCTATTCAGATTGGAACAGAAGCAGCTGTGCGGCGCGTGTGGGAGATGGTTCGAACTGACAGACGAGTAACGAAAGACAGTGAAGCAAATGCAGTCTTGTGTTCGCATAGTTTAGTTTACAGTATAATGTATGATCGATTCGGCTTGGCTTGGCTTCGTTCATTCTCAATCTCCCACTACCAAACACTGAAATGGCTTAAGTAGCAGAATTTAGTCCAGAGAACGGAGCGCGCTGTGTCGTAGTTTACAGCTTGACTGCGATATTTGCACCTTTCGGTCTAACACATCTGACTTCAGCAAGCATTTTTTAAATACCGGGTTAGCATTCCCTCTTCGATCCCTTCTCCTTAGCCAGTCTGTCCTGCTGCAGCATGTTATCCATGATCACCGCGTGAAAGTGTAGAAGGGTCTTGGCAGTCCTGGTTCGCTGGCCCTGACACTAGCAGTCAGCTATGGGTCGCTGACCACTGCAGCTCATGCGTTGCTCAGCATCTTGATCCCTCTGATCGATTTGATTTCCGGAAAGTGTGCTCACTGTGTGTACATAGATTACTGACTGACAAACGCAAAATCAACCGAACGGGATCTTTTCCTTGCGCTGATAAAGACATAGATTAAATGTTTCCATGTTTGCTCAAATTATGTTGAGAAATAAGGGATAATGTAATTGTATCAATAAATGGTTTTAGACAGACCAGCAAGTTTGCAGAGAGATGTACAATAGATCAGAGACAACGACTAGTTGAAAGGTGATCATTTGGAACATGTCCTTCAGCTTTGACTCAGCAAATGATTTGTTCATATTTATTTCCAAATTCAATTTTCTATATTTGATCATCATTATTTGGAAGTTCGATGCGTTCTGATTAAAGCTAATCAAATTATTGCTTTGTTACGTTTGGGATGGTTTGTTCAGGACACCTTGTATGTGTGTTACATTTTCATCTTCTTCTACTTATTCTTTTTCCTATTCTCCTCTACCTCCTCCTACATCTCCTCCTTCTCTTGCTACATCTTCTCCTTCTATTTATGAGCCTCCTCAGACACCTTATCATATTTTTCTTCTGTCTCCCCCACATCCTCCTCAGTCTCCTTTTCTTATTCTTTTTCTATTTTCCCCCCACACCACCTCCAACTCCTCATCAGACTCTTCCTCCTATTCTTCTTCCTCCTCTTCTTCTTTTTCCTCTTCTTCTTTCTTCTTTTTCCGCTCCATTTTCTTCTTCTCTTTCTATATCATCTCCTTCTTCTCCTTAGCCTTATGGGAGGAGGACTAACGTCTAGTCAGGCACAACATACTGATCAGACATGTTAGTCATGGTCAGGAACAACATACTGATCAGGCATGTTATTCAGGGTCAGGCCCAACATACTGATCAGACATGTTAGTCAGGATCAGGCACAACAAACTGATCAGACATGTTAGTGAGGGTCAGGTCAAACATACTGATCAGACATGTTAGTCAGGGTCAGGCACAACATACTGATCAGACATGTTATTCAGGGTTAGGCACAACAAACTGATCAGACATGTTAGTCAGGGTCAGGCACAACATACTGATCAGACATGTTAGTCAGGGTCAGGCACAACAAACTGATCAGACATGTTAGTCAGGGTCAGGCACAACATACTGGTCAAGACCTTCACCTCGGCTTCCTAATAGCCTTCCCTGGAAACGGGCTGTTCTCATGGCAGCCTGACTAACGAGGTGAGGGATCGACGTGATCCTGTAGTAGTGAGCGATACACATATGAATCCCAGAATAGCACAGCCGCCTGGAGGACCTAGGTCCACCTTCATCAGCACGCTCAGGATGTCAGAAAAGCTACAACAAACCTCCACTAAACGTCCTTTTTAGGGCGCACAAAAGGCTAAATCTACCCATTGGGGGCATTCTCAACAACAATTTTCCACCATTTCAATAATTATAGCTAAGTATGTCTTCTGTCAAATCATCAGAAGGGGATCA
Organism: Ariolimax columbianus; assembly: GCA_036924085.1. Lineage (NCBI taxonomy): Eukaryota > Metazoa > Mollusca > Gastropoda > Stylommatophora > Arionidae > Ariolimax > Ariolimax columbianus. The sequence continues at coordinate 28,157,387 of JAVGWX010000024.1, forward strand.
AGATGCTGAGCAGCGTATGAGCTGCAGTGGTCAGCGACCCATAGCTGACTGCTAGCGTCAGGGCCAGCGAATCAAAGCTGCCAAGACCCTTCTACACTTCAACTCGGTGATCCTGGATAACACGCTGCAGAAGGGCAGACTGGCTAAAGAGAAGGGATCGAAGAGGGAACCCGGTACTCAAAAAATGCTTGCTGAAGTCGAATGTGTTGGACCGAAAGGTGCAAATATCGCAGTCAAGCTGTAAACTACGTCACAACGCATTCCGTTCTCTGAACTACATTATCATTATGTTACTTTAAGCCCTTTCAGTGTTTGGTAGTGGGAGATTGAGAATGAACGAAGCCAGGCCAAATCATCAGAAAAGTCGAGATCCTAAAGTTGTCTAGCCAAAAGCAAATAACAGGCTTGTAGAATGTTCGACTGGTCCTGCCTAGTCCATGGTTAACAAGCCCCGTCATCTGATGCGTAGTCATCGTTTTATATTATTAAATCTGACGTGAGGCCTCACCTAGATAACAGACAATCACCATTCCTCCCTAACAACAGCATGTTTATTTATAGCATATGACGTAACCTCCAGAAGTCTATAAAAAGCTGCCAGTCGCCCTGCAGACGCTATCACAATCAGTTCTACCGCAGTTGTAACGGGAACAGTGCATATCTTTCACCAACTTTTTGAACGCAGAGAAGGTAACTTACAAACTAGGCTGTTTATACAACATTATATAATGTTTGTTAACCCACGTCTTTAATGGGGTAACAATTTAACCTCTTCTTTGGGGACAAATCCGTTAAAAATGGAGCCCAGTGACGTGTGAGGTGTTGCTACAGCTACACTCCCCGTGTCGCCATCTTGGCCAACCGGTCAAGTATTGCGCAGCGTCCTTCCTTGTTTGTGAAGGTGGGATTCCGAGTTTCCTCTCATAATTAGTCATTCAGATTAATGAATATCATAGCTGATTGATAATGTTGTGAAATTTAGAACTGGGGGATACAAGATATTTCGACGAAATACCTTTTTCAGATCTACATCAACATAGACATAAGCATTCATAATGAATGTATTTTAACATTTTTTACGTAGTTCATACATTATCATGATTGTTTTAAACATTTGTTGTTTACCATTATCTGTATTATAACTTAACTGTCTTCATAAACGAGTAATTTAAGTATTATTATTGTTGTAATCTTAATATATACATTCTTTGTGGTACGTGTACCAGCGAGATCTGAAAAACTCGATTAAATCAAATTGCTTTTTATCACGTATCATCCGTCATCGCCATTGTATTGTCCTTGGCGGCTTTAGGACTGGGCGTAGGTAGGTCTATGCGGACTATGCCTTATCAGTGATCACCTACATCAGGCTGTTATTAGAAGTTGGGCTGCTTCATTAGCCTCTCGGAGCATTTAATAAAAACCTTTGGGCTGCTTCATTAGCCTCTCGGAGCATTTAATAAAAACCTTTCAGCCCTTTGTAACCACCACCCCCCCCCCCCCACCCACAGTACACCACTTAAATCTCTGCTTCCTGTCCTTGACCATCTGTTCAAAGTTCTAGTTCTGGCCACGCCTTCTGTTTTTCTTTGTCTAGGGCTAGAAAACTATAATTATATGTAAGTTGGAGCTATGTAGATATCTTGAGACTTTCTCTGCATTGCACCACTAGCCCTTTTGACACTGACAGGGGGGGGGGGCCCTTCTGTGTTGAGTTGTAATTTCTTGTACACTGACTTGACCATGTTTGTTGAAGTTGTTTGTGGCCTAACATTTTTACAGGATGAGGTAGCTGGCCCTGTGCCCAACCTTCGAGTCACCTCTTATGACATACTTGGCATGTTTACAGTGTTATTTTGTTTATCCACTCTCTGGACCGGCAACACTTAAGTGGAGCATTTCATTGTTCATATGCAGTTCCTGTCCACATAGGGAATTTATTTCCTCATTTGTATCTTTTGAGCAATTTAAAAATTTGCTGGGGGCTTGTAAGACCAGTCACAGCTTCTTGCCACAGTCTGGTTCATAACCTTATAGGGTGACCCATAATGGATGCTATTGTGGACCAGCAACACAAAAGCCACATGTATACTTTGCCAATTGAGCTTCCATCACTTAGGGCGAGCATGTGGGGTTGAACTTTGAAGGATGAGATTCTCTTGTATGTAGGTTGATCTTTATAGATCACATTCCCTGGTTGCATGAGATTTGAAAATTGTCCTTTTGATCAAAAGGTTAATATTTTGATTGTATTATCTAATTTTGTAGCTTGATGTTGATATATTTCTTAACTCATTCTTACAGCATAATGCAGATCTTTGTGAAAACGCTTACTGGCAAAACAATCACCCTTGAGGTAGAGCCATCTGACACTATTGAAAATGTTAAGGCCAAAATTCAGGACAAGGAGGGAATTCCACCTGACCAGCAGCGACTCATCTTTGCAGGCAAACAGCTTGAGGATGGCCGCACACTGTCAGACTACAACATCCAGAAAGAGTCCACTCTCCATTTGGTGCTCCGTCTGAGAGGAGGTATGCAGATCTTCGTGAAGACCCTCACTGGCAAAACCATCACTCTAGAAGTGGAACCATCCGACACTATTGAAAATGTCAAAGCCAAGATCCAGGACAAAGAAGGCATCCCTCCAGACCAGCAGCGACTCATCTTTGCAGGCAAACAGCTTGAGGATGGCCGCACACTGTCAGACTACAACATCCAGAAAGAGTCCACTCTCCATTTGGTGCTCCGTCTGAGAGGAGGTATGCAGATCTTCGTGAAGACCCTCACTGGCAAAACCATCACTCTAGAAGTGGAACCATCCGACACTATTGAAAATGTCAAAGCCAAGATCCAGGACAAAGAAGGCATCCCTCCAGACCAGCAGCGACTCATCTTTGCAGGCAAACAGCTTGAGGATGGCCGCACACTGTCAGACTACAACATCCAGAAAGAGTCCACTCTCCATTTGGTGCTTCGTCTGAGAGGAGGTATGTACAACTCGTATGCTTTCCTATTTTTCTGCTTTCCTTTTTCCTTATACACATTCATTTTGATAGTGAGTGGTAGTACACTGTATATTAACCAAGCTGTTGTAAAAGGCAACTACATAGGATTTTTGGTTGGGTCTGGCAACCTCGTGTAAAAAAACAAAGCATTGCCATTATAATTTGCTTGAATTGACGGTGAGCTAAACATCCGTAGCCTGTCAACATACGATTTCATCTATCACATGTTTCATTCAATGATATGAAAATGCTTAATTTTGTCTGAGGATAAATAACTTTAAATGATACTAGACAACTGACACACGCACAGATAACATGGCACTGGGCCAACGGGCAAGAGCCCAGATGCTGCTGGATCTGAATCAACAGTTTTGTTTTCTCGTTTTTAGCTGTTTTATTTTGTAAAATAACCTTAAAAATGATAGAATTTCTAGCAGATGTGGTTTTCTTTCAATGTAGAACTCTTTCCATTTTGTCAGTAATTACATTTTTGATAAAGTATTAAATGTGGGACTTTACTGTCTGACTGCGTACGATGAAGAAGAAGAAGAAGAAATGTGGGACTTATTGTGCAATGGAATTTGGACTTCAGAGCCAAGAAAATGCTATTTAATTAGGCAGATGATCATGCATCTGATTATACGTGGCAATTCAATTGGCTAAATCTCACGAAAGCTATTTGGCACTGTCATGTGATACATTCTCATTGTTTTAAATTGTGATACTCACTCCGAAGCGCACTTCCTGGCATGAGAAGTCTCTAATACGCACTGGGGAGATGGTATTCACAAGTGGACGGGCGCGACATTAATTTCTTTGAAACAACGTGCGCAATGGATAGAGTATGATTGGAACAGATAATGATTTACCGAGATGTGATGTACCTATGTTGCGAGAGAGGCGATAGAAAGATATTTGTCGATATACCTACGTGACGAGGCAGACGAGAGAAAGATATTCTCAAGTCCGATTTGGTCTGATAAAGACGAAAGTAAGCAAATGTGGTACTTCTTGTCTACTTGTACCCTGATGGGTGTCGTGAAGAGCCTTAGTTGCCTTACCTGGGCCAGGTGTGTCTGACGTCGACCCATGCCACTGTAAATCATCTTTACTGTCTTTCCTCCTTCCTCTAGGTCACCATCTTGGTCTAGCACTGTAAGCTCGCAGGGAAACATCCTCGTGAGATGACCAAAAAAGTGCCCTTCCATCTGGATATGTATTCAGTAGATGGGATGGCACCGCCCAATTTGCGGTTGTCCTTTTTTCTCGGTCATTCCTGCAGATGCCTGTGGCCATTCGCAGACATCTCATTTCTTAGTTGGACATTTTGCTCTTCTCATGTCTTGTGCATGACCTACATTTGGCTCTTCTTTCACATCTTCTGAGAAAATTCAATTGATACAAAAATACAAATACTACATGGTGTGTAAAAATAATACAAATTAGAGGCGTGTCCACCTCTACGTTAATTACATTTAGTGCCTAACACTAACATATTTTTATTATGGATGCTTCATGTCTTTGATAATTCAAAGATGTCTTTAGTTTAGATCTACTCACCAAATTTGTACTTCAATTTGTTTAATATTAAATTACAATTTTTTTAAAACTTTCATTTATGGTATTGTAGGACTTGCCTGGCTTGGATTGTAAGATGCAAATTTGGCATGGCTATAGCGTCTTATTTTATAAATGGACACATTATTAGCATTACAAAAAGATTATTGCAGTTGAAAAAAACACGATTGCAAAATGTGTCCAAATTATGACATGCATGTTTATAACTAGGCACTGAATTCAGCAAAGCTAAGTTGAGTTAATGTTTGCTAACACATTACATGAGCTACTCATACTCAGATCATCAGAAGTTTATTCACTGTAGCACAGATCCACAATATCAGAATTATATCCACTTAGATCATCAAAAGTTTATCCACTGTATGTACAGATCCACACAAATCATCAGTTTATCTACTGTAGCACAGATACACAATACCAGTAGTGTATCCACTAGCACAGATCCACAATGTCAGAAGTATATCCACTGTAGCACAGAACCACTCTAATCATCAGAAGTTTATATCCGCTACAGCACAGAACAAAGACTAGTGTTGTGATAAAATTGATGAAAACTTTAGCCATAAAATTGCCCTTTATACTACTGGAAATGTGTGTACTGTGTAGACATCACTACATTATGGCCAAAATCCTAGCTGTGCAGCTGAACATACGCCTTAAAATAATGGCCCCCATATGTCGCTCCAGAATATGTTAGACTCGGGGGGGGAAATGTGGCATTTTGATGCACTGATATATGGGTGACTCGGGTTCATAGAGTTTATGTACATTTTAACTTTTTATTTCAGGCATGCAGATCTTCGTGAAGACCCTCACTGGCAAAACCATCACTCTAGAAGTGGAACCATCCGACACCATTGAAAATGTCAAAGCCAAGATCCAGGACAAAGAGGGCATCCCTCCAGACCAGCAGCGACTCATCTTTGCAGGCAAACAGCTTGAGGATGGCCGCACACTGTCAGACTACAACATCCAGAAAGAGTCCACTCTCCATTTGGTGCTCCGTCTGAGAGGAGGTATGCAGATCTTCGTGAAGACCCTCACTGGCAAAACCATCACTCTAGAAGTGGAACCATCTGACACTATTGAAAATGTCAAAGCCAAGATCCAGGACAAAGAAGGCATCCCTCCAGACCAGCAGCGACTCATCTTTGCAGGCAAACAGCTTGAGGATGGCCGCACACTGTCAGACTACAACATCCAGAAAGAGTCCACGCTCCATTTGGTGCTCCGTCTGAGAGGAGGTATGCAGATCTTCGTGAAGACCCTCACTGGCAAAACCATCACTCTAGAAGTGGAACCATCAGACACCATTGAAAATGTCAAAGCCAAGATCCAGGACAAAGAGGGCATCCCTCCAGACCAGCAGCGACTCATCTTTGCAGGCAAACAGCTTGAGGATGGCCGCACACTGTCAGACTACAACATCCAGAAAGAGTCCACTCTCCATTTGGTGCTCCGTCTGAGAGGAGGTATGCAGATCTTCGTGAAGACCCTCACTGGCAAAACCATCACTCTAGAAGTGGAACCATCCGACACTATTGAAAATGTCAAAGCCAAGATCCAGGACAAAGAAGGCATCCCTCCAGACCAGCAGCGACTCATCTTTGCAGGCAAACAGCTTGAGGATGGCCGCACACTGTCAGACTACAACATCCAGAAAGAGTCCACGCTCCATTTGGTGCTCCGTCTGAGAGGAGGTATGCAGATCTTCGTGAAGACCCTCACTGGCAAAACCATCACTCTAGAAGTGGAACCATCAGACACCATTGAAAATGTCAAAGCCAAGATCCAGGACAAAGAAGGCATCCCTCCAGACCAGCAGCGACTCATCTTTGCAGGCAAACAGCTTGAGGATGGCCGCACACTGTCAGACTACAACATCCAGAAAGAGTCAACGCTCCATTTGGTGCTCCGTCTGAGAGGAGGTATGCAGATCTTCGTGAAGACCCTCACTGGCAAAACCATCACTCTAGAAGTGGAACCATCCGATACCATTGAAAATGTCAAAGCCAAGATCCAGGACAAAGAAGGCATCCCTCCAGACCAGCAGCGACTCATCTTTGCAGGCAAACAGCTTGAGGATGGCCGCACACTGTCAGACTACAACATCCAAAAAGAGTCCACTCTCCATTTGGTGCTCCGTCTGAGAGGAGGTATGCAGATCTTCGTGAAGACCCTCACTGGCAAAACCATCACTCTAGAAGTGGAACCATCCGACACCATTGAAAATGTCAAAGCCAAGATCCAGGACAAAGAAGGCATCCCTCCAGACCAGCAGCGCCTCATCTTTGCGGGCAAACAGCTTGAGGATGGCCGCACACTGTCAGACTACAACATCCAGAAAGAGTCCACACTGCATCTTGTGTTGCGCCTGCGCGGTGGATATTAAATGGCTAAGTTTATCTATAGGCCATGTTTTAAGTTTTTTTTTCTCTTCTTTTTGCCTTTGGTTTAATCTTTGACAAGATCCTCTATTAAAACTAATGCAGGTTTTAGATGCCCATTGCAAATCGAAAACACAAGAAATAAATAGCAAGTTTTAGATATATATTGAAAAGTCCAAAATACTAAACTATAACTAGCACGAGGGATTAACTTTTAGACATACTGCTGATATCCATAAGTGATGTACTTAAAGTTTTGCCTCTGCAATTGTCATTAAAACCTGTATGCCGTAAACAAGTTGTCAATCTTCTTTTGGATTCTATAATTACTACCATCTAGGTGATAGACAAATAAAGTTCAAATGGCCATTTTGCATAAATAAGTAACTAGACAGTTGTTTTATGTAAGACTGCCCTTTGACATTTTATTGTTTCTCTTCCACGTTTTGTAGAGATTGTAGTCTTTCTATATTTAGTATCATACAGCAAACATATCCTTTTGGCAAAGAAAAGCTTCTGTTGAAATAATGTCAGACTTAAATGATGTTAATAAACTGATTGGTTCTGACAAATCTTGCACGTGTTGTCAAATCCTGAATTTGAATGTTTGGGTCAAAAATGAACGGTGCATAAATGGTTGTGTGCTTGTAACTTTTCTGACCACCTAAAGCTGAGTCTTACAAGTGATGCAGTAGGCCTTATCAAATGCCGTAGCTGCAATGGAAGTTGACTGTAATAGATCTTCTCACGCCAAGCTAGTACATGCACTCAAACAGTGTCCCGGCCACCACATCTTGTCTGTGCCTCTTGTCGCCCTCTACTCCACATACCAGTTGATCACTTAGTGACATCTTGGTGGCCTTACAGCTTGAGATGCCCTTGCGGGCGACCGAGGTTGAGAGATAGATATCCTGGATAGAAGGCAAACTGATTTCATTCAAAATAAATTTAGATCAGACATATGTGCCTGATTGAATACCAGGATTTTCTTCTTCCTCGTTCATCTTCAGAACTCGACTTCAATGACTTAACAAAGGTAGCAGTTGAATTGGGGCTCCATGTACTTCCGAACAGCTTCTCGTGGAAGGACAATGGCTGTTGACAAATGCTGCTGCTTTTATCGGTATATGATGTGCAGGACTGCAAAATGTGTTCTGTTATGGGGGATATGCCACAGGTACAAAGGTCTGTAGTGCCAATCTTGAACTTATTGTACAGGTGGCATCTCAGTCTGTTGTCCTGTACGTAGCTGGTTTTTTTTTTTTTGCTTAAATGTTTGCCTCACTAGTTTCTACTGGCGGAGGCGCGCCATTTTCCACCCCAGACCGTAGTCCATTGGGCGATATCAGGACGCATAAACCAGTGCTTGAATGAATGTGTGCATCTGTATGTACCTATGCTAGATTTGTGCGCCCTCAGAAGCTAGCCCAACCAAAGTGCAATGGAAGGGCTTTACCATGAGGGTGCGTGTGAAAGTTGTGCAAGAGTGTGACTGTAGGACAGTCAAATGAAACAGTGAGGCGAGAAGAGTTGCCCCCAGGATGAGCCGCCTTAGATCTGTACATAGCTGGAAATAGATCACTTGGTCTCAGAGGGTTGGTGGCATTCGTTTTCTGTAACGGCCTGCACACGTGCAACTTGGCAGAGAGAATAGGAATCAAAGACGAAATGTAAACCTTGTCCCCAAAATGCTGTGGTGAAACTGGATGTGTGGGGGCTGAAAGTCACAGAAATATCAGTGCCAAGGAGAAAGTCTGTAGTCTGGATGTATCGCATCTTAAATGTTTTTAATTTTTTTTTAGACTATTTGCCACGATAGTCTTTCCAACAGCGATTACCCTACATTTTCCTATCTGGTAGAGTCATGGAGGCGACTGGAACTGGCGTCCAACAGGAAGCCTGCACTTAAATGCTCGCAGGGACATTTTATGTATCACTTTGTTTCACGTGATAAATTCATCAGTCCTGTAACCTAGAAGGTCATTGAGGCACTGTTATTGCAGTTTTGTCTAAACAGTTTATGCCATACGTCTAGGTTTTTTGCCAGGGTATTAGTTTCAGCTATAGACCCGCCCATCCACTCATATTGTCCTCCCATTTCTTGTTTTGGTCTCCCTTGCTTCACAGGCACAGTGCCTTGCAGGACGGTCTTGGTCAGCCCTACCGATCGTGAAATGTTCATACCATGTCAATTTTCATGTTTTTACTGCAAAGGCCGCCGTCCATCGCAGACGATGATGGCATTATGTATTTGCTAGCTCTATTTTTAGTAAGGATTAACTGCGCTACTTTTTATCCTCACTCTCATCTCAAGCTGCCCAACCCCAGTGGCAAGTCAAGGACAAGATGACTAGGGCGCGACTACGAGATGCAGGTCACTCCGCATCAAGCATGCGAGTCCGGAGTTGAACCCACACCACCTGATCATGAGGCAGACGGCTTAACCACTTCTCAGCAGAATCATGTTTTTACTATAGTCAGGTTTTTATACTGGCCTAACTAACTCCTTCCTAATAATTTCAAGAACACTCGTTTGTAACGCGATCCAGATATGAAATGTCAAGAATTCTTCTAACATCTCATTTCCATTGCGCAAATTTTACGCTCTAGTGCAGCCGTCACAAGTCTCACGCGCGAATAGGTATACCGAGGTGACTATCGTATACATTAATACCAGCTTTGATTTAAGATTTCTTGTCTTTCCAGATTATTCGCAGTCTGGTCAGGGCGACCATGGTCATCGCTGTTCTTGACTGGATCTCTGCTCTAGACCAATCCGCATTCATTTCTACTCCTAGATATTTGAACCGCGTAACACTTTCCAGAGGTTCACCTTTGACCATAATCAGGTTTAAAATACCCTCCGGGGTGTTGACCATAATCTTGCTCTGCACTGATTTCCATCACAAATTTCTTGGCAGCATTGATAAGATTCCATGTGAGAAATCATTCGTCTCCAGTTCAGTAATCTCAGTTCGGGACGTCAGAAAAATGTGTGGGTAGTAAGTCCTATTCATCCACCATACTCACTGGATTTGGCACCTAATGACTTTTCTGTTCCCAAACATGAGTCCACTTCGTGGACGTGATTACCTAACTGGAGATGTGGTTCTGTGTCCAGTCAGATGATTTCTACCAGACCAACAATTTCGGAAATGGGAAACTAAAGCGGAGAAACTTTGCAGAAATAGCAAAAGCAAAGATGCACAAAGACCCCATGAACACACTAACAACACCAAAGCCCATCCCTACTGTACGAAAACCTACCTGGAGGCAGCATATATTTCCAGAGGTGGTAGAAAATATACCAGGTATTGGAAACAAAAACTGCCAGACTGAAAAAGAAAGAAGAGATACTACCCTGAGCTACATAATGAAAAACTACCCAAGCATGGACGACCCATGCATACACCGACGGTTCTGTAACAAACACAACACAGTACGGAGGGGCAGGAGCATTTCTGAACCTACCAAATGGCAGAAAAATAACACTGTCATTCGATACTGGAAAATACACAAGCAATTTCAGAGCGGAGGCAGTGGAAGAAATGGTGACATACGAAGAGTCAAAACGGCTTATTAGAGCTAGATACATGACCAAATGGGAAACCAAACATACTGGCTACACAAAAAACGATGCCTATTACCAGTTAAACAGAAGAGAGCAGGTCGTGGACTTCGCACTGGCCACAATAGACTGAGGTACCACCTATTCAACAAATTGAAGATAGGTGGCACCGACGAATGCCCGTGTGGTACCGGTAAAATGACCGCTGAACATTTGCTGCAAAACTGCCCGACATACGAGGATCAGAGAGAGCAGATGTGGCCTTCACCAGTAGCAACACTAGACAAGCTCTATGGCAGTGTTGACAGCCTCAGGATGACGGCTGCTTTTTTCGAAAAAATAAAGGTTGATGTCTGACAGCGTACGATGAAGAAGAAGATGATAAGGCGAAGAATAGATGGGAGAAATGTATCCCCTTGCAGGGTGAATACGCTGAGGAAGACTAAAGTTCACACATTTCCTTGACTCCATACTAAAGTGCAAAAACTTTTTGATCATCTCTCGTATGAATAACATCTAGTGATAAAGAGGCTGGTCGTGTCTGAGGTCAAATCGCTGGCAAGATTAAGAAAAACAAAATTGAATTATATACTTTCTCATTTAATAAACACTTTTTATTCACATCCCTCTTTTCCGTGTTTATCAGATTCACAACATACGGTAGCAGGCTACCACACGTATTAACTAGGCCTGTCTTACAAAAGTGAATCATGGACAAGAATATACAAAAGCAAACCTTAGAAACGACATAACCAAGGAAGGCAATTTGTGTAACGAGAAAGGCCTGCAAGCAGATAATATAACAAAGACATGAAATTGTCTTCCCAGACTCATTACATTACAACTGTTTGACCACATCTGCAGAATAGGTGGACAAACAGCTTTTTAACCTAGTATTGTCCCGGATAAACATACATTTTGTAAATTTTACAAAAAAAATGTTCCCGAACCCCTCCCCTACTGCACTCTTTCCCCCACACTTGTTTCAAATTCAGAACTGCGAGATCTCATTTTTCCAGCTACATCAATTCATCTACCTATGAAAATGGAGATGTAAAAAAATAGTTGAAAGATCGAGGAATAGACCTGAATCCAGACCAGAAAGATAGCCGATGAACACATGCCGATACTATTACATGGCATTGGGCTGGAGGACGAGAGCCTGGATGCTGCTGGATCCTTAACAAGAAGACAAATAGGACAGCATAGCTAGATTTTCTCTGGCTAACCCCTACACGCCTAGGAAGAGAGAATGCGTGGAGTTCTCTCTGGCTAACTCCTACACGCCTAGGAAGAAAGAATGCATGGAATTCTCTATGGCTAACCTCTACACACCAGGGTAGAAATAAAGCTTGGAGCTCTCTCTGACTAACCTCTAAATTCTATGGCAGAAGTTATGCAGGTGGCCGAAGTAGAAACCATAATGAGGAAAGTAGGAGATGACCAAATTATGAAAAGATCCAAATTTTTTACAATTGGTGGAAATGAAGTGCCAGAACTCGGATAATATAGATGGCACAGTTATCCTCTGAGTGCAGAAGGACTGGAACAGATCATCCTGACAGTTAAACAACATAGCAAAGAACAAAATCCCTACTTGATCATCAGTAAAACCAAGATGATGACCATAGACAAAAAAAAACAGACCTAGAAAATACCACAAATTTTGAATATCTCTATTCTATTATCATCAATAACGGAGGCTGGCAAAAAGAAAACTAGACAAGAATGTCCGTGCAATGCACATGTTAAATAACATGAGAAATGTATGGCAGAATATGAATAAAACACTAAAAACAAACATTCTGAGGACATCCATATGGCAATGTGCGGATATAAAACACGGTCCATCACTAAAGAAGGTAATTTAATCTTTTGAGCTTGTTTCTGGGTGCCAGCTGTGTATACACCCATATGAAGCCATTGATCATCTCTTTGAGTGCTCGACGATTTTAGGAAAATGCTTCCTCCTCTGCGGCCAGACACATGGAACTATACAACTGGTAGATACCATTACATGGCATTGGGCTGAAGGGAAAGAGCCTGGATGCTGCTGGAATCGTAACCAACAATATTTTGAGCTAAAACGTTACAGACAAGTTCTCAGAATACCATGGATAGTGAAAATGAAACGGGTTGCCATGTGGTGTATGAATTGGATGCCTACTTTCAACTTCAAACACCCCCCCCAAATCAACAACAGCGCTCTTTTTACATCCCTCTCACGTGGATGTTTTCCACGGATACTCATTACAACTTTTCATCCACTTATTGTGTGATATCGTGGATACATGAACAAGATGAGATGAAACAAATTTAATAGCCAACAATACAGTGGATATCAGCATGTACAAAAAAGCAAGACTTTTCTATGGTGAATATTCATAAATCTGAAAATGAATGCATGTTTCAGTAACATAACCTTCATATAAATCAATCAAACATACAGTATCAGTCAATTATATTTACAGTGTAGCTAACTCGACACAATCAAGTCTGTAGCAAAATCGGCAAGAAAAATGTAATCTTCATATTATTGTAAAGATGACCATTGGGTCTATTATATGCCCAGTTACCAATGGGGGGGGGGGGGGGGGGGGGGCTAGCGGTTAAGTGATCCGAAGGTGCTGGGTTCGCTCCCCAACCACAGCACCAGTCGTTACCCCGAGGAAGCAAACCCTTAGAAAATAGGGGAGGAAGGTACATAACATGCATGCTGACGTCGGATGCACCGGGCAGACAGGCGCAAATTAAATGCATAGTGAGGAACACAAAAATAAGGTGAACGCAAAAAAAAAAAAAAAAGTCTGAAGATGACGACTTGCTGTGGTCTAATTACTTATTTTCGTTGATCAGTTCATTTCCCGCCTCCAAGTGGTGGCTCTGGAAACAGGCTGCACTAGAGTAGTCTCTGGCAAGTGAACAGGAATCGCAGAGGAAGGCAAACCCGATCGCTAAATGTGATGCCGATACCAGATTGATCAGAGGAACGGATAAATTAGACTATAACAATTTGTTCTAAATACAACCACCTACTAGAAAAAGAGGTCATAGCTAAAAATTAACTAAAGAAAGATCCAGATTAGATATTAGGAAATATTTTTTTAGTCAGAGAGTGGTTTATGCTTGGAATTCATTGCTACAGGAAGTAGTGGAGGCAGGGACAATTAATGCATTTAAGAATAAATTGGATAAGCAAAGGTTTTAGAGCAGGGTAATGCAAATGAAACTGACTCTGCAGAGTCTTCTAAACCAGTATAAAAACGTTAAGTGTATATCTGAAAGACGGCAATATCATAGTAATCTATGACGCATCCTTTTGAGGATGAACACTGACGGAGAAGCACCGTTTGTTTGAAACACTCCCATATGAAGAACAAACAAAATGGAGACCATGCAGTAATTAATTGTGCTACGGAGAAGAGAAGTTGGGACCCACAATGGTGTAACCGCCGCTGACGAACGGTCATCCAGTAATAACTATTTTTTTCAAAATACAGTCACCTACAACTACAAGAAGACACAACTACAAATTAATTAAAGAAAGGTCCAGATTAGATAATTTGGAAGGGGACGGCGTGGCCTAGTGGTTAAGTGGCACGGCTCACAATCCGAAGGTGCTGAGTTTGATCCCCATCACAGCACCGGCCGTTACCCCGGGGAAGCAAACCTTTAGAAAATGCAGGAGGAAGCAGACCCTTACATAAAATGCATTCTGAAGTCGGATGCACTGGGTCGACAGGCGCAAAAATAAAAACCACAGTGCAACGCACACTCGCCTTAGGGAATAGAGAAATAAGGGGAAAAAAAAAAAAATATCTGGAAGTATTTTTTAAGCCAGAGAGTGGTGAATGCTTGGAATGCATTGCCACAGGAAATAGTGGAGGCAGGGTCAATGCATTCAAGAATAGTTTTTAGATCAAGGAAATGTAAAAGAAACCGGTTGTATACAGACTCAGCAGAGTCTTCTAAACCAGTTTAAAGATGTTAAGTTAAGATGCCTAGCAGTGCATGAGATGTAGTGGTCAGCAATCTAGAACTGCCAAGACCTTTCTCCACCTCCACGCGGTGATCCTTGATATCAGGCTGCAACAGAGCAGACTAGCTAAGGAGAAGGGATCGAAAAGGGAAGGCTAACTTGTACCCAAAAATGCCCTGCTGAAGTCGGATTGAAAGTTGCAAATATCATATTCAAGCTGTAAACTACGACACAACGCATTCCATTCTCCGTACATCCTGCTACTTGCAAAGCCCTTTTCAGGGCTTGGTAGTGGTAGTTTACGAACGAACAAAAAAAGAACATGCAGCAATTCATTGTAATATGAAAAGCTAGTTAGTTTTCTGTCGACCTATGCCATTTAATGTCGCTGCGATCTTAATAAACTGTCTGTCCTGGTCCAAGTGCATCGTTGTGATGAGACCTTTTTGCTGCAAGATCACTATCCAACTACCACCCTCTTACAGTGTAAGCCATAAGTGAAAGTTGAACAGAGCGCATTTTCGTAAGATCATCGAACCACATCATATTTTGTGTCTAGAAATGTACTCAGCACACAAAGTAATTCTCGCCATAACTCGAATGTCCTAATTCTGTAGCCTGCATCTCCTGGTATGAACCCGATAATCATTCTCAAACTCTTTGCTCCCGCGCTGGCCGACGACATGAACAATGGCAGCTACTACTGGTGTTTTCAGAATTTTTCAGACAGTTTTTTAATGTATTGTCATGGATTTCTGTTAGGATTATGACTGTTTTTCAATCCTGCGCTGGAATCATAATGCAGATAAGCAGCGCATAAGCTGCAGCGGTCAGCGACCCATAGTTGTCTGCTAACCAGAACAACTAAGACCCTTCTTAAACTCCACGCGGCCATCTTGGATAACAGCCTGCAACAGAGCAGACTAGCTAAGTAGAAGGGATCGAAGAGGGAAGGCAACCTGGTCCTCAAAAATGTCTGCTGAAGTCAAATGCGTTGGACCAAAAGGCGCAAATACCGCAGTCAAGCTGTAAACCACGATACAACGCATTCTGTTCTCCGGACTACATCCAGCTACTTGCAAAACCCTTTTCAGGGCTCGGTTATTGGGAGATTGAGAACAAACGAAGAAGAATCCTGAACTGCTAAACTTCTATTTATTCATCACTTTGATGGTTCTTCGTTCTTCTGAGTATTCGATGAATCTATTAGGATGAATTTGATGGAATGTCTTTATGTGTGACTTCCCCTTTTCCTACGGATGATGTCAATGCAAGATGTGCAGTGAATGAACATTAAAAATCCATTTTGTACAGAAATATATTCAATCATTCATGTTAAAGAAAGCCAGATACATCAATATCTTTGCAAGCAGCTCATATGAACATCAAACAAAGAAACTTGGCTGAACAGATGGGAAACAGGGAGGTAGGTCTACAGATATATGGCAATCGCCAATCTAAACGAGTTTCAATCAACTCACAAGGAAGGATTAGAGCACCATTTTCTGACTGAGGACCCAACACATCTCACTTAACAAGCCCCTGAACAGAATCCGCTCCAGAGTACCAGCTGATGATCATCATCTCGTGTGCTCAATGATACTAGGAAAATGCCTCTTTCTATGAGGCCAGATAAATGGAACACTTTGTATGGCACTAAAACAACTACTAACAAACACATGCAGATACCATTATATGGCATTGGGTCAAAGGGCGAGAATCTGGGTGCTGCTGGATCCGTAAAAACATTGAAACATATGATTGCAATGTTTGCTCTTTTTATCTCTTCCTATTCTGAACCACCCACACGACTGTTGCCGTACTGGCCTCTCTTCTTTCTCATAAACGGGGACACAGAAAATTGTGTGATGATGGGAAATAGAGCAAGAGGAGATTGATTTGAAAAGACATAATGAGATCAATAAGCTGAGAAGCATCAGAGCCAGCGACCCAGAGCTGCCAAGACTCTTCTCCACCTCCAAGGGGTGATCGTGGATAACAGGCTGCAACAGGGCAGACTGGCTAAGGAGAAGGGATTGAAGAGAGAAGGCTAACCCGGTATCCACAAATACCATGCTGAAGTCGGACTAAAAGATGCAAATATCGCAGTCAAGCTGTAAACGACACAACGTATTCCGTCCTCCACCCTGCTACTTACAAAGCCCTTTTCAGGGAGTTTGAGAACGAACGACGAAGAAGATATAACAGGATGGTTGGGGACAATAAGATCCATCTAAGAGTCAACTGTCAACCCCACAAGGTATGAAACATGATGATGCTGACAACAAGATTTGGGATTGGTTGACAAAATATTTGTAACTGGTTCCAAAAAGGGTGCAAAGAATAGCAACACCGACCTACTGAGACAAGTATGACGGCCGGGCATCTAGTCAGCTAAATACCATGGTACAAAAATAACAAAGAAAACCTATACATTGCATAGTAGAAGAGGAGTGGCAATGTCAATTCTCATAGCAGATGCCACCATCAGGGATGAAGTGTCTAAGAAGAAAAGAACACCTTTACACTTCCTGGAAGTAGCTCATACGGCCTGAGGAGGGGATGGCATGGGCTAGTGGTTAAGTGACACAGCTCACAATCCGAAGGTGCTAGGTTCGCTCCCCATCACAGCATTGGCCGTTACCCCAGGGAACCAACGCCATAGAAAATACAGGAAGAAGCAGACTCTTAGATGAAATGCATGCCGAAGTTGGTACCGACACAAAAACATAGTGCAACGCACACTGTCTTGGGGAATTGAGAATAAGGCGAACACCCCAAACAAAAATACTGTATGAGGAAATTTATATTTTATTGGGCCCAAAGGTGCAGAACAGTGAATGAGCTGACAGCAGCACGGTGAATGAGCTGACAGCAGAACGGTGAATGAGCTGACAGCAGAACGGTGAATGAGCTGACAGCAGAACGGTGAATGAGCTGACAGCAGAACGGTGAATGAGCTGACAGCAGAACGGTGAATGAGCTGACAGCAGAACGGTGAATGAGCTGACAGCAGAACAGTGAATGAGCTGACAGCAGCACGGTGAATGAGCTGACAGCAGAACGGTGAATGAGCTGACAGCAGAACGGTGAATGAGCTGACAGCAGAACGGTGAATGAGCTGACAGCAGAACGGTGAATGAACTGACAGCAGAACGGTGAATGAGCTGACAGCAGCACGGTGAATGAGCTGACAGCAGCACGGTGAATGAGCTGACAGCAGAACGGTGAATGAGCTGACAGCAGAACGGTGAATGAGCTGACAGCAGAACGGTGAATGAGCTGACAGCAGAACAGTGAATGAGCTGACAGCAGAACGGTGAATGAGCTGACAGCAGAACAGTGAATGAGCTGACAGCAGCACAGTGAATGAGCTGACAGCAGCTGATAGTTGACTGCTTGCATCAGGGGCAGCGAACTATAGCTAACTAAGACCCTATTCCGCCTCCGAGTGGCGGATCTGCAAAAAGGCTGCACCAGTGGAATTTGGCTAAGGGAATAGAGATCGCGGAGGGAAGGCAAAAATGCAGTGCTGAAACTAGAGTCATCAGGCTGAAAAGTGCATATATCACAGCCTTGCTGCAAACAATGACATATTTTTTCAGGACGAACGCTGAAAAGGAAGAAAAACTGTTACTGTTCCAAAGAAACATAAAAAGTGTTATACGTGAAGAGCAACAGAAATAATACATTTCTCTTGTATAAAAACACATACTATTTTCTTTTGAAATATATAATTAGCAAACTACTCCAACTCCCTACATGCAAGTCCAGCGACACTTTACTATCGAGGACAGAATAGATCTACTGTGCACGCAGGAAGCCGAAACTAAGCAGGGCTGCCTATGGGTCTAGCTACAGTGTCATGTAAAACAGATTGCTACTGAAACTACCACTACAAAAACACTCATAAGTACTTAAGATACAGGCTTCCTGCAAGGGTGCTAACCGAGGAGATAAACCAAGCTTTATGACTTAATTGTTCCTCTTTACTATGTGTCTCACCTAGCTTTATGACTTAATTAATCCTCTTTACTATGCGCTTCGTCTCTCCAATAACCCTAGGGGACACCACATCTTTTTATAACTGACAGGTCTCGAAATGGTCCGATAAACTGACTGCGCATGTTGACATTTCTGACACGATTCCTGTATGTTATTCCAAGGATGGAGAACGATCACAAACGTTTCAAGGACAGTCAGAAGGAGTCACTTAAGTGCTGTCAAATGGATGTTGATAACTGGGAGAGCCTGGGTCAAAATCACTCAACATGGAAGAGCACGGTCACATGCGGTGTTGAACTCAGCAAGAATCTCCGTATCTAGACAGCCCAGGATATGTACTTCTTTATACTGGTTTAGAAGACTGTATACAACCAGTTTCTTAGAGGATGGTTCAACCAATGTGCAAGTCATCTTAATAGATTCAAACATTAGAGCTAAGTAGACCCACAGGCCAATTAGGCGCCCTCTATAGCCGCTCTTAACAAACCACCTGGGGAAAGGTACAAATAACTTGTAGATTTTTAATTTTATCTGGGTAGCGGCCGTTAAGCCTACTCTTTTCGATTTCCGACTGCCAAGGGATTTTTAACGGGCTTGACACAGAACACGTGAGTCCGATCTGACTATCCAGAGATCAGGGGAGTTTTAAACCAGAAGATCCACATGACAAAAATCTTGGTCACCACCGTGATTCAAACCAGCGATATCTCCGGCACCAGTGGCGGACATCTTACCCCGAGACCACTGAGTCCCCCTGACTGCTGAATATGTTTGCCAGTCATTTCACAGACTTTACCAGGATTGAAATGGCCTGATCAGTCAGTCATGAGCGCAGACTCAAGGTTGCATTATGACATGATGTTGGTGGTCCTCATTGATGAATGAATTATTTATCCAAGGATACACCTGCTTTATCGCCTGGAATTTATGCTCTAACTCAGAATTCAATGTCCATGTTTCACATGCATATAGAAAGATGGGAGACAATTATTGTTTGCAAAATTAATGTGATCCTAGTTTTAAACAATATGTAGATAGGGTGTACGGGATTTCTCTATCTCTGAGCTTAAATTGTAACAGGATGGGGTATGGCCCCAGGCTAACACATCCCTTCCTCGTTCCTCTTCTAACACATAGAATAGAATAGTCTTCTGTTGTATCTCCTAATTTCATTAAGAAGGGAGCGTTACAATGTTACTATTCTTTATGTCTCTCTCGGGCCTTGGTAACACACAAGTCACAAATGTTTTATATGGGAAACAAAATGACTCATCAAACTGACTTAATTGCACACCCATAATATATGCTCAGTCCAAAAACAAACCTGTGGCGATGTACGAATGCAAAACATGAACCATCACTAAAGAAGTTAATTTAATCTTTCTAGCTAAAATGTTACAGAAAAGTTCTCAGAATATCACGGACAGTGAAAAACAAAGAGTTGCCATGTAGTGTATGAATTTTCAACATACACTTTCAACATCTCCCTCTCCTCCGTTTTCACAACGGTGCTCTTTTTACATCCTGCTCAATTCCGTTCATTCCGGAAAGTACAGACTACTGAGTATGGCTATGCTTCGTTCGTTCTCAATCTCCCGCTACCAAACCCTAAAAGGGCTTAAGTAGCAGGATGTAATCTAGAGAATGGAATACGTTGTGTCGTAGTTTACAACTTGACTGTGATATTTGCACCTTTCGGTCCAACACATCCAACTTCAGCAAGGGGCTACTGAGTATGAACCCCGTAGCGCCCGTGATGGCTCTGAAATTTCCCCCGACATTGTCGGGCACCCATTTACAGCAGAGTCGACTTTGACATGCGGCCATGCCACGAAAAAACCCTGACATGCTCGGTCTGTCAAAGTCAACAAGGTGTGATTTTAACCTGGTGCTGATGGGATTGTAGACAAACTCACAGCCCCTAGACCACGCACTCCTCCCCGTTTCATATGGAGCGAGACAGAAGCAAGAAGCTGAAGAAGGGTGTCATGGTCCTATTTTTAACTCCAGAATGATTGCTTTAGGATATCTGCGATGATTACTTAAAAATATGTTAAATTTACGAGTTTACACTTTCTGGACCGATAGCCACTAAAGTGGCTCTCTAATGAAATCCTACAAGACCTTTAGTGAATAAAGTAGGCAACATTTCTTTGTTTCGCAAAATGACGATTCAGGTCTTTATGTGCCAGTGGATGTTATTTATCTAGACTTTGCAAAGGCCTTTGATAGAGTACCTCATCGAAGATTATTTCGAAAGTTAAAATCACATGGAATAGGTGGCGAAGTTGCCAAATGGATTGAAAATTGGTTAACGGGAAGAAGGCAGAGGGTGGGCATAAATAAGGAGTACTCTGAGTGGAGTGAAGTGAAAAGTGGTGTGCCACAGGGCTCGGTTTTGGGACCAATTTTGTTCTTGATATATATAAATGATTTGGACATTGATATGAGATCCATGATTGCAAAATTTGCTGATGACACAAAACTATGCAGTAGTGTCTCATCTAAAGCGGAAGTGGATATATTGAGGTCGGATTTAGATAAAATTCGAGAATGGTCTGTAAGCTGGCAAATGGAGTTTAATGTAGATAAATGTACAGTCATCCACATGGGTAGATCCAATATGGAACATAATTACAGAATGGGAGAAAACAATATTAGAAAGATAGATAAGGAAAGGGACCTAGGGGTTATAATAGATCATACAGGAAAGGTGAGTGAACAAGTTAAGGTAGCAGTGAAAAAGGCAAATGCAATGTTAGGTATGATAAAAAGAAATATTAAACATAGGAGCAAGGAAGTGATCGTCAAACTGTATAAAGCTTTAGTTAGACCTAGATTGGAGTACTGTGTACAGGTGTGGAGTCCTTATCATAGAGGGGACATAAACATGCTAGAAAGAATACAAAAAAGAGCGACAAAGATGATAGTGGGATTCCAGAATTACAGTTATGAGGAACGACTCAGAAAAACCGGCCTACAGTGTCTCGAAGAGAGAAGAATTCGTGGTGACTTAATACAGGTTTATAAGATGATCAGAGGAATCGATAAATTAGACTATAACAAGTTTTTTAAAATACAGCCACCTACAATAACACGAGGGCATAGCTACAAGCTGATTAAAGAGAGGTCCAGGTTAGATATTAGGAAATATTTTTTTAGTCAGAGAGTGGTATCTGCTTGGAATGCATTGCCAGGGGAGGTAGTGGAGGTAGGGACAGTTAATGCATTTAAGAATAAACTGGATGCGCATAGATTTTAGAGCAAGGTGATGTAAATGTAACTGGTTGTATACAGACTCTGCAGGGTCTTCTAAACCAGTATAAAGACGTTAAGTGACCGGATACTTTACTGCTAAGTCTAGAATAGTCCTCTTAGCTAAATTTTACCAAAATGAGTGGGGGTTAGGTGTGACAAATGCGTTGTTTATTGCAATTAAAGTGTGTTCACTGATTCTACTTGGATACATTCTTCATATTGTTTTTGATTGTGGAGTCATTGAGACAAATGTACATAAGTCCAATATTGCAGGACTTAAATACATCAAACAAACTGTGATTTGAAAGACTTCTGATTCTTGTGTAGAAATTGCCAGAAAAATGAATAGCGACACTTCAAACCATGGACACATTTAGGAGCATTTCAATATTTTGACATTTAAATTATCTGGTTCCGTTTCTGAATTTTTTGGTTTTTACAACCTATTTATTCTACCAAATAATCAAAAATTTACTGATATATTTATTTTCTCTAACCATTTACCTTCCCAGTGATGTATAATATTAATATGTCTACCTATATTATGGTGGGAAGTGGTAACATAAAAAAAAGGCATGCAGTGAATTTTTTTCAAAGCTGAACATTAATTTGGTCCAAGCCTAAAAAAAAAACATCAAGTCCTGAAAAAGAAAAAAAATGTTCTGTGTCAAAACTACAGTCAGACATTTTTCAGGAAGGATATACCCAAACATTTGTAGTGGTGGTTTCAATAGCAACGAAGCATTTACATGATGAGCCTGATAGTCCCAGGCATAACCTTCATTAGTTGCCGTTATGACATGACTGGGCGGTTACGGAGGACCTATTCTTATCAACAGCTTCAATGAATATCATTACTAATACAGTAAAATTATCATATTTACAACCGATTATTTTTCACACAAAATGCATAAAATTTTAACAGACAAATGAGACCTTCCAATGATTAACGGCGCGTAGATCTTGAATCCGAAAAATTGTCTTTAGTAAAATACTTAAAAAGTCAGTAAGTAGGTCACAAACTGTTTAGGGATAGATGAATAATGCAGATGGTAGTTTATAAAGGTGTCAGCAACCTGCAGCTTTGTGATTACTGTAGGCAGACGCCAGGTGTCGCGGGCATGTGCGCATGTCAGATACTTCTTTGCGTTCGGTTTCGTATGCTCGTTTTATGCCATCAGATGGGCTGCCTCCATGAAGTGACACGTCAGTCGGAGGTCCTCAATGGTTCCCAACAGTTTATCTTGTATGTTTCTCTCCTCGGGCCAGGTCTTCTCACGAGAGCCTTGGTGCAGTGGACATGTTTGCAGGATGTGTTCTGGGGTCCTCTCTGACATGTGCATTGTGCAGTCTGTGCTGCTTTCATTTTATGCATGTGTGCATTTAGTCTTCAATGATCTGTTCTGAGGCGGAAAATTGTGGTATACTGTTTCCTATTCAGTCTATTGATTGGGTCCTTTGGGTATTTACTGTTTGTTCTCTCTTTCCACTGTTGTTTATATTTTTTTTTGTTTGCCTTGACTTCTGTCAGTGACACTGGGTGGGTGAAAAGTTCTCTTTGTCTTCCTTCCCTGGCCAGCCTGTTCGTCCATTCATTCCCATGTATGCCGCAGTGAGCTAGAATCTCAGATACAAAAATGGCGTCCTTACTCACAGAGTAATATCTTCTTCGTTCATTCTCAGATCAAGGTTCCGGTTTCTCTTACAAAGGACACAGTTGTTTGTAAGGCTGTTTCATCTCCATATAGCTTTTGTCTCATATCTGTCTCACGAGGCTAGTATTGTTCTCTCTTTTCCTGCATGAGCGTGCAGCTTTGCAGGATGTGTTCCACGGTCATGATATGCTCCCCACATGGGCACCTGTCATCTGTCCCAATCCTCATTTTGTTGTAAAGATGACCCTTGAGTCTGTTATGCCCAGTTCTCAGTCGGAAGATGATGACTTGCTCTTCTCTAGTTAAGTTATAGTAGATGTCTTCTTTTCGGAAGTTGGGGTGTTGATCAGCCCATTTTACCCTGAAGTTGGCTTTAATTATGGTCTTGGCCTCATTATATGTGATACTCAGGTCTGTTTGTGGGGATGCTCCTACACGCTTTGCTAGTTTGATACGATCTACTGTATGACCAACCTTGGGTGTTCTGCTGAGAGCTGTGTCAGGGAGAACATACATTGCTCGAGATTTTCATCTTTGTGTTGTTTTAGCGCTGCTAATACTGACGCGGCATCAGTCAGGAATACTATGTTTTCTTGGTGGATATCTTTATCTTGGATTACAAGTTCAACTACGGCCTTCAGTGCCTCTGCTTCTGCACGGAAATTACTGGAATATGTTTCCGTAGTTAAAACTCGACAGAGTAATATAAGTGTGTTGTTGTGCATTTCCGTGGCTGAATGGTTTCGATGCCTGTCTGCTGACAAGGATGGCAGCGGTTTGAATCCACGGTGCTGCATTTGTTGTTTTTCTGTTGGGGGTGAAATAAACAAACATAGCCAGCACACGATGTGGCCCGTATTCCTTGACCTAAAAACCCCTCAACTACCCTAGCAATTGGAAAAAGTCGTAGGGCAGTTGTGCATTTGGGGAGAAAGGATATTTACGAGGAAATGCTTCTTCTTTACGATGAGAAGGGGGAGGAAGACTAACATACTGCTCAGACATGTTTGTCAGGGGCAGGTAAATTATACTGTCTAAGACCCTCACCTTGACTTCCCCGCAGTCCTCCCTGGAAATGGGCTGTTTCATGGCAGCCTGACTAAGAAGGTGGGGTATCAACATGATCCCTGTAGTAGTGAGCGACACGCAGTTGAAGCCAAGTATAGCACAGCCACCTGGAGGACCCTTGTCCACCTTCATCAGCATGCTCGGGATGTGAGGAAAGCTACTGCAACCTGCCTCTAAGCGTCCTTTTCAAGAGTTGTGGGCATTCGCTAACAACAACGATGATAAGTATTTGTCGTGTGCATTACCAGGTAGGTAAATATTTTCAAAAATTGCTGATGAAGACCAACCTGGTCATCCCGTTCAGATTGCATCTATGTGGCGGGCAGGGAAGATGATTTGAGCCGACAGGTTAGTAATGACAGGGAGTGTAGCAGCTGTAATTTGTCATGAGAGATGTTCGAACCTACATTTATGGCACAACATTAACTGCTTAACATTTAAGAAAGTTCGGACATTTTATTTGATATTAAAATTTAAGAAAACAATAATACACAGGAAAAATGTCAGATAATTCAAATACTTGGGCAGCGTGTTCACACATGATGGACGACTAGATAGAGAGGTGGAATCAAGAACACAGAAAACTAATGTGGTTTCCTGTCAGCTCTCGCCATTACTAAGACACAAACACATTCCAATGAAAACAAAGAGACAGCTGATAAATAGTATTTTTTTGAAACCAACTCTGCTACATGTGTCAGACATTGACTCTCACCAAGGCATAAACAAAACAATCTTGGCATGTGAAGTGAGGTGTTTGGGATATTTTGTTGAAATCACAAGGCTGGACAGAGTACAAAACGAAGTAAGAATGTGAGTGGGGATCACAAGGCTGGACAGAGTACGAAACGAAGTAAGAATGTGAGTGGGGATCATAAGGCTGGACAGAGTACGAAACGAAGTAAGAATGTGAGTGGGGATCACAAGGCTGGACAGAGTACGAAACGAAGTAAGAATGTGAGTGGGGATCATAAGGCTGGACAGAGTACGAAACGAAGTAAGAATGTGAGTGGGGATCATAAGGCTGGACAGAGTACGAAACGAAGTAAGAATGTGAGTGGGGATCACAAGGCTGGACAGAGTACGAAACGAAGTAAGAATGTGAGTGGGGATCATAAGGCTGGACAGAGTTCGAAACGAAGTAAGAATGTGAGTGGGGATCACAAGGCTGAACAGAGTACGAAACGAAGTAAGAATGTGAGTGGGGATCACAAGGCTGGACAGAGTACGAAACGAAGTAAGAATGTGAGTGGGGATCACAAGGCTGGACAGAGTACGAAACGAAGTAAGAATGTGAGTGGGGATCACAAGGCTTGACAGAGTACGAAACGAAGTAAGAATGTGAGTGGGGATCACAAGGCTGGACAGAGTACGAAACGAAGTAAGAATGTGAGTGGGGATCATAAGGCTGGACAGAGTACGAAACGAAGTAAGAATGTGAGTGGGGATCATAAGGCTGGACAGAGTACGAAACGAAGTAAGAATGCGAGTGGGGATCATAAGGCTGGACAGAGTACGAAACGAAGTAAGAATGTGAGTGGGGATCATAAGGCTGGACAGAGTACGAAACGAAGTAAGAATGTGAGTGGGGATCACAAGGCTGGACAGAGTACGAAACGAAGTAAGAATGTGAGTGGGGATCACAAGGCTGGACAGAGTACGAAACGAAGTAAGAATGTGAGTGGGGATCATAAGGCTGGACAGAGTACGCAACGAAGTAAGAATTTGAGTGCAACACCGTGCATGGAATACATGCAAAGACAGAGAATAAAATGGTTTGGACACCTGACAGGAGTACAACCAAAGCTACCAGCTGCTTGTATCTACAACACCAGACATCAGGGCTGAAGAGCAAAAAATAGACCACAAAGAAGGTGGATAGATGGTGTCAGTGAGACACTGAAGAAACACGGAATAGCAACACCGGTGACAAAGATGGCACACGACAGAAAACTACATCTCCACACGCAGTCTAACGACACAAATAGATAGAAGATGATGATTAAAATTTAATAACAAATTTATTTACAAAAATTAAAATAGAATGTTACCCATGCTGTAAACGGTAATATAATTTAAAAAAAAAAATAATTTATGTCACCATTATCATAAGGAAGGTCTCTAAAGTTCACTTCTGAGCCAGTATCTAATTATTTAAACAAAACGATACCTGTGTTATGGCCACAAGGCCTTCACCAGGGACAAAGAATTAACAAAAACAACAAACAAATCACAAGGCTGGGTGTAAAAAAAGAGGTTTAACCTTTCCCGTTCCAACTGTGTGAGATTGTGATGATTTTGCCCCGTTCCACTGGCACATTGCGCTGCTAGCTCTAGGGTCATCATTTTATCGTATATAAAATACCGAGTTAATGCCATAGAAACGGTGAACATACTGCTTATTTCATTGTAGAGAGTTCCAATTTCCGTTATATAAGGTAAGACGAAAACAATGGCGATTGAATTTTTTTGTTAATAGATTTTGGAAAGGATTTCTTCAGCTTTTCGCTTGGATTTGAAGATTTATCCATTATTGATAATGGGGAAGTTAAGTTTCTGCAGTGGATTTTTCTGAGGTAAAACTATTTAGTTTGTTTATGTAGATACAATAATTAAGTTTATAGTCGAAGTGACAGACGTAGCCATTATGGTAAACATCGGTAGTAGTATTAGTACGTTGTTTGGCGAATTTTTCTTTCTTCCATAACCAAGGTACTGCTACTGGACGAAGTCTATATGTTTGTGCTATTTTTCACCACTATCACCTTCATCTTCTTGTATCTCAGAAACTAACATACACAGAATAACACCAACAAGTTCTTTGTTAATATATGTCTCTAGGCACATACACACAAAATAAAAAGATTTCAAGTTCTCACAATCATCAACCATGTCGGGGCATGACGTACTTAAAAATTGTGCATATACAGGAAATAGACGTAATTTTGTAATCTGGAAAGCAAAAGGTTAAGTTCAGCACTATATCGTTTTACAATATCTCTTATTTTTCCGTGATTTGTTGGTTGTTTTCGTTTATTTTTCATCGTCAATGAAGACCTCATGGGGTAATGTAGGTATTGTTTTGTTTTGGTCACTGAGCCATTACCTATATGTGCTTTTTAAAATTGACTTTTAACCTTCACCACCGCTGCAGCTTCGACCTATTTATTTATCTGTAATATTTAAACGAATATCTTTTATGGCAATCTCTTTCCTTTTAAGGAACTTGGAATGCAACAACCAGGTTCTCTTTGTGCTGAATTTTGATCTCTTTGACAGCATGGGCCAACTTTTCACTGTAGTTTGTTATCTGAAATGACACAAATTACATTAAAAACAAAAGAGTTCCGGAGTCATTAAGATTAATGGTCGAATAATTGAAGAAGTGACAATTTTACCTATCTGAGAAGTAACATTAATAACTTTTAATGCACCTCTGTCACCGCTAAGCGACTGACAAAAATTAATACGAGCAAAGTCATGGCGACATGAGGGCTGCACAGACATTATTTTATCGTGTATAAACATCTGTGTTAATGCAATAAAAACAGCTGAACATACAGGTATTTGAATTTAAAATAAATGTTACTTCCATCTGCTCGGATTTAAACAGGGAAAATCGCTTGTATTTTAAAGTGAATCTTGAAACAATTTATTCCCTTTTTCAGTCGGATTTGAAGATTATCCCATTATTAAGTGTGATTTTGTTTTTTTTTGCGTTCGCCTTATTTCTCTATTCCCCAAGGCGGGTGTGCGTTGCACTGTGGTTCTTATTTTGCGCCTGTCGGCCCAATGCATCCGACTTCAGCATGCATTTTATGTAAGGGTCTGCTTCTCCTGCATTTTCTAAGGGTTTGCTTCCCCGGGGTAACGGCCGGTGCTGTGATGGGGATCGAACCCAGCACCTTCGGTTTGTGAGCTGTGCCACTTAACCCCTAGGCCACGCCGTCCCCATTAAGTGTGATGAAGTTAGGTTGTTGCAACATATTTTTCTTAGGTGGATCTGTTTAGTTTGTTTATGTAGATGTAGTAAATTTGTTTGTAGCGGAAACTAACAGATATGCTGATCTTGTGAAAAATGATCCTCCCTCTGTGGCAATTGAACATATTGACTAGCCACTCATCATACCCTTAACAGATGAGTTGACCATTTTTTCTTATATGTTGATTTGTTAGTTCAGTGTTGTTGTCCCTGATGAAGGCCTATTGGTCGTAACGTAGGTTTTGTTTGTGTTCTCGTCTCGGTGCGGTATCTGACCATACCCATTAAAAAATTTTTGATTAAGCTCAACCTTAATAAACTTTTACTAGTTTTTTTCATGTGTTTTTTTCTCACCCTTAAATAGGCAAATGTTTGTGCTGCTTTTCATTATTTTCACCTTCGTCTTATTGTTTCTCAGAAACTAATACACACAACAAAAACGATAACACTAAAAAGTTCTTTATTAATTTATGTCTCTACACGCAGCAAAATCATATCCATAGACCGGGATCAAAACGATGAGCAGCGCATGAGCTACAGCGGTCAGCGACCCATAGCTGACTGCTAGTATCAGGGCAAGCGAACCATAGCGAAGAAGAAGAAGGAGAAGAAGATATCCATAGACCAACAAATAAAAAAGGTTACAGGCTCTCAAAGTCACTAACTATAGTAAAACGTGACGTCCTGAAAAATAATTGCTTTCATTTTTAATGTGGTCTCGTTAAAGATAAAGATGGAGGAACAAACTAAGATATATTAGCCAGGATTAACTTTAATTTTTAATGTGGCCTCGTTAAAGATAAAGGAACAAACTAAGATGTTAGCCAAGATTAACATTAATTTTTAATGTGGCCTCGTTAAAGATAACAATGGAGGAACAAACTAAGATGTTAGCCAGGATTAACATGGTCAGATTTTCTTTTAACTCAAAATGGAGCATTCTTCATTGAAAATAAGATTAGGCTGTTTATAATACGAATGTAAAGTTGGTCCTGCTATATTATTCCGTGACATAACATATGACTAACGATATCACATTCACGCTGCAGACTTTCGTTAACAAGTATGCCCGTTGTATACTACATGCCAAATGACCAGAAGTAATGAAAATCGGCCATAGAATGTTCAGTAAAAATGTCAACTCAATATGTCACTCCGTTGGCGAGCTTCTGCATTTTCCAACAAATATACAAAATTTAAGAAATATTGTACAGATAACGTTATCTTTTACTGAACCATTAGTGAAAAAATTCGGCCGGTGTATTGCCTCTGTATACTCACCAGTGTATTTGTTGTGTTAACACAGGTTTTTGCTATAGAAATGGCTGAATAAAAAAACGAGGTCACCTTTTCCCGTCTTGATAACAACAAGATGTTTGGATTGATTTTAAACGATTTATTTCTCTTTCACATAGATTTGGAAGGGTATTCCATATATATTATACATATTTTTCTGAGGCAGGTCTGTTTAGTTTGTTTATGTAGATGTTATAAATATGTTTGTAGAGGAAACTAACAGAGATGCCGATCTGGTTAGGTACACTATCAGTTCTTTGTGACAATTTCATGGATTTACAAGACAACTGGTGTACCAAAAAATTGATGAGTCTAAATGTTTGTGGCGTAATTAACCTTTTGCACGCCCTTGTAATGCGCTAGCGGACCAACTCGGCCTACAAAAACGGTGTGTGGATTTTTTTGTTGTTGAACTGAGACACTCCCGACAGCCATTTTTGTAAATGCTGAATACGTCACCATATATACACGATATTTTGCAGGTTAAAGTATCGTATCTTAGATTACAAATGGCTTTTGAACAGTTCTAATTTTGTATACGCCATTTGGAGCAAGCCGACTTTTTGCAAAAGGTGAAGTAGGTTGTTGGGAACGATCTTTATCTAGTAGATCTGTTTATTTTGTTTGTTTAGATGAAAGAACTATGTTTAAATTGGAAACTAACAGTTGTGTTGACATTGTAAACACAGTATCGATACGTTGTTGTGGGATCCATGGATTTCTATCGGAGCGACTAGGCCTAGTGGTCGAGCCCAAATTTTTTGCAGAGATTTTCATAAATTTTCAACTTCATCTTTTTGTATCTCAGAAACTAACAAACACACAACAAAAACAATAACACCAACATGTTCGTTATTCAATTGTGCCTCTACACACAAGAAAATCATATTTATTGACAAACAAACAGAAAAGTTACAAATTTTGAAAGTCGACGATCATAGCAAGAAATTAAGTTAATTAATTAGGTCAAATTACAAAAATTTCACAATTAAAAAAAGGTGGCGTGCTAAAGGTTAAAAAATGTTGAAACTTTAAGGTTAAAGTCAAGTTTACTCACCAGTTGAATGTCAGACAACGACACAGGGGGCGCAGATAACGTCATGTGTGGTGAGATTATTCCATTAGGCAGGTTCGGCTGATAATTGCGTACCTTGCCAGAACCAGATAGAACCATGTTTAATCGGTTGCTGCAATGATGGAAATATATGGTACACGTTTTTAAGTTTCTTGAATGCAACATGTACCTGCTCTCACAAATAATAATTCAATGTATAATATAGTTGTCCATCACAAGTGATGAAGACCACTCTCTTTGTTCAGCCGTGTGGACAGTCGTATCTCTTGCTGTGTCCGCTGAAATGGGTGACTTGCGCGGAGATTTGGATTAAAGTGAGGAAGAAGCTGCGCCTTTTGTCAACCTCACTCACAGAGCCTAAGCTACCTTTTGCCAGTGGCAAGACATTCATCGAGACGACTGGAGATAGCATAGGATGCAGATTTTGCCTCAGGGTTACCACCGAAGCCTTTCCATAAACATGTAACCCGCAGGGTAGAAAGGTGGGAAGGCATCTAACGCAGTTTGTCGTGCCTTTTCGATAACCACAAGAGGTCGTATGGACAACACTCAGTGTGTGAGTGGATCTGGCATCTCTCCCCAGCTGTATTGAACTCATCATAGTAGCATCTAAAATTCCCACACGCCAAATTCGTGAAGGTGAACCGGCAGAACTAACCCGTGAAATACGTCACAGGTATAAGCGTAGTGCCATTCAGCCGGCGTCCAAACCAGGATAAACGGGTGGAAGAAATCACAAAAAAAGAACGAAATAACAAGTCCCGACGGAAAACAACACCACGTTTCTGTGAAAACAAGTGTAAGTCGTCGACTAGTGTGAATTCCAGGCAAATCCGTGGTCTGGCGGCGTCCATAATGATCCAAAACAGTAGAGAAATGTAGACTCGCAGCCAGTTACGGCGCCACCTTTGCCAGATAGTATAAATGTATAAATAGAAAATAAAGGTATAGTCACATTGCAGACACTGCCATCGAGGGTGAATTGTTAGAGACTTAGCTATACTACTCCACAGCTTTGTGAGGTGTGGGGTGGCTAGTTCCCTTCCTCACTGCCTTTTCCTGAAATATGGTTCAAGGGGACTCTGGGTAAGATTAAAAGCGTGAATTTGACTCATAGAAAGGAGGGCTATATCTACCATGATAGGAAGTCATTCGAGCACCACATCTTATTGTTGCTTAATCATAGCAACAAAGATGGCAATGTAACTGGCTGCTGGTCTACATTGCTCTATTTTGGTTCATTATGGATGCCGCCAGACCACGGATTTGCCTGGAATTCACACTCGTTGACGACTTACACTTGTGTTCACGGAAACATGGTGTTGTTTTCCGTTTGGACTGGTTAATTCGTTGGTTTTTTGTGATTTCTTCTGTCCTATTACCCTGGTCTGGACATCGGCTATATGAATGGCACTACGCTTAACCATGTGTCATATTTCACAGCCTAGTTCACATGGCTGAACCTCACAAAATTGGCGTGTGAGAAATTTAGGCACTACCATTATGAACTGAACACAGCCGGGGAGTGATGCCAGACTCACTCACACGCTGAGTGATGTCCCTACGACCTCATGTGGTTATGGAAAAGGCACGACACAACGTTAGATGTCATCCCCCCCTCCGCTGTCATGCGGGATTCCTGTTTATGGGAAAAGCTTTGGGAGTAAACCCAGAGGGAAAATCTGCATCCTATGCTATCTCCAGTCGACTCGATAAATATCTTGCCACTGGCCAAAGGTAGCTCAGGACCAGAGAATGAGGTTGCAAAAGGCACAGTTTCTTCCTCACTTTAATCAAAATCACCGCGCAGGCGACCCATTTCAGAGGACACAGCAAGAGAAAAGACTGTCCACACGGCTGAACAAAGAGAGTGGTCTTCATCACTTGTGAAGCACAAACATCATTACATCATATTGTTACTTGAATAATTCAATTTTCTTTGGCATTCATCCTGAAGAGGATGTTGTGTCATAGTTTACAGCGAGTATGCGATATCTGCGCCTTTCGGCCAGACACAACCGTTTCAGTTCGCTTTTTTGGGGGACCTGGGTTTGCTTTTTTCTTCATCGTTTGTTCTCAACAAACTACCGCCACCAAGACCTTGAAAGTGGAGGTGTACAGTGGTCTTGGCAGCTCTGGTTCGGTGCTGTCCCTGATGCTAGCAGCCAGTTTTGGCTTGCTGACTGCTGCAGCTCATGTGCTGCTTAGCATCTTGAACCGCAGTTTGCCCCCCCCCCCCCCCCCCCCATTGCGATCCTTCTTAGTCTTCTGCGTTCGTTCTCAATCTCTTGCTACCAAGCCATGAACAGTGCTTCGCAAGTAGCAGGGTTGAGTCCGGAGAACGGAATGCGCTGTGTTGCTAGTTTACAGCTTGACGGCGATATTTGCACATTTAGGTCCGGCACATTCCTTATTCGCAGAGTTTACAGCTTGACCTCGATATTTGCATCTTTCGGTCCAACATATCAGTCTTTGGCAGAGTTTACAGCTTGACCGCGATATTTGCACCTTTCAATCCGACACATCCGTCTTCGGCAGAGCTTACAGCTTGACCGCGATATTTGCACCTTTCGGTCCGACACATCCGTCTTCGGCAGAGTTTACAGCTTGATCGCAATATTTGCACCTTTCGGTCCGACACATCCGTGTTCAGCGGGACTGCAATCCTTATTCTCTTAGTCTGACTACACTAGCGCAGCCTGTTCCCAGGACTGTCACTTGGGGGCAGAATACGTATTGATCAGCTCGTGTTCGCTGGACCTGGTGCAAGCAGCCAGCTATGAGTTGCTGGATGCGGTAGGCTCATTCATTGTCACATCTTCGACGTAATAATTAGATTTTCCTATTTTCTGTATCTCTCAAGATTTGCGTAATATATCTGACCAGCCGTAACGCAAAGAAAGTTAATTTTTAAAACTAATTATGATGAAAGATCACCGAAACGTACCTGTACTGGGTTGCCCTATCCTGCAGCTCTCCCTGCTCCAAGTTTGATGACTCGGTCGATGTGACGTCAATGACATTACTGCAACAAGAGCAACCATGACAAGACTTAACAGTAAACACAGGTGGGTCCACGAACGATACATTCTTTCAGGAGTGTGTGACAAGACTTAACAGTAAACACAGATGGGCCCACGAACGATACATTCTTTCAGGAGTGTGTGACAAGACTTAACAGTAAACACAGATGGGCCCACGAACGATACATTCTTTCAGGAGTGTGTGACAAGACTTAACAGTAAACACAGATGGGCCCACGAACAATACATTCTTCTGGGAGCGTGTGACAAGACTTAACAGTAAACACAGATGGGCCCACGAACAATACATTCTTCTAGGAGTGTGTGACAAGACTTAATAGTAAACACAGGTGGGCCCATGAATGATAAATTATTTCAGGCGTGTGTGACAAGACTTAACAGTACACACAGATGGGTCCACGAACAATACATTCTTTCAGGAGTGTGTGATAAGACTTAACAGTAAACACAGATGGGCACATGAACGATACATATATCCAGGAGTGTGTTTCAGAATGGTTTGCAAACACATTTCTTCTTCATTGAATCACAAATGACCCCACCCCTTCCTCATAAAACTGCTAGTTTGTCTAATCAACCAATCAATGTTCTTTAAGTGCCATACACAGCACATACGACAGAACCACCAGCGCTCTCCAGTTTGATCTGCGTGGCACCACTCTTTTCAGTTCATGTATATTGTTCAAGCCCATAATAGAGCCCTCTCTGACGATAGTTCTGCAGAGTGTTTTTTTTGGCCTTCCTCATTTTCTGCTGCTAGATGGTGACCACATAAATGCTTGCAGAGGGAGTCTGTTGCTGTCCATTCTAAGAACATGTCTGATGTGTGTCCACCATTTTTTTCATGACGAGTAATTTTTTGTTTGTTTTTGCCTTTTTTCTCTAATCCTCAAGGCGGTGTGCGCTGCACTGTGGTTTTTATTTTGCGCCTGTCGGCCCAGTGCATCCGACTTCAGCATGTATTTTATGTAAGGGTCTGTTTCCTCCTGTATTTTGTAAGGGTTTGCTTCCCCGGGGTAACGACCGGTGCTGTGATGGGGATCTTCTTCTTCTTCTGCGTTCGTTCACAATCTCCCGCTACCAAGCTCTGAACAGGGCTTTGCAAGTAGCAGGATGTAGTTCGAAGAACGGAATGCGTTGTGTCGCCAGTTTACAGCTTGACTGCGATATTTGCACCTTTCGGACGACACATCCGTCTTCGACAGGGATAGGGATCTAACCCAGCACCTTCGGATTGTGAGCCGCGCCACTTAACCACTAGGCAACGCTGTCCCCATGACGAGTAATGAAACATATTATTGGTTGGTGACTACTCTAAATGCTTTGCTGGTTGGTGACTACTCTAAATGCTTTGCTGGTTGGTGACTACTCTAAATGCTTTGCTGGTGATGAATTGCTCCCAGCCAATGTTAAACAGTTTTCTAAGACACTTATTCTCAAATGCATTCAGCTTCTTTTCCAATGCCTTTGTTATTTTCCACCATTCACATCCATAGGTGAGTATTGGTAATTCGTTAGAGTTTAACAACCTGAGCTTGTTGTGCTCGCTCAATGAATTTGATTTTGAGATGTTCGTTAGTTGGGTAAAGGCACCTGCGGCTAGAGCAATCCGAGTGAAAATTTCCTTAGATGTGTCTCCATCTTGAGTCATTTTGCTTAACAGATAGGCGAAATTGTCAAGTGTTTGTAATATTTCTCCATACGACTGGATAATATCAGGCATATTGGTGAAATTCATGACCTTCGTATTGGAAGCATTGATTTGGAGTCATATCTAATCTGATACGGCGCATAGTCGATCAAATTTGTTTTGCACTTCTTTAGGAGTGGAACTCAAAAGTTGGCAGATCATCGGCTAAATCAAAGTCCTCTAGAATCGTGACATTTATCCATTGCATGCCAAAATATTCGGCTAGGGGATGTCTGTCTAAAACACACCAAAAAAAAAAATATGGTAGATAAGAAGCGACTAAGTCGATACAAGCGAACTTACATTGCCGTCTGCCTTAGAATTCTGCTAAACTCAGACTGTTCATCCCCTCTCTGATTCTGTTGTGAATAGTTGGGGCCTGACCGGCCTCTGCAACGTGAATAATAGACATCACATTAAATTTCATTGGTCAGGAAAAGGCATTTGACAAGGTAAACAGATGTAAGATATGGAAGGTAATGGTGCAGAGGTACAATTACTGGATGGCATTCGTGCCTTATACGAAAACAGCAACGGTGTGAACATATGATGGTATGACAAATTGGTTCCCAGTGCTGAGTGGTGTATGACAGTGGTGTTTCTTTCTCCACTTTTATCCATAATTTATATTTACTAATGATGATCATCATCATGATGTGGCGTGTTCTTTGCAGAACATCGTTCTAATGACAGCCTGTCTGTAGGAAACTCTTTCACGTCTTCCGGCCTGCTCCAAGGTCAAATCCAGCGTCTCGCTGATGTCCTGGGTCCATCGCCTTTTTGGCCGGCCCCTGTCTCTCTTCTCAGTGACCATGCCTTCCATAACCACTCTCTCCACTCCATTGTGTTGTTTGACGTGTTCAAAAAACCTCAGTTTTCGGGTCATTACGTCATTTATGAGCCAATTCTCCTCTACATTCAGGTCTTGCCGGATGGATTTGTTTCTTTCTTTGTCCACGAGATTTTCAGAACTCTTCTGTAGCACTGTGTAATCGTCCATGTTTCACATCCATAGGTTGCCACAGGAAAAATGCATGTTCTTAGGATCTTTAGTTTTAGTTTGTATTATACCATAGGTTCTGCATGTTCCTTATCTTCTGAATTGCCATTTTCTTCTTACTTATGTAAGTCAGTCATCTTCTTACTTCCTTCGTAGTCTCCATTGTTGTTCAGTATTGATACCAAATTTTCAACATTTTAAATCTCTTCGTTAGCTATCTCGATTTTACATTGCAGTTTTGTCTTATCAGTTGTCAACATCTTTGTTTTCTTTGTATTCAGGTAGAGATTCTGGGCTTCACTATGTTTGTGGACTGATGTAATTATTTGTTCTAGGCCCTTGGCGCTGTTCGAGAGCAAAACTGCTGTGGGCATATCATATTTCCAGTATCTCCTTTCCTCCTATTGTGAAAGGATCCAAGTCTGTAGAAATTGGATCAGCTAATGACCAGGTTATCTTTTACCAAAATGGAGAAGACCTACGATACCACCTAACCTATCTCAATTGCACTTGTAATGAATATATTTCTTTGCTCGTTCTCAAACTCCCGCTACCAAGCCCTGAAAAGGGCTTTACAAACAGAGGGATGTTGCCTGGAGAATGGAATGCACTGTGTCGCAGTTTACAGCTTGACTGTGATATTTGCACCCTCCGGTCCGACTTCAGCAGGGTAAAGAATATGATATAAAGATCAACACTGATAAGACAGAGACTATGTTGATATCGAGTGAACACGTACAGAGAGGTTTCCACAGCTGTAACATAAGTATCAAGCAAGTACGGGACTTAAAATACCTAGGTAGTATGTTCACAAATGATGGCAGAGCGAACAGAGAGATCGCACATAGAATTCAGAACGTGAAATGTCCACTATCAAATTGCACCAATTTTGAAACACCCTAGAGGGCTTCTTTCAACCAAGAGGAGGCTGATGAATTCACTGTTTATTCCTACATTGTGTAACCAATGCCGATCTTGGTCCTTACTAGAAACACATACGAGTAAGACCCAGAGCCGTGAGATGCGCTGTGTGAGAAGTGCAGCCGGAAAGACAATATGTGACCGAATCCACAACACCACGCTGAGGCAGACAGTGGGGACAAACTAAGTTAGTACCTACATCGACACCCAAAAAATAAAATGGTTTGGTCATTTAGTCAGAATACCCTGCCGAAGACAGATGTGACGGACCGAAAGGTGCAAATATCGCAGTCAAGCTGTAAACTAGCGACACAACGCATTCTGTTCTCTGGACTACATCCTGCTACTTGCAAAGCTCTGTTCAGAGCTTGGTAGCAGGAGATTGAGAACGAACGCAGAAGAAGAAGAAAGAATACATTATGACCAGCCTGCAACGAGAGCATATCATATGCAGGTCTCTGGTCCACATGCAAGTGGGTTGACACTCTCAGGAAGTTTCACTTAACGACAGCACAAGCCTCCCACCTGGCGATAACAGCAACTCTATGCATGCCACCTCTCTGCGACGCCTCATGGCAAGAGTAGTAGGACGAAAGAAGATTAAATAGATGCTCCAAAGCAATAACTTGACCAATGTATATACATATGGACAGGGCTTGACAAAAGTATTCATCTGTGACGATTACAAAATTCTGCTTGACAAGTAAAAAAAAAAGAAAAAAATCAGTTTTTAATTGTTACTACATAACAACTCTTGCACGATTATTAATAATATTACGTTTCAAATAGATTGTACATAAGCTAGCTCATGATGGTGAATCTAAATGGACCTCAACTACTACAATTTAAACCTAATAAAGCGGGACAGCGTGGCCTAGTGGCATGGCTCACAATCCGAAGGTGCTGGGTTCGATCCCCATCACAGCACCAGCCGTTACCCCGGGGAAGCAAACCCTTAGAAAATGCATGCTGAAGTTGGATGCACTGGGCCGACAGGCGCAAAATAAAAACACAGTGCAACGCACACCGCCTTGGGGATTAGAAAAATTAGGCGAACGCAAAAAAAACACCTACTAAAGCCATGGATAAATGGTACTACCTACAGTGCTAAAATTACCAAGAATGTTCAGGGACACACGTAGTGCATTTTTTCTTAAGAAGAAATAGGCTTACTGTTAAGTAATAAAATATATTTTGGGATGGTATGCATTGTTATGTACAAATAAAGGTGAATTAGTGCCTAGTTTAAATTTGTTAACATAAATTGTATGACCGTAGTCCGGTCATGCTGACTGATGAAATCTTTGATTGACTGGTAAGCCGCCCGAAAATTTGTCATGCCCTGGATATGGATATCCATCAAAACCATGAGGTGATCACTAAACCTGGCCCCCTTTGCGTGTATGAAAACTTGCTCATTTGCTCTTACATCTGTGGATTCTGTAGCAATTTAATATCCCATGATGAAGTTTGGAGTCAAGTTCAGATGAATCCCAATGACCAAGCCAGCAACTTGGCCAACAAGGTGGGGGACGCGAGCCTTGCATTGCAATACAGTCAAGAAGACTCAGATACACCATATTTTCCTACGGCAAAGTGCATTTTACTGTAGTGTGTGCCTTACGGTCCAGTGCATTAGACTTCAGCACACATTTTTAAAAAGAGTATTTACCATTGAGCCCTGCCTTGCTGAATCCAAACATGCATGTTTTGATAACAGTGTCACTAACCACTTTATTACATAGCCTCTCCCTTGAACCACTGCAACCCACTAACAAAGAAATATAAGCAAGAGTGACGAACTCAAACCAAGTAGCTTCAAATAACAACATTCTTTCCCCTCACAGGCATTACTCGAACAATTCATTTCTTTGTACCAATGACATCAGTCTTACCCTTGGATCTGCTGTATATGGTCAGAATGACCTGGATCTAACAAAGGCGTTCTCTCACTAGCATTATGAGCCTGTAGGTAATGATAAACAAGAACAACATCATAAAAGGTTAATGTTCACATTTAAATTGTACATCTGATGTACATTTGAGTACAACATCAAAGTAGAAAACAAATTTGAGGCGTTGCTTGTGGTACAGGAAGAGATGGCTTCGTTCATTCTCAATCTCCTGCTACCAAGCCCTGAACGAACTTAAGTAGCAGAATGTAGTCCAGAGAACGGAATGTGTTGTGTTGTAGTTTACAGCTTGACTGCGATATTTACACCTTTCGGTCCGACACATCTGACTTCAGCAAGCATTTTGTGAGTACCAGGTTAGTATTCCCTCTTCGATCCCTTCTCCTTAGCCAGTCTGCAGCCTGTTATCCACGATCACCGCATGGAGGTGTAGAAGGATCTTGGCCAGGGCCAGCGAACCAGAGCTGAGCAGCGCATGAGCTGCAGTGGTCAGCGACTCATAGCTGACTGCTAGCATCAGAGCCAGCAAACCATAGCTGACTGCTAGCGTCAGGGCCAGTGAACCAGAGCTGAGCAGCGCATGAGCTGCAGTGGTCAACGATCCATAGCTGACTGCTAGCGTCAGGGCCAGCGAACCAGAGCTGCCAAGACCCTTCTACACCTCCACGTGGTGATCCTGGATAACATGCTGCAACAGAGCAGACTGGCTAAGGAGAAGGGATCAAAGAGGGAATGCTAGCCCGGTACTAAAATAATGCTTGCTGAAGTCGGATGTGTTGGACCGAAAGGTGCAAATATTGCAGTCAAGCTGTAAATTATGACACAACGCATTCCGTTCTCTGGACTACATTCTGTTACTTAGGCACGTGTCAAGGTTTGGTAGTGGGAGATTGAGAAAGAATCAAGCCACTCTCATGAGCATGCTGATGAAGATGGACTTGGGTCCTCCAGGCTGTTATGCTATGCTTGTTTCATCTGCGTGATGCTCACTACTATGAGGATCACGTTAGTCAGGCTGCTTTTAAAACAGTCTGTTTCCAGGGAACGCTATACAGAAGAGGGGTGTGGTCTTGGTCATTATATTTTTCCAGACCCTAATGTGACATTCTAGTCAATATGTTGTGCCTGATCATACTAGTGTTGACTGTCTTAGTAATAACTATTAGTTGTTTTTGAGGCAGATAAGACTAGTAAATAATGGAGGCGGCAAAACCAAAGACAAAAAGTAACTTCAAAGACAATTAGCAGAGAAAACAATGAATTTGATGTGGTAAAAGTATACTACTACTTGCCAAAAAGGGATCAAATTACAATATTTAGACTGCGAACATGCCTCTGAGAGTGAAAATCATCCATTCAACAAATAACAAATTTAAT
This sequence comes from Ariolimax columbianus, assembly GCA_036924085.1. NCBI lineage: Eukaryota > Metazoa > Mollusca > Gastropoda > Stylommatophora > Arionidae > Ariolimax > Ariolimax columbianus. Next base: position 28,198,191 of record JAVGWX010000024.1, read on the forward strand.
GGGCACATACTTTTGTTTGCGTTTGTCTTATTTCTCTAATCACCAGGGTGGTGTGCGTTGAACTGTGGTTTTTAATTTACTCCTGTCGGCCCAGTGCATCCGACTTCAGCATGCATTTTATATAAGGGTCTGCTTCCTCCTGCATTTTCTAAGGGTTTGCTTCCCCGGGGTAATGGCGATCCAACCCAGTACCTTCGGATTGTGAGCCGTGCCACTTAACCACTAGCACACAACGTCTCCGGCTTCGCATATGAGTGGTCCTGGGTTCATTCCCCAGTTGAGGCGGAAATGTTTTTCCAGACTGCAACGGATCCCGGGTCGATCCAGCCTTAAATGGGTACCTGTTCAGTCCGGGAAGTAACGGTTGCTGGCGTGATTCTGACTACATCATCCACTAAGTGCCGTAGGTTACAAAATAATATGGGCCTAACACCATATTTCCTATGTGCCGCATGGCGTAACGGGATCTTTACTTTCAGATATCATATCTGATTCAGATATGTGCCCATGTGGGGAGAAAATACAAATGGTGGGCCATGTTCTTTAGGTCTGCCGGACCCATAAGAAGAGCAGAGTGACATCATGGCACTCCACAAAGCAACTGTGTTATAAAATGTATGACAGTCAGAGAAGACAGAAGGACCACACGGTTTATGAAGGAAATGGTTGGTTTAATGTTCCAGCGACCTGTGGGCTCCTGTCCTTTGATCTAATGCCATATGTTTGTATGCTGTTGTTTAGTTTCGTACAAAGTCAAAAAAATGGTGCTTTGATCTCAGGAGGTTGATGTTGTCTTTGGGATGGCCATATGTTTGTAGATTATGAGGGAAATAATTGCAATTATTTGAGAGAGAAGAACACAGCAGAAGAAGATATTATTGACACACGACACGCGTTTTTACAAAAAACAAAGCTCTGCATTGTTTGTCAGCGCCACATTTAATTTTCTTCTTTGATGGCAACTTAAACGCCATATAAAAACAAGATCTCTTAATTAACATTTCTTTTTTGCTTTCATCTGCAACCAGAAGCCAGGCATTGAACAACAACTAGAGAAAGTATTGAGTTATCCAATAATGTGAATCATTCTCAAAATGATTCCTCAGCATTAAAATTACTAGTCCCCACTGACCATTGCTAGATAAGATATGTCGGTAGATTGTATCATTGCACAGTAATGTGACAAATTAGTAGACTAATGTCTAATGATAATGAATTAAATGATAAATAATTATAATTATCATTATTATATAATTATTATATAATAATGATACCCCAGTACTGAGTAGTTGCAGTAATTTCGTAAATTCTTTAAAAAAAAATTTTTTGAATTAATAGTTATCCTCCAATGTCTATAGTACTGTCTATACGTTGCTATTGACTTGCTAATATTAAAAATATTTGACAACATTAAGATTCACGTTGTAACTTTGTATTTGTTTCCATTTCCTAATTTGTTGTGCAAGCTTTCAAGCAGCAAGTTGAGCAAGGATAAATATCTCTGTAGACTAAGACAGTACTATTACTAAGACTACTAGTACTACTACTACTTCTAGTTAGTAGTGTAAATAACCAACATTTCATCTTGCACTGCTTCATTCATGTAACCATCTGTAGATTACATATTCTGGTTGATAATGTCAACAATATGTTTCAAACTTACGGAGATGTCTTTGTCCTCCTCCGAACTGAAACAACAACCCATTTGTTTGTAGTCTGCAAATCTTGATACAACTTGGCGATCTCCTTGCTCACATGATGTTTACACGCCAGGTAGAGATGTGCGTTCTGATTGGATAATAATCAACATTTACCGCGGCGCTACGAATAGAGTAATGTTAGTTCCGGCTTGCAGGACCATGAAAACGAAAGTCGAAGTTTTAGCTTAAGCTTTTATTTATAACTAATGTTTATAGAGTGGCAGAGCGGTGACAGTTATTGCCACTCACGGTATAGCTGACAGGGTACGTATCCAACTGAGATTCGTAGAAGTGAAGCGTTTCAGTTTAACCAACAGTACATGATTACCTATCTGTACAGTGTACTGCAAGTAAAAGACAGTGTCACAGTTCACAGTAGTCTAGTGTAACTTCCTTGGTAATGGTTAAACTATTAATTAAAATTATTATTACTATTTATTATTAATACTATTAATTATTATAATATTATTATTATTTCTTTTTAAATTTTTTGCTAGGAACTCAACTTATTTAATCTATACTATTACTTATGTTACTCAACTTACTTTAAGTTACTATACTAATACTTCACTGTATTACTATTACTAGTATTACTATTACTGATTAGAGGGTCTCTTCAGTGATTACTCATGGCCATACTGGTTTATACGTCTCTGTAACACTACAGTCAGTATAACTACTATCCGGAGTATCCGTGTAATACTCTGTAGAGTCTGTAGACATCCAGTTTCCACCATGTAACAAAACAAAAAATAACAAAGTGCTTCCTTAATTATGTGCATACTATAATATGCAGCATAGGAAGAGTAGCAAAGGTGGCGCCAAAACTGGCTGTGGGTCTAAATTGCTCTTCTGTTTGAGTCCATTATAGATGCCGCCAGACCATGAATTTGCAGGGAATTCACACTAGTCGACGACTTACACTTGTGTTCATGTTGTTTTCCATTTGGACTAGTTAATTAGTTCGTTTTGTGTGTTTTCTTCCGTCCAATTATCCTGGAATGGACATCGGCTATATGAATAGCACTTCGCTTAAACCTGTGTCATATTTCACGGTCTAGTTCACACAACTGAACTTCACAGGATTGGCACACTTTGCCCTAGCTGAAGACTGTGTCAGCTTTGTTGTATGAAATTTAGCCACAGCTATAATGAACTGCTATCTGGAGAGAGATGGGCTCCGTCAGGTGTGTAGCGGCCAAGACACACCGTTGTTGTATGGCGGGAGCTGGTACTTCAAACTGCAATAACGGAGCCCCAACGACCTTCTAGGGTATGGGACTGATGATTATGATGCAGCATAGTTCATACCGTATTTCAAAAGTTCATAATTGACCAGGTCTTCGAACAGGTACTCAATCTTGCACGGGTACCAACCCTGTCTGGCGTCTCCAGTCGTTATGATTTGTCATAATAATAATGACAAAGTGACCTGTGGTCCTTAGTGGATGGTCCATACCCACTGGAGTTGCCCCAGCTCGGACTTACTGGCACTGTAGTCATCGGGGCTGAAGGAACTGCGGTTGGCATTCATTAGCTACCTCTTTCCTGATCAGGAAGTGCACTGACAACCCCATCTTAGACAATATGAAAAGCTGATATCTCATAATGAAACAAACAATTACAATAAAGTCTGTTAGCACTACCAACAACAGTATTTGTTATTAGACAACCTTTGCTTGCTGAATTAGAAGCATGTGACATAGTTTGTTTGAAGGTTTATCTTACTTATGGTGAAAGGGTTTTATCTTACTTATGGTGAAAGGGTTTCTCTTACTTATGGCGAAAGGGTTTTTATCTTACTTATGGCGAATGTACACCTTTTTCGACCGCAATTGATTTGGTTATATTATTATGATACATGGCATAAGCCAATTCAGTGTGTGGTCACCTGTGTTAGTGTGCGGTCATCTGTGTCAGTGTGCAGTCATCTGTACCAGTGTGTGGTCGCATGTGTCAGTGTGCGGTCACCTGTGTTAGTGTGTGGTCACCTGTACCAGTGTGTGGTCGCATGTGTCAGTGTGTGGTCGCATGTGTCAGTGTGCGGTCACTTGTGTCAGTGTGTGGTCACCTGTGTCAGTGTGTTGTCGCATGTGTCAGTGTGTTATCGCATGTGTCAGTGTGTGGTCGCCTGTGTCAGTGTGTTTGTGGTCTGTGCACATGTGTGTAAGTGCATGTGACTTCCCTTAGGTATGTAGTTCACTTAGGGTTTACCTTCCTCTATAGGGACAAAGGTGACTGATGTCACAGATGACTGATATATATGAGCTAGTGATTACCTTCTTAAATCAGTATTGACACAGTTATCAAAACCTCGCTCTAAACTACGACACAGCATAGCATAACATCCTTTTCGGGATGCACGAAGCAGAAGATGAATCTAACTATATGAAAGCAGGACATGACCTAATTACTAACTACAGTATAGTTAGTTGCCCATCGCAAGAGATGATGGCGACATTATGAGACGGTTTTGTCTTGATGATGGAACTTGTGCTGAATTTGGATTATAGTGAGGAAGAAACTGCGCTGGTCATCAACCTCTCTCTGGTCCTGAATTACCTTGGACCAGTGACAAGATGACTGGAGGTAATTCAGGCTGCAGGCACTTTAGTTGCACCTCTTTTGAGACTAGGGGTTGCTTGAAACCTGTGGGGCTTCAACCCCTATCGTTTCCGCTCATCGATTTGAAAGGCAAGTGCCTTATCTCTCGACCACAGTGGGACGATGAAGCTGTCTGGTCAGGTAAAACACACTGATCAGATAATGTTAAATAGGGTCAGTACAAATATACTGGCCAAAACACTCACCTGACCTTCTCATTGGTTGTCCTGGAAACGGGCTGTTGTTGAGGACAACAAACGAGGTGAGGTTTGGCGTGATCCCCGTAGTAGTGAGTGACAATCAGATGAAGCCAAGCATTGCACAACCACCTGGAGGACCCCAGTCCACTTCACCAGCATGCTCAGAATGTCAGGAAAGCTGCAATCTGCCACACGTTCCGTCCTTTTCAGGGCACACATAAGGGTTACCAACCCATTGTGGGTATTAGAAACCAACCAACCAACCTCGACCACAGTGACTACATTATATATATTTTCTTTCGCAGCTAAATATAATAAAACGTGAGATCTCATTGGCTCTTTTAGGATGGCTGATGACAAGACAGCTGGAGTAGAATCTTCTGCCATCAGTATCCTCTTGAGGGCCGTGGAGCTAGACAACAACCGCAGATTTGATGAGTCTTTGACATGTTATCAAGAAGGTGTTGGGCTGCTGATGCAAGTCTTGAAGAGTAGGTTATTTTCCAAAGTTGTATATGCATCTCGTAGTGCCCCCTAGCCGTCTTGTCCTTGACTTGCCACTGGGGTCGGGCGGCACGAGCCGAGAGAGTGAGGATAACAAGTAGCACAGTTAATCGTTACTAAAAATAGCGCTAGCAAAATTAATTATGCCATCATCGACTACGATGGACGGCGGCCTTTGCTTTTTTTAAAAATATGTATCCATATTTTGCTTCTTCCTCGTTCGACCTCAACTTCAATGACTCTAACGAAGGCAGCAGTCGAATTGAGACTGTGCACTTTCATACAGCTTCACGTGGACGGACACAGGTTGTTGCCAATTGCTGCTTCTTTTATTGGTATACGATGGACGGGACTGCAAAATGTGTTATTCTGTCATTGGAGCTGTGCCACAGGTACAAAGGTCTGTAGTGCCAATCTTGAACTTATTGTACAGATAACATCTCAGTCTGTTGTGTCCTGTGTGTAGCTGGAGTATAATCACCCAATCTCGCCTGGAGAGTTGGTGGTAGGCATCATTTGCTTCGTGGCCAAGGTGGTCTTTTATCCATTTGACTATTTTGCTTCTAAGAAAAGTCATTCATTGTTTAAGTTGTTTTGTGGCATGGAATTATGCATGACAGTAACTTCTTCTACTGATTCAGTAGAAAATTAATTATTCACATTAAAAAAACAAATCCTGTCTCACATGTGGAGTATTATTTATCAAATTTTCTTTTTAACCATTAAAAGGGCATGTGAGATCAGAATTTTGATGCGTGAAATGATGTGTTTGGCTTGGTTTTGTTCG